>BLBF01000031.1:20583103-20649714 GCA_015471245.1 Laticauda colubrina | reverse complement strand
TTCCACTTCCTCCCTGCGTCCGAGCGGATGCGAGTTGCGTGGATGTGCAGCGGATGCCTAGCAGATATAGTGGATGTGTAACGGATGCAGAACGGATGCAGAACAGATGCGTAGCATTTGCGTAGCGGATGCAGAATGGACGAATTGGATATATTTTCCGTGCAAAAGTTTTGGGCAGCTCAAACTTTCTGAGCGAATTAAACATCAATAGACAGATGCTGGACGGATAGAGAGGAAGCAAAACGGAGGCAGTGAGTACATTGCGTTAACCAATGGATGGCAAGCTTTTTTGTCCGTTTTACATCCTCTTTGCATCCGTTGGTGCAGTGTGACAAGGGCTTTATCCAGTCTAGTCTTTTTGCCCCCCCCCATCTCTCAATCTCCACCCTCTTGCTCTCCCCTCTCTGTTTATTCCTCTTTTCTGTTTCTTCCTGACATTGTATCAATTTTTCACCTTATTTTTCCCTTTTTTGGTTTTTTTTTTAAATCTTGAATTCTCCATTTTCTTTCCCTTTCCCTGTTCTTCCTCAACTAAAATTATTTGTCCATTAAAGATGGCTTCTTCTTCATCATCCCAGCTTTCTTGTTGTTGTAATTCCTGGTAGTTAGAAATTGCCATTTCTAAGAAGTGAAAAACAGATCCAGAAGAACCCTTGTCTTCTTGTTCCTCTTCTTTTAATTTTTTATATTCTATTTTCAATTCTTCAACAGATAATGCCATTGTAAGATTTTTTTTTTAAACAACCCAAATGATTTTCGTCTTTCAAAAAATAGTTTCCAAGAGTCCCAAAATCACAAAGCAATTCAAATCAGCACAAACTGTTTTATTTAGCACTTTCTTCTTTTTGTACTATCTTTTCCTGGGGTGAAATTTAATTACACAGTTCCAAAGTATTTTTTTTTAAGTCTTATTGCTGTTATCTCTGATCTTAAAAGTTCCATGCCGTCTCCTCCAACAAAATCTTAATATATATTATTTGCCTCTCCCTTCCCACTTATAGCAAAAAAAATATTTTTTTTTTTGGTTTTTAGTTCCAATGTTCAGAAATCTTAACATCCCCTTGGCTTTAACTTTCAAATTTAATTACCTTCTATGCCAAAGCAGGTTTTTTCGATTTCCATCTGCTATCTCCATAGGGAAGGAGAGTGAGGAAAAAAAAAACTTTCCCTTTGACTTTTCTCCACCACTTTTAACAGATCTTGTTAGGAAACAATGTATCCTTTGAAAAGTTGAACCTCCAGAATAAAGATGTAACTTATTGTCCCATTTCAGCCTAAAACTTTCACTTCTTCAAACTTCCTCCTGCACAATCTTGTCCGGCTGAAAGCTTCTTTGTGGCAGCCATTACTGACCGCCGCTCCACCGCCTTGGGAAAAGGGAGTTAAACTGGCTGAGGAGGGGGATTGCGATTCCCCCAGACCCCTGCCTGGATCTCCCCTGTGTTCAGTTACCTCTACGGGGTAACCATAGCCTCCAAATCCAACTGGATCGGGGGCACCTCGGCAGCGAGCGCAGTAGGAACCGCGCACGATCGCGGATTCCTGCCACAACTGAAGCCTTTTAACCGGAAGTCTCAGTTGATCAACTCTTCATTGATCCAAAACCAATGGACCCTGCACTAATGTGAAAATGCTATGAAGGAAAAAAATTGATAACTGTAAACCGGTCACCATATTAAAAGCTTCAATAAAATCTGTGTTTGAATATTAGTTATATTTTTTGTTAGGTTACTTATTGGTGCTTGGTGTGTAATATTTGAAAATGATACTTAAATGATTTTTTAAAAGTTAATCTAGCTATTTGTATGTCATGGCAATGTTTCTTCTTGATTTAGCAAAAGGCCATACTTTATACCTTAGTCAAATTAATGAAATCTCCTCCTTATTTGGATTGTTTGAATCTGCTACTCCAGGATCACTTTATTGATTACTAAAGAAAATTAATCTTGAAGGGCTTCCCAAGGGTTATGCTGTGCTGCTAAAAGCATTTAAATACCAGGAAAATATACCTAAATCCGCAAAATCAGTTGCTGTTACACATTATTTTCTTAAGCAGCTGGGAGCTTTCATTATCTGAGTGTATTAAACTATAACCCTTGAGGCAGACTCCTGCCATCTTATCTTGGAGCAAAATATTGATTCCTTGGTACAAAGGATCTAAAAAGTTGCAGGTGAGACCTTATTTGCACAAATTTGTGGGAAGAATTCTACTTAAGTACTGCTTACAATGCATTCAGACCTCCTTCACTTTTGTCAATTTTGTTATGCTGCAGCCTGATTCCACAGTTATTAAAATTCATTTTTTTTCTTATTAATCTACACTCAGTACCCCATAATGACAAAGTGAAAATAATTAAAAAGGAAAAAAAAACCCACAAAATATCACATTGGCATAAGTATTCAGACTCTTTGCAACAATGAGTGAAATTTAGCTCTGGTGCCTCTCATTTCTCTTGGTGTTATTGACATGTTTCTACACCTGATTTAAATTCAATTAATTGGACATGATTTGGAAAGATACATGCCTCTCTATGGAAGGTCTCACAGCTGACAACACATTCCGAAACAGAGCAAAAGGCATGAGGTCAAAGGAATTGCCTGCAGAGCTCACAGAAAGGATTATTGCAATTATTGGGGAAGGTAGAATAAAATTTCTGCTGCACTGAAGGTTCCTAAGAGCACAATGGCCTCCATAATTCTCAAGTGGAAGATGTTTGGCACAATTAGCACTCTTCCAGTTTGCCCAAGCAAACTGAGCAATTTGGGGAGAAGGGCCTTAGTAAGAGAGATAACAAAGAATCCAATGGTCACCCAGACTGAGCTCCAGAGATCCTGTGAAGTTGGGAAAGAGTTCCAGAAGGACAACCATCACTGCAGCCAACCATTGATTTAGGCTTTAGAGCAGAGAGATTAGATGGAAGTCTCTCCTCAGTACAAAACCATGAAAGCCTGCTTGGAATTTGCAAAAAAGCACAAGGACTCTCAGACTGTTAGGAGCAAGATTCTCTTTTCAGATGAAACCAAAATTGAATTGTTTGGACTCAGTTTTAAATGTTTCTGGACTCTGCCCAGTATCATCCCAGCAGTGAAGCATAGTGGTAGCAGCATCATGCTATAAGGGTGTTTTTCAGCAGCAGGGACTAGGAGACTGTCAGAGTTGAGGGAAAGCTGAATGGAGCAAAGTAAAGGGATATTCTGAATGAAAGCCTCTTCCACAGTGGTCAGGACCTCAGATTGGGCTGAAGATTCACTTTCCAACATGACAACAATCCTAAGCACACAACTAAGAGAACTAAATGTAGATCAGTGAGGAAAAAAATGAATTTAAACCACTGTAGAATCAGTCTGCAGCTTAACAAAATTGACAAAAGTGAAGAGGTTCTGAATACTTTCTGAATGCACTATAAGATACATATATGTCATGCCCCGGGGGGAGACTGACTCTGAGGAAAAGGAACAACAGTCAAAAGGGAGTGGAAGTGTGACTCCAGAGGTGGTAGAGGAGGCTGGGGAAGGGCAGAGGGCAGCTGAGCAGTGTGAGATCTGCATAAAGGTTTGGAACTGCGTGCTAACAAATGCTGAAAACAAATTAGTGTTTTATTCCTAAAGAAGGTTTATCTTGGTTGGCGTTCTTACAATGAACTGTACCTGGTTATCTTCCTGAAGTTGGCAAATATCTATCCTGGTCTATTGTGAAACTTTATTCATTGGGTTTTATTTTTGGTTTGTTATTGGCTCTTTGAATTTGAACTGTGTTTCTTCCCTTTGAAATGTTATTTTGAAAGTAGTTTACTCCTCCACTGTGAACAATTAAACAGGGAAGCCAAGTTGAAGGCATTAAAGGACTTTTAGTTACGTTTTGGGTTTTGTTATATTTCTGATATACTCTAGGTCATTACACACACACACACACACACATACACACACACAAATATATGTATGTGTGTGTGTGTGTGTGTGTGTGTGTGTGTGTGTATATATATATATATATATTTATATATATATATATATATATATATATGTTTTTTTAAGCTTTCGCGGGTACTTACATGTGTGCTGTTCAGCTTCCTTCGGGTATTATCCCATGTCATTGTAGTGCTGTTAAAGTTGTAGCAACGTTTCAGCAGAATCTCATCTGCCATCATCAGGCTTCTGCAGGGATGTGGCTCTCACAGCTTTTGGTTTCAAATTCGAGGCTGGCCTACATATGTGTGTGTGTGTGTGTGTTTGCTGTTCAGCTTCCTTCAGGTATTATCCCACGTCATTGTAGTTGTGCTTTTAAAGGTGTAGCAATGTTTCAGCAGAATCTCATCTGCCATCATCAGGCTTCTGCATGGATGTGGGTCTCACAGCTTTTGGTTTCAAATTCGAGGCTGGCCTATTCTGATTGGCTGAGAGTTTTGGTCTATGTTCACTGGACTTGGAGTTTGATTGATTGGTGTTTCTGGTTTCTTCTGTCTGTTTTGTGGCTTTGATTGGCTGGCAACACTATGTTCCTGTGTTGGAGGCTTTCAGTACAGCTTGGCTTCATGTGAAAGGATGGCTGCTATCCATTAGGAAGCCAGGTTTCACCTGGGTGCCTGGTGGGGGGGTGTTTGAGTTGGAGGCATCAGTGGGCGTCTGTTTGTGCTCAGGTGTTTGCCTGGTTTGTGGTGTGGAGATCTTTCTATTTGAGAGTGCAGGCTTCCAAATGATTGACAGTCTGCTGGAATCATCTCTTCTATTCATGCTTTCAGGTCTTTTTTCAATCTCTATGGCTTCTCTGATGATTCTGTAGCTGGGGTTTTCTATAGTGGCTAAGGTTTTAGTGCCATTGAAGTTGATGTTGTGACCTGTGGTTTTCATGTGTTGGACTAGTGAGGAGGTGTGTTCCAGCTTTTTTATTGCATTTTTGTGTTCATCTAGATGGGTACTTATTCTTCTATTGGTCTGTCCAATGTATGTGGCCGGGCATGATTTACAGGGAATTTCGTATATGCCTTGGTTTTCCAGGTCAATTTTGTCTTTGGGGTTTTTAAGGATGGCTGCTATTTTTTTGTCTGTTTTGAAGGCAGTCTTGATGTGATGCCTGTGTAGTATCTTACTGATTTTATCTGTAGTACCTGTTATGTAGGGCAAGACAGCTGTTCCATAGATCTGTTGGTCTTCTAGGTCTCTGTTATGTCTTGGTGTGTTTTTGTGCATCAAGTTGGTGATTTTATTTTTGTGGAAGCCATTGGCTGTCAATACTTCAGTCAGGGTGCATAGTTCAGTCTTTACATGTGTCTTGTCTGCCAGGCGTTTGGTTCTGGTAATTAGTGTTTTAGCCATGGAATTTATCTGTGCTGGGTGATGGTGGGATTGGGCGTTGAGGTAGCGGTTGGTGTGTGTTTTCTTCTGGTATATGGTGTATCCCAGTGTGCCATCTGTTCTTTTGTAGATTAGTACATCTAGGAATGGTAGTTGTTTGTTTATTTCCGTTTCCATGGTGAACTTGATTTTGGGGTGTGTGCTGTTTAGGTGTGTTAGGAAATTGTTTAGGTTTTCTTTTCCATGGGGACAAATCACAAATGTGTCAGCGATGTATCTTAGCCATAGTTTGGGTTTGTGGGTGGCATTAGCCAGGGCTCTGGATTCGAATTCTTCCATGAACAGGTTTGCAATGACGTGTGATAGTGGTGATCCCAGAGGGGCTCCTTCAATTTGTTTGTATCTTTGTCCTTTGTATGTGAAATATGTGTTGGTTAAGCAGTGTTCTGTTAGTTCCATGAGGTGTTTAGCTGGTTGGTATTTATTTTTGATGGTTTCAAGAGTTTCTTTTATTGGGACTTGAGTGAAAGGAAAACCATCAGTCCTAGAAGAGAGAGAGGAGAAAATATAAAGACAATTATTAATCATTAAACAATTACAAGAGAATACACTCCAAGGGCTTATCAGGATACTTGGAACAAATGCTTTGATCAACTTAGGGGCTTTAATATCAGTTTCGTTAATCCATTCGGCCTGTGAAGAAGGGAAATGTTTCCAGGCTACAAGATCCTGGAGCCGACCCCTCCATTTGCGAGAGTCCAGAATTTCTTTAACTTCAAAATATTGTTCACCTTCAATCAGTATTGGTATGGGAGGGTCAGCCTGGATAGGTCTTAAATCAGAAGTATGTTCAGGTTTTAACAAACTAACATGAAACACCGGATGAATTTGTCGAAGAGTTTTTGGTAAGTTCAGCTGGACTGTTACAGGATTTATAATCCGTTCAATCGTGAAAGGACCAACATATTTAGGACCAAGCTTCTTTGACTTTTGACTGGTTTGCAGGTATCTGGTGGACAGGAAAACTTTGTCGCCCACTTTATATTCTTTCTGTGGAGATCTTTTCTTGTCTGCAAACTTCTTATGAGCTTGATGGGCCTCATCTAATGCTTTGCATATTACTGGCCAGTTAAGTTGGAGTTGAGTTATCCATTCATCCAAAGAATGGATGTTAGGCCTTTCAGGAGGAAGTTCAGGTATGGGTACAAAATCTTGTCCCGAAGCTACTTTAAATGGAGTGAATCCAGTACTACTATGTACGGAGTTGTTATATGCCACTTCGGCAAATGGTAGTAAGTCATACCAGTTATCTTGTTGATAATTTATACAACATCTAAGATACTGTTCTAATACTGCGTTAGTTCTCTCAAAAGCCCCATTGGTTTGAGGGTGGTGGGTGGAGCTTAAGCCCTGGGCGAAGCCTATCAACTTCAGGAACTCTTTCCAAAATTTGAGGTAAATTGGACCCCTCTGTCAGAGATTATGCATTCCGGAACGCCATGTAACCTATACATATGTGAAATAAACAGTTTAGCCAGCGTCTTAGCAGATGGAATCTTGGAACAAGGTATGCAATGTACTTGTTTGGAAAACAAATCGGTTCCTACCCAGATAACTGTGTTTACACTGCTTTCGAGTAATTCTACTATAAAGTCCATAGAGATTTCCTTCCAGGGGGCTGTTGGTCTAGCTACATTTTGTAACAACCCTACTAGTTTACCAGGAGGTCTCTTTGCCGAAGCACAAATTGGACAGCTCGTTACATAAGCTTCAATGTCCCTCTTTAAAGTAGGCCACCAGAATTGCCGATTAACCAGTTGTAAGGTTTTCACAAATCCAAAGTGACTAGCTGCTTTAGAATCATGAGCTTGTTGTAGTATTTGGTCCCTCAGCACCTGTGAAACATAGAACTTGGTCCCCACCCAAGCCAAACCATATCTAACTCTATCATCATTTGAATGAGCCAGGAACCAATCATCCAGTTTAAAAGCTTCTTTTAGTTGTTCGGTTAGGTCATTCGATAAATCCACTTCTTGTTTCTTCTTTTGGGCTCTGGTGATCACTGGGGTGGCTAGATGTTTCGTTGAAACAATTGGACTTATCACCTCCTGGCACATACTATTATATTGGGGTAGTCTAGAGAGAGCATCTGCCATGAAGTTCTTCCCCCCTGGAATATACTTCAGTGAGAAATTGAACCGCTTGAACTACTGGGCCAGTGAACTTGTTTAGGGGACAGCTTCCAAGGCATTTTTAAGGCTTCCAAATTTTTAAGATCAGTCCACACCTCAAATGATGTTTTGCTCCTTCCAGGAAATGTCTCCAGGTCAGTAAGACCCAACAAACTGCAAAAGCTTCTTTTTCCCAGACCCACCTTCTCTCAGTTTCAGACAGCTTATGGGGGGTATACGCACAAGGCTGTAAGGTCCCTTTCTCATTGATTTGAAGTAACACCACTACATCACTTGCATCGGCTTGAGTCACGAAAGGAGCCTCCACGTCCGGGTGCTTTAGCACTGGTTTTGCAGCAAACTGTCATTTTAGCTTTTCAAAAGCTGCTTGGCACTCCATGGACCACTCCAACGGCTTACCCGGCCTTGGCTTCACCTCCCCTTTTGTTTTTAAGAGATTTGTGATGGGCATTGTTATCTTAGAAAACGTCAGGATAAATTGCTGGTAAAAATTTACAAATCCCAAGAAGCTTTGAAGTTGTTTTCTGGTACGTGGTGGAGCCCATTCCAATATGGCACCCACTTTCTCTGGATCCATTTCTATGCCCTTAGATGAAATGCGATATCCCAAATAGTCAATTTTCATTGAGGGAATTCACACTTGGATAATTTAGCATACAACTTAGTGGCACACAGTTTCTATAGAACCAACCACACCAGTTTCACATATTCATCCAGAGTTTCCGTGTAGATAAGAATGTCATCAAGATAAACCAGAACCCCCCTGTCTAAATGTTCATGTAACACCTGATTGATCATCTGCATGAATACAGCTGGGGCCCCTTGTAAACCAAAAGGAAGAAGGTTGAAATGGAAGCAACCCATCGGGCAGTTAAAAGTAGTCTTCCACTCATCCCCTTCCTTAATTTGAATTCGATAGTATGCTTCTCTCAAATCCAACTTCATGATAATTTTCCCCTTGGCTAGGTGGGCCAACATGAACTTCATCAAAGGAAGGGGGTACACATTTTCCACAGAAATGGTGTTCAAATTTCTGTAGTCCACCACCAAGCGTTTGGAACCATCTTTCTTTTCACGGAACAACACTGGGGCTGCCACCCAGGGCCTAGCAGGTTGAATGAAACCACGTTCCAGATATTTATCAATAAACAATCTTAAGCCCATGTCACACTGAACCAACAGATGCAAAGAGGATGTAAAATGGACAAAAAAGCTTGCCATCCATTCGAAAACGCGTTGTACTCACTGCCTCCGTTTAGCTTCCTCTCTATCTGTCCAGCATCCGTTTATGGTTGTTTCATCCGCTCAAAAACTTTTGGGCTGGCCAAAACTTTTGCACGAAAAATGTATCCAGTTCATCCATTCTGCAGCCGCTACGCATCCGCTACCATCCGCTATGCATCCGCAACGCATCCGTTACGCATCCGCTATATCCGCTAGGCATCCGCGACACATCCGCGCAACTCGCATCCGCCCGGACACAGGGAGGAAGCGGAACGGATGCAGAACGGATGCCTAGAGGATGCAGAACGGAAACAAAGCATTTAAAACTGAAAAAAACGTTTGCAGAGGGGACCTATCTCGGATATTAAGGATGTCTAGAGGATGCCTAGAGGATGCCTAGAGGATGCCTAGCGGAAAACCTATACTGCCTATAAAAAGGGGGAGCAACTCATCTGCATCTCACTTTCAGAACAGCAGCCCAGCTGTGCAGACCTCTGCATCCTTCATCTGGCTCTTCCTCTTCCACAGCATCCAGTCATGTCCACCGTGGATTGTAACAAAGTCCTTTCGGCAGCCACCATCGTTCTGCAACAGTGCGAAGCCATCTGCAGGCTCTGTGAACTCTCCTGCAAGAAGAAAAGGAGCCACCCAAAAAGAGTCTGGATCCGAAGATGGTTCGCCAGAAGAGCAGAGGACGGACTGTACAACAAGCTGATGGTGGAGCTCAGGAACAAAGACCCTCATGCATTCCAGAACTTCATGAGGATGCCTCCAGCCATGTTTGACGAAGTTGTGCAGTGGCTGACACCCAGGTTGACCAAGGCAAACACCAGCTTCCGGCCCAGCCTGGACCCTGGGCTCAAGGTGGCACTCACTCTGCGCCACCTGGTCTCAGGGACCATATACAGGAGCTTGCAGTATGGCTGGAGGGTGCCATCCAACACCATCAGCATTGTGGTCAGAGAAGTGGTGCAGGCCATCATCGAAGAATACAAGGAGGAGCTCCTCCAGTACCCCTCCACTGAAGAAGGATGGAAGAAAGTTGCAGAGCAGTGGTATCAGAAGTGGAACTTACCACACACCGTTGGAGCCATAGATGGCAAGCACGTGGCCTGCAAATCTCCAGCCAAGTCGGGGTCCACTTATTTCAATTACAAGGGCTTCTTCAGCATCATCATCTTCGCCATGGTCGATGCTGACTACAAGTTCATGTACATCGATGCTTCAGGCAACGGCTCATCTTCAGATGCCCAGGTATACAACACCAGTCACTTCAAGGAGGAGCTGGAAGGCAACCTCATTGTGGGCTTCCCAGATCCAGAACCCCTGCCCAACGACACACAAGATGTGCCCTACTTCATCGTGGGGGATGACGCCTTCTCCCTCACAACCTACCTCATGAAGCCCTACACTTACAGACTCCTCACCCGTGAAGAGAGGATCTTCAACTACAGGCTGTCCAGGGCAAGGTGGGTGATGGAGAATGCCTTTGGCATCCTGGCCAACAGGTTTCAGGTACTTCTCACCACCATGCAGCATCGCCCACAGACTGTAAGGAGGATCATGGAAGCTTGCTGCATCCTGCACAATCTCATGCACACCCGCTACCCAGTCTTGCAGAATAGGCTCATGGACCTCCAACAAGGCAATGGGGACATGGAGCCTGGGGAATGGAGGAAAGGGCGAAACCTGATCCACACTGAGGTTGTGCAAGGCCCCAACAGAGCCTCACATGAAGCGAAGAAGCAGCGCAACCTCCTGAGACAATGATGCAACTCCCCAGCTGGAGCAGTGGAGTTGCAAGACAGGATGGTAGATGCTTAATGGATGCTTCCTTCAGCCTGTCTCATCACATGGATGAGATTGGGCCATGTATGTTTGGTTGGCCTCCAATGAACAGGGCGTTTAATAAAGAGTTGTGTTTGTGTTGACTTGTGTGTATAATTATTACATTATTATTGATAATAAAGGGCAGTAAGTGTGGCACCTGGGAGGGTGGACCATACAGTCCCACTATGCTTGCACTGGAGGTTTTCTCTATCCCACAGCTATTACCCATCCCACAGGTATCCCTGCCCATCCCACAGCTATCTTAACCCATCCCACAAGCATGCAAAGGCTTAAACCATTTCTAAAAGTTTCCAGCAAGACTTTATTAAAAAAAAAAAAGAAATGAAGCAAGTGTGTGAATCATAAATAGACTTTATTAACAACAAGCTATAAGACAAAAATGAGTCTCTGGCACTCCTCTTGGTTGCTCAGTCTCAGGGGTGAAGGGTGCAGGTGCTGTGGAGGTGGCTGGTGCTGGAGTGCTTGTCATCAGCTCCTCCAGAAGCAAAAGCAGCAGAAGCGCCAGCCCCAGAAGAGCGAGCCCATGCTGCAGAAGACCCAGCAGAACCAGAGTGAGGGCCAGGGGGTGGGATGGTAGCCCTGTCCCTCTTGCCAGGGCTGGCAGCAGATGGCTGAGGCTTGCTGTGCTTCTGCATGGTTGTGGGGTTGCTGGCTGGCAGGGAGGCTGGCAGGAACCAAGGCTGGCAGGGAGGCTGGCAGGGAGGCTGGCACCAAGGCAGGCACCAAGGCTGGCAGGAAGGCTGGCAGGGAGGCAGGCACCAAGGCTTCCAGGAAGGCTGGCTGGCAGGCAGGCAGGGAGGCACCAAGGCTGGCAGGAAGGCTGGCACCAAGGCAGGCACCAAGGTTTGCAGGGAGGCAGGCACCAGGGCTGGAAGGAAGGCTGGCAGGCAGGCAGGCACCCAGGCTGGCAGGCAGACATGAACTAAGCCTTGCAGGAAGGCAGGCAGCAAGGCTGGCAGGCAGACTGGCTGGCAGCAAGGCTTGCAGGCAGGCTGGCAGCAAGGCTGGCAGGGAGGCTGGCATGGAGGCTGGCAGCAAGGCTGGCATGGAGGCTGGCATGGAGGCTGGCAGCAAGGCTGGTAGCAAGGCTGGTAGAAAGGCTGACAGCAAGGCTGGCAGGCAGGGCAGGCAAAGCAGCCAATCCATCCGGCAGCAGGTCTTTCCTCTGAATGGCGACCTGCTTCTGAGCTGCTTCCGTTATATCCGTGGGGCTGATGCAATGCATCCTCCCCACATGCGCAATTAACGCCAGGCATCCATTAGGCTTCCGCTGTGCATCCACTGTGCATCCGCTTCATCCGCTCTGCATCCGCTCTGCATCCACTGTATCCGTTCCACGTCCGCTTTGCTGAGGTCCCCCGGAAGCCTAGAGGATACACCATCCACTCTCATCCACTTCCATCTGCTGGGCTTCCGTTCCACATCTGCTTTGCATCTGCTCTGCATCCTCCCCGCGTCCTTGTTATCTGCTCTGGTTATGCAAATTTTGCCCTTTTGAGAGCGGATAACAATGGATGGAACATTTTGCTCGTCCGCTGTGTCCTTTTTGCATCCATTGGGCAGTGTGACATGGGCTTTAGCCCCTCCAATTCCCGTGGTGTCATTGACTACAACCTTGGGTTTCGGGAGCTTCACCCCAGGCAAAATTTCAATAGCACAGTCTGTTGGCTGGTGAGGCGGAAGCTCATCCGAGGCCTTCTCACTGAACAATTCTTTTAAATCCCAATACTGTTTGGGAATTTTCTCCTCTCCTTTCACGGGTTCCGTACCTGTGGAAGCTATTTCAATCAGAATCTGAAGTTTCGGCTGAGATCTCCCCTCTTTTTCCGGTCACTGCTTGGTGCGTATGCGCAACAACCCCTTTCTCCAGTTAACCTGGGGGTTCCATTTCCGGAGCCAGGGCAATCCCAGTATTAATGGTTGCTCCATCCCAGGGACCAGAATAAAATGCAGAGTCTCATCATGCTCTCCCATGATCATTTCTATAGGTTCCATGATAAAACGTGCAGGGCAACCTCCAACCACTGATCCATCTAATTGGCAAAAGGAAATGGGCATCTTCAAAGGTTTTGCTTTTAAGCCCATTTTTTCCACTACTTCCATGTTGATTATACACCTTGTGCACCCAGAATCTAACAGGGCTAGCATTTCCCTTTCAACCCCTGAATTGGGTACCCACAACTTCACCGGAATGGTCATAGGGCCCATGCTTGGACTTTACAGCAAGTCGTCTTCTGAGTCGAAATCGTCCTCCTCAGGGGTAACTGGGGTTTCTGATTCCTCTCCTGCAGGAGGGGTGACCTCTGCCATCTCTTTTGACTTTAGTGCTGCTTCGCGAGTTTTCGCTGGGGATTTTTCAGGTTTCTTCCCTTCTTTTGGTGCCCCCTTTGGTTCCAGCTTGACTTTGCAGTTCACAGCCTGGTGACCTTCCTTCCCGCATCGAAAGCAGGCCGAGGGCTTGGGTCTTGCCACCACTCCTCCCCTCTGAGGTTTGGGGACCCCTTGAGGACGTGGGGGGGAAGGCTTGCTCCACACAGAACCTCCCCGCCATCTGCTTCAGGTTAAATCAGTTTCCACTTCTTCTGCCAGCAAGTACCACATCTGCAAGTCATTTGGGTCTCTTCTAGCAATGCACCTATGATACACATCTTCATTTAAACCATCTTTAAATGCTTCTGTCAGGGCTTCCTGGGACCATCCTCGGATATGACCTGTTAACTGTCCAAATTCTTGGGTGTAGTCAGCCACTGCCCTCCGCCCCTGATTTATGGTCTTCATCTTAATCCAGGCCTTGTGTTTTGCTAGTGGGTCCTCAAACCTAGCCCGCAGTGCAGTCATGAACAGGTTATAATTCATCAACTGGGGAGCATTATCATTATGCAAGGTCACCATCCACTCTGCAGCTGTTCCCTCCAGAGCCCTAGTAACACATCTCACTTTGGCTGCTTCTGAGGGAAAATCCTCCCCGTAATGTTCCATATAGCTCCAAACTTGCGCTAGGAAAAATCCCAAGGTTTTGGGATTTCCCCCGTATTTTACTTCTAACGGAGGGAGTCTAGGAGCTCTACGCCTTCTAGGAATTACACCTCCCGCTGAGGGCCCCGGTGCTGCTGCTGGCTCAGGTAGATTTATGGGAGAAGGGGCTGCTCTGCTTCTTCTAGCTGGTGCTGCTCCCCCTTCCCCTTCATACCTTTATGCAGCTTGGAGTTGTTCAAAGGCTTCATTCAGGAGTCTCCTGGCTTGATCCAATGAGAGTTCTCTCCTTTCCTTCTCTTGCCATAGCTCCTCTTTTACACACTGGTGGGTAGTCTTGATCCCGGGGGGGGGGGTCCTTCTCCAGATCTTTCCAGCCAACCCCCATCGACTATCTGGCCTTCACAGCTGGTTCCTCTTCCAGATTGAGCTCTGCTAACGATTGGGCTTCCTGTTCCAGCAAAGAAACTTGCCCTCCAATGGCTCCTAGATCTTCCTGATCACTAGTTGAAGATGACATGATGTTCAGGCCCCATTGGAAGAAAATTGGGTGTTTTCTCCGGGTGGGCTGGTAGAGTAAGATTCAGAATAATGTCAGGCGGTGCTCCATTCAAAATCCAAAAAGGAATACTTAGACTCTTTCAGTTGGAGAAAAGTTATCTTTTACTGAAAGTGAAGTGGTAGCCACCAGAGAATTCTGAATCTGAGAAATTAGGCACGTAATTCACAAATACAAAGTGATAGAAGTGTTCCCACCCCCAATAGTTCAGATGAAACTTCCAATTAAAAATTGTGAATATGATCGTGTGGGCATCTTCAGGTGATAATGAGGCCTCTGTCCGTTGACCTTGGCACACTTTGACAACGGGTTGCAGTTGCGCAGAGAAAAGAAAGCTAAGCGAGAAATAGAAACCTAACTCTATTGTATGCTACCCTCCCTCATTTACACAACAGAAAAATGTAACACCTTCAGCTCACTTCCCAGACTTATCCCTTCCTCCCCTCCCCCCGTTTCTTATGACAGCCGAAAGATGCAAAGCGATAGTAGAAGATCTTGAAGGCTGACAATCAGACCTCTATGGGGAGAAAATAAATAGCCAGATCAAAACCTATGAGAAGCTGAAAGTTAAAAAAGCAGGAATATTATGTGACTTGAAATTCCTAAGTAGCTGCAGAGACAACAATGCAACACCAACCTGCTTCAAATTAACATTTCATCAGAGAACAGCAGCTACTAAACGTATCCTGAAAGAACTGAAATGGCTCTACTCACGAATGAGCTCCACAGTAAGAGATTCCAACTGGATCAGTTAAACAAAGATTTGCTAGCACTACACCTGGAATTGAGCAGCAAAACCCACCCTCTACTTTGGGATAAGATAAAACAACTTAAAACTTAGAGAGATGAAACTGAAACCACTTACAAAAATGAAAAACTCTTGAAGAAACTAAAGAAAATAGAACATGACAAGAAAGCCCACAACAACTCACAACAACACCTGAAACAATTAGTATGTAACGTTTCCAACAGAGAACTCACCAAAACAGAAACAGATGTCCTAACCAAAGGATTCAATTATGCCACAGCACCCAAAAAATCCCCACAGAATCCATTATATGTGCAGTAGAATCCAGCCTAACCAAATTAAATACAGATGAAGTTGACAGAATAAGACACCAAGTTACCAACATCCTATGCACAAGCAAACCACCCAAAAGCAACTTGCACAAAGATGAATTCAAAGCGCTACAAACCCTGAAAAATGATAACAGCATAATCATACTCCCAGCAGTTAAAGGGAATGCCACAGTAGTAATGGATAGAAAAGACGATGAAACAAAATTGACAGACCTACTCCAAGACTCCACATACAAACCTATAAACACAGACCCAACCACATATCTGGAAAAATTAACCAAGAAGAAAATTATAACCAGCCACATGAGCAAAGAAATCCAACACACGATCATCCCAAGAGAAAAATCTTCCAGATGCCCCAAACTATACGGCCTCCCAAAAAGACACAAAGAAGGCATACCTCTCAGACCCATAGTCAGCTCCAAAGGAGCACCATTACAAAACCTAGCTAAACACTTAGCAAAACCAATATAGCCCCATGTTGAAACCGCAGGTTCATACGTACAAAACTCATACCAATTCTTAGAAATGATCAAAGATCTACATGTGGAACAAGAAGATCTGCTTGTAAGTTTTGATGTAGTTTCACTATTCACTCAAGTCCCGATAAAAGTAACTCTAAAAATCATCAAAAATAAATACAAACCAGTTAACACCTCATGGAACTAAACAGAACACTGCTTAACCAACACATATTTCATATACAAAGGACAAAGATACAAGCAAATTAAAGGAGCCTCTATGGGATCACCACGTCTGTGCAAACCTGTTCATGGAAGAATTCGAATCCAGAGGCCTGGCTAATGCCACCCACAAACCCATACTATGACTAAGATACATCGATGACACATTTGTGATTTGGCCCCATGGAAAAGAAAACCTAAACAATTTCCTAACACACCTAAACAGCACACACCACTATATCAAGTTCACCATGGAAACGGAAATAAACAACTACCATTCCTAGATGTACTAATCTACAAAAGAACAGATGGCACACTAGGACACACCGTATACCAGAAGAAAATACACACTAACCGCTACCTCAGTGGCCAATCCCACCACCACCCAGCACAGATCAACTCCGTGGCCAAAACACTAATCACCAGAACCAAGTGCCTGGCAGACAAGACACATATAAAGACTGAACTATTCACCCTGACTAAAGTACTGAAAGCCAACGGCTTCCACAAAAGCAAAATCACCAGCTTGATCCACAAAAACACACTAAGACATAATAGAGACCTAGAAGATCAACAGAACTATGGAACAGCTGTCCTGCCCTACATAAGACAAAATCAGTAAGATACTACACAGGCATCACATCAAGACTGCCTTCAAAACAAACAAAAAAATAGCAGCCTCCTTTAGAAACCCCAAAGATAAAATAGACCTGGAAAACCAAGGCATATAAGAAGTTTCCTGTGCATCATGCCCGGCCACATACATTGGGCAGACCAAGAGAAGAATAAGTACCCGCCTGGATGAACACAAAAATGCAGTAAAAAAGCTGGAACACACCTCCTCACTAGTCCAACACATAAAAGCCTAAGGTCATAACATCAACTTCAATGGCACCAAAACCCTAGCCACTATAGAAAACCCCAGCCACAGAATCATCAGAGAAGCCATAGAGATTGAAAAAAGACCTGACAGCATGAATGGAAGAGATGATTCCACCAGACTGTCAATCATTTTGAAGCCTGCACTCTCAAACAAAAATATCTCCACACCACAAGCCAGGCAAACACCTGGGCACAAACAGATCCCAATTGATACCTCCAACTGAAACACACCCCAACCAGGCACCCAGATAAAACCTAGCTTCCTAATAGATGATTGTCGTCCTTTTACTCAAAGCCAAGCTGCACTAAAAGCCTCCAATACAGGAACACAATGTTGCCAACCAATCAAAGCCACAAAACAGACAGAAGAAATCAGAAACACCAACCAAACACACTCCAAGACCAATAAACACAGACCAAACAAACAAACTCCAAGACTAATAAACACAGACCAAGACTCCCAACCAATCAGGATCAAGAAAAAAACCATTCTGGCACAGCAGTGGACTAGGTTCAAATTTATAACTTAACGGCTGTGATAGCCTGCCCACAGATGAACTCAACACAGAACCCTGATGATGGCAGATGAGATTCTGCCGAAACGTTGCTACAACTTTAAAAGCACAACTACAACGATGTGAGATAATACCTGAAGGAAGCTGAACAGCATACATGTAAGTACCTATAAAAACTTAAATATATACATACATACATACACACATACACATAGACATATATATATATATATATATATAAATATAATTGCCATGGTTCTTCCTTGCTCTAAAGCCATATTCTTTGTATTACTTTTTAATTTATTTTTATTTATTTACTGAACACTTCACAAATGTGCATGTTATCCTTGCACAAGGGACATGCTTGTCTTCACTGTATCATTTAAATTTTTAGTAAATATGTTGCCTAGGAGCAACTCCAAAGCCATGTTCTTAAAGAGCTCTCAAACTATTCATATATTTTAAGGCTAGGTCACATCAGCCGACGGATTCAAAACGTATGTAAAAAGGGAGAAGGCGGAGCTTCATCTCGGTGCTACAGCTGCGATCTCGGGGCTCTGAGATCGCAGCTGATATTTTTGCCCCTGGTCGGTCCTAACGGACCTAAACCGTCCCGTAGAGACGGGGATCGTGAAGGGCACAGTCCCAGGATCCCAGAGATATCGCAAAATCTCTGGTTTGATCTGGGAGAAGCCCTTTTGCTGGCGGTGGAAAGGCAGCCTCCAAAGCTGCTGAAGTCGGGACAGCTCCAAAAAGAAAGTGGCTGGAGCGAGTGTGTGTCGGTTGGGTGAAAAACCTCTTTTGTATTGTAAATTGGTTGAGACCTGAAAGGATATCCTGAACAAAGAAGAAACCTGTGACTTTATTTTTGCTTGACTGGAATCTGTTTGAGCGGCGTTTTTTAAAGTGATGTCAAATTGAGGCTTGGATTCTTTCCTTACTACTTCTTTTTCTGAGGAATTTAATGTGACTTTGTAGGTAACCAGATTGATTTTTTTCTTATATATATTTTTATGCTTCTTTTGATTTTTTAATTTTCTTTAGGATAGAGGCCCCCTTTGTTTCTTTTTTCTTTTCCTCTGAGTTTTGTATACATTACTCTTTTTTCTGGCTGGGGGGGGAAAAAGTATTAAGAGATCTTGCAACACTGCCAACTAGAGGCTTGAAAGTACTTTATTTGAATTGGGGAGAAATGTATAAACACTCCTTCTCAAGGACATTTTAATGTGATAAGATGGAGGGAGAGCACAGAAAAATATTATTACAGGTGTTTTCCTGGACTCTTATCAATATTTCAACACTTGAGGCTTGGCTTTGAAGCTGCTGGAGAAGAGAGTCACAATAAGAGCCTTGGATAAATAAATAAAGTGCAGTGTGCAGTATATATATATATATTTGTGAAATCTCTACTTGCCAACCTTTTTGTATATTTCAATTCTAGTAATATTTTTATTTTTGCTTTTTATTTTATCCTTTTTCTTCTTTGGTTTTGGGCCTTTTCACTATTAGATTTTTTCATTTTGGATCATAATTGGCTACTCTATCAGATGGATTGAAGGTCAAAAAGAATTTGAAGTTTTTTGAAGCATTAAAATGAAAAAAAAAAGTGAACAAAAGAAGAAAGTGTTAAATGAAATAGACTGTGTATATTTGGATTGTTTGGTGACTTTGGGACTTTTGGATACTCTTATTTGAATGATTAAAATCATTTGGGTCGTTTAAATTTTTTTCTTTCTTTTTTTTTTACAATGGCATTACTTATGGATGAACTGAAAATGCAATTTATAAAATATAAACAAGAGAAACAAGAAGGGAAGGATTCTTTTGGCTCTTTTTTTCATTTTTTAGAAATGGCAATTTCTACATACGAGAAACTACAAGAACAAGAAGATTGGGATGAAGAAGAAACTATCCTTAATGAACAAGCAACTTTATTTGGGGAAGAAAGGGGAAAGGGGAGAAAGAGAATGGAGAATTTAAGACTTAAAAAAAACAACCAAAAAAGGGAAAAACAAGGTGAAAAGTGGACACAACATCAGAAAGCAACAGAAAAGAGGAATACATAAGAGGGTGGAGATTAAGAGACAAGGGGGTAAAAAGGGTAGAGTGGAGAAGCAAGGGAGGAAAGAAGGGAAGAGAAGCTACAAAGGTTTGAAACAAGATGTAAAGAAACAGAATTTATTTAGAGATAATGGGTAAACATATAACTGAAAAAGAGATTCTGCAAAGGTACATAAGACTGTGTTGTTGTATTTGTATTTCAAATAATGTTAGAAAATTGGAATAATATATGATTATAAAATGGGACAAAATATTTAATGTAACTTAGCGAATTTTTTTTTTTAAATAAAATGAATGAAATCAAATATGAGAGAATTGAATTAAAGAAAAATGGGAACATTGTCATTGTATAATATTTTAAAATATAAGTGAAATAGGGGGAAGTAACTAAGCAAAATCTGTAAGTGTTCCCATAGAAGCATGATACTTATTTAGAACGGATTGTGTAAAATGTTTAAGATTTAAATGAATATTAATTTTAATGATATAATTTCAATTGGTATGGATTGTTGTTTTAATTATATTATATATTTTTTAAAAAAAATTTTTTTCTTGTTTTAAAATATTGAGTCTATCTTTAGAATGTACTATGCAGAATCTGAATGAAAATTATGTGTTATGTTAAGCTTTAAAACTAGGGGAAGGATAAGTATGATAAGGCATTATGCTCCAATCAGTCATTACAGAAGAAATTTTGTGTTAATGAGAAAAGATAATAGACAGCTGAAACAGGACAGACAAAGGATATAAGTATAATGATTTAAATTGAGATGAAATAAATATAATAGAATTAAGAGAGTGAAAAGAGGGGAGAAGCTATATAGAAAATGTAAAATAGTAAATAAGAAATGGAATGCTATATAAAAGTAAGCATGAACTTGAATTTATGTCTGTACAAAAAGATGTAACTCGGGATCAAACTGCTGTCCAAAAAGATATTTTATGTTTTTTATGTTTTGTGTTTTGTTTGTCTATGTTTGTTTGTTAAAAATTAATAAAATTCTTTAAAAAAAAAAAAAAACGTATGTAAAAAGAACACAGCGGACGAGCAAATTTTACATTTGCTGTTATCCGCTCTCAAAAGTGTCCCAAATTTACATAAAGAGAACAGACAACAACGGAAAGGAACGGATCTGGGGAGGACGTAGCGAGGATGTGAAGTGGATGCTCAATGGAAGCCTAGCGGATGGAAGCGGATGGAAGCGGATGACACATCCGCAGGGCTTCCGTGGGAGAACAGAGAAGCGGACGTGTAGTGGAAGGAGTGGATGCATAGCGGATGCCGAGCGGATGACGCGGATGCATCACAGACGCCTAGCGGATGCCTAGTGGATGCCTAGCGGATACAAAGCATTCACTGCGCATGCGGGGAGGATGCATTGTGTTAGCCCTGTGGATATAAAGGGAAGCAGCTCGCAAGCAGGTCACCATTCATAGGAAAGACCTGCTGCCAGACACATCCTCAGCCAACAACCATGGGGAAGAAAATGAAGCCTGTGTCTACTCCTGCCAGCCCTGGCAAGAAGGACAGGACCACCATCCCACCTCCTGATGCTGACTCTGCTTCTGCTGGGGCTTCTGCTGCTGGGGCTTCTGCTGCTGCTGCTCCTGCTGGTGCTGACTCTGCTGGTGCTGCTGGTGCTACTGCTCGTGCTGTTGGTGCTGCTGGTGCTGGTGCTTCTGCAGGTGCTGACTCTGCTGCTGCTGCTGGTGCTACTGCTGCTGCTGCTGGTGGTGGTGGTGGTGGTGTGGTAGACCAGCCCCTAGGCCCTCAAAGCCCTGCTGATGAGAGACCAGAAGGCCCTGCCAGAGGGAGGAAGAGGCAATCGTATGAAAAGGGGGAGAGGAGACAGTATTCCATTGCAGAGGAACATGAGCAGGAGTTGCTCGAATGGCTGAGGGAGAATGAGTACCTCTGGAGGAAGGAAGGAAGCAGGCAGCTTGGAGAGAGAAATCAGAGAGCATGGGCTACTCTTCGGATGTCCTCCTTGGGGTGGGGGAAGCACATGAACACCTGGTAGGGAAGTTGCACCTCAAGAAGTCTGACCAGGCCACGGTCAAGCTCACCGACCGGGAGACCTACATGTTGGCCAAGTGCAGCTTCTTGGAGGGTGAGATCCACCACCGAGTGGCAGCCCCTCTGTCAACCCTCTCTCTCAGGCAGCCCACAGATGGCCAGTCCTCTTCTGGACAAGAGTCAGCTTCTGTGTCCAGGCAGGTATCTTTGGAGCGCCCCACGATGGAGACCACCATAACAGCTGCACAACCCATGGCCGAGCACATGGAGGATCCCCTGACGCAGATGGAGCAAGAGGAGGCCGCGGCCACTAGAGACCAACCCACACCCACACCCAGCTCCACCTCCACAGAAAGCAGGCAGAGAGGCAGACCGGAGGGACAGAGCCACACTGTCCTGCTGGACATCAGGGAGACCATCAAGAGCAGCGTAGATCTCCTCTCTCAGCTGGTATACTTCGAAATTCCATCCTCTAACAGAAAGCCCTTCCTCACCTACGTCAACCAGACCCTCATGGAAATGCCCGAAGTCCAGTATCAGGTGATCAAGGAGAGGATCACAGGTCTTCTGCACCACCTTCCAGGCCCAGCTGAACCTGCTCCGACCCAGTCCAGGTCTGTTCCTCCACCCTAGGCGATGTCACAGCCCTTCCAAGACTTTCAACAGCCCCTCACTTACCAAGGCTACAGATACCAGGACTTCCAGCAGCACAGGCAGCCCTTCCCAGTCCAGGCACAGGTTCCTCGCCTGCCACAGATGCCACCAACGCCACAGATGCCAGCGACGCCACAGATGCCACCAATAACACAGATGCCACCAACGCCTCACCTCGCTCAGCTGTAGACCAGACAGCCCCACTACACTCCTCCTTCATCCACCCCACAGCCAAGCCCGGCCTCAGAACATCTGTCATCGGTCTTGGGACTGACACCCCATGTCCTGGAGGAAGGGCCTCTCAACATCATGGGACTGAGCCAGCTCTTTGAGAGCTTCCTGCACACACCATCTCCTGTTGTCCTCTCGGGGCCAGGCACCCCAATGGCACCTCAGACCAGCACTCCAGCCACTGCCACCTCCACAGCCCCTGGACCCTTTACCCCTGAGACCATGGGCATGCCTCAGAGTGACTGAGAACAGTGCCAGAGACTGGTTTGTTTGGGACACTTTTCTTGGTTAATTTTGCTTTTTTAATAAAGTCCGACAGTTTGTTATTAATAAAGGTTATCTTTGCTTCACACACTTGGTTCAGTTCTTTCACTTAACAAAGTGTTGGTGGAAACTTTTAGAAATGGTTTAAGCCTTTGCATGCTTGTGGGATGTGTAAGGATAGCTGTGGGATAGATAGCTCTGGGATGGGTAAGGATAGCAGTGGGATAGGCAGGGATACCTGTGGGAAGCTTAATAGCTGTGGGATGGGTAATAGCTGTGGGATGGATAATAGCTATGGGATAGATAAGCCTCCAGTGCAAGCATAGTGGGACTGTATGGTCCACCCTCCCAGGTGCCACACCTATGGCCCTTTATTATCAATAAGAATTTAATCATTCATCAACACATTTCAACATAAACACAACTCTTTATACAATGCCCTGTTCATTGTAGGGCCACTCAAAATACATGGCACAATCTCATCAGTGTGATGAGACAGGCTGAAGGAAGCATCCATTAAGCATCTACCATCCTGTCTTGCCACACCACTGCTCCAGCTGGGGAGTTGCAACAGTGTTTCAGGAGGTTGCGCTGTTTCTTCCCTTCACATGAAGCTCTGTTTGGCCTTGCACATCCACAGTGTCTATCAGGTTTAGTCCTTGCCTCCATTCACCAGGCTCCATGTCCCCATTGCCTTGTTGGTGGTCCACAAGTCTGTTCTGCAACACTGGGTAGCGGGTGCGCATGAGATTGTGCAGGATGCAGCAAGCTTCCACGATGTTCCTCATGGTCTCTGGGCGATGCCGCATGGTGGTGAGAAGTAGCTGGAACCTTTTGGCGAGGATGCCAAAGGCGTTCTCCACCACCCGTCTTGCCCTGGACAGCCTGTAGTTGAAGATCCTCTCTTCACGGGTGAGGTATCTTGAAGTGTAGGGCTTCAAGAGGTAGGTTCTGAGGAAGAAGGCATCATCTCCCATGATGAAGTAGGGCACATCTTGTGTGTTGTTGGGCAGGGGGTCTGGATCTGGGAAGCCCATGATGAGGTTGCATTCCAGCCCCTCCTTCAGGTGACTGGCATTGTATACCTGTGCATCGGAAGCTGACCTGTTGCCTGAAGCATCGATGGACATGAACTTGTAGTCAGCATCAACCATGGCGAAGAGGATGATGCTGAAGAAGCCCTTGTAGTTGTGATAATTCAACCCTGAATTGGCTGGAGCTTTGCAGGCCACGTGCTTCCCATCTATGGCTCTAATGGTGTGGGGGAAGTTCCACTTCTGATACCACTGTTCTGCAACTTTCTTCCAGCCTTCTTCAGTGGTGGGGCACTGGAGGAGCTCCTCCAGGTATTCTTCAATGATGGCCTGCACCACTTCTCTGACCACAATGCTGATGATGTTGTGTTGCACCCTCCATGCGTACTTCATGTTCCTGTATATCATCCCAGAGGCCAGGTGGTGCAGAGTCAGTGCCACCTTCAGTCCAGGGTCCAGGCTGGGCCGGAAGTTGGTGTTTTCCTTGGTCAACCTGGGTCCTAGCCACTCCACAACTTCGTCAAACATGGCTGGCAGCATCCTCATGAAGTGCTGGAATGCATGAGTGTCTTTGTTCCTCAGCTCCACCATCAGCTTGTCATACAATCCGTACTCCGCTCTTCTGGCGAACCATCTTTGTACCCAGACACTTCTTGTATTCTTCGATGATGGCCTGCACCACTTCTCTGACCACAATGCTGATGGTGTTGGGTGGCACCCTCCAGCCGTACTGCATGCTCCTGTAGGTGGTCCCTGAGGCCAGGTGGTGCAGAGTGAGTGCCACCTGGAGCCCAGGTTCCAGGCTGGGCCAGAAGTTGGTGTTTGCCTTGGTCAACCTGGGTGTCAGCCGCTGCACAACTTCGTCAAACATGGCTAGAGGCATCCTCATGAAGTTCTGGAATGCCCGAGTGTCTTCATTCCTGAGCTCCACCATCAGCTTGTTGTACAGTCCGTCCTCTGCTCTTCTGGCGAACCATCTTTGTACCCAGACACTTTTTGGCCGCCCCTTTTTCTTCCCATAGTAGAGTTCACAGAGCCTGTAGATGGCTTCGCACTGTTGCAGAACGATGGTGGCTGCCAAAAGGACCGTGTTACGATCCACGGTGGACATGACTGGATGCTGTGGAAGAGGAAGAGTCAGATGAAGGCTGCAGAAGTCTGTACCACTGGGCTGCTGGTCTGAAAGTGAGATCCAGATGTGTTGCTCCCCCTTTTTATAGACAGTATAGGTGTCCCTTTGCATCCTCTAGGCATCCCCTAGGCATCCTCTAGACATCCTTAATATCTGAGATAGGTCCCCTCTGCGGACGTTTTTTCCATTTTACATGCTTTGTTTCCTCTAGGCATCCGTTCTGCATCCGTTCTGCATCATTTCTGCATCCATTATGCATCTGTTCTGCTTCCTCCCTGCATCCGAGCGGATGCGAGTTGCGCGATGTGCAGCGGATGCCTAGCGGATATAGCGAATGCATAACGGATGCGTAACGGATGCCTAGCGGACGCATAGCGGATGCAGAATGGACAAATTGGATACATTTTCCACGCAAATGTTTTGAGCAGCTCAAAACTTTCTGAGTGGATGAAACGTCCATAAATGGATGCTGGACGGATAGAGCGTAAGCAAAACGGAGGCAGTGAGTACATCGTGTTAACCAAGGGATGGTAAGCTTTTTTGTCCGTTTTACATCCTCTTTGCATCCGTTGGTGCAGTGTGACATGGGCTTTAAATTTATTCATGCTAAACTCCATGTTTGTGAATAACTGAGATCACAAAGAAGAAAACTCTCTCATTTTTACATCAATATAAATTATAGTTAGGTATCAAATTTCATCCTGGACTTTGATAAAGAAATGGTCTAGAAAATGGCTTTTTAGTGATAAAGGGACTTTAGAAAAGGGATAAATGTGTTGTATATATCCTGGCAATGTAAATAATTTCTTTTATTTTGTGGCTGATCTACAGCACGGTAAACAACATGAATTGCAATACTTAAATTTGGAATATGCTACATAAATGTTACTACAACTAAATAATTAAGAATATATTTCAAGTGTTCTTTTTATGAAGGGCAGTTCATATTTTCTTTTACTTCTCTCCCAGTTTAGTCTTTTGGGAAGATTTTGGAAGAAAACACTTCATTAAAATTCTTCCAATTTCAAAAGGTTGTCCCTCAAGATTTTAGGAATAAAACTTCTTACAGGAAAAAAAATATTTGAACAATATAACACTACAAAATGCAGAGTCTGTTATTTTCCAATGTCATATCTAATATATTTAGGTTTCTTCTAAAGTATTAAGAAGAAAAAAAGAAGAAAGGGTTTTTTTTTAAATAAAAAATGCATGCCCATTTTGCTATTCTTGTGGTATAGTAAATACTCAAGAGTAAGCTGGCCATTTGAACTTTGTATAACTGTTGGATAGAAATATGAAGATTTTTCTTTGTCTGAATATGAAGCATTGTCATGCAGTGGACTAGATTTCTTATAGGAGAGAATCTGTTATTGTTAATGAATTGTCATATTTATATACTGGATTATGGAAAAAGCTTAAATTGATTTGCATGGATGTCTTCTGAGATTTTATCCAAATGGAATAACAGAGTTGAAAGAAACCATGGAGGTCATCTAGTCCAACCCTCTGCTGGAGAGTCTATTCCAAATATTGGCCTCTACCTAGGATTGAACTCACAGCCTCCTGGTTGGGAGGAGAAAGCTCCACCTCTAGGCCACTGGAACTGTCATAACAACACCTGTGAAGTAGATTGGTCTGAGAGAATGTGACTAGACCAAATTTCCTGAAGTATCAAAGACTTCTTCAAAGCTCTTTATACATATATGTGTGTATATTTAGAAACATTTTGTTACCCTCACTCCATACATTTATTTATTATGCAAGAGAATCATACTGATACAATAAATCTCAATATTATTTATAATAATTATAGGTGCTGCAGGAAGCTTGGAGGGTGAGAAAAAATAAGTAAAAACTAAACTAATACAAATTACATCTGTCAGGGCATAAATTGGGAAATGTTTTGTATACATAATAAAGCAAAATATTAAAGTCCCAAGGTTATTTAGAGAGATAGTAAGGAATTAATCTTAGTTTCCAACTTTGTTCGCAAAAGGTACAGTACAATCTATACTGAGGCCCTTTATTCTCCAAATGATATTATCCAGAGATTACAAAAAACATTTTCAAGAAGGTAAACCTTGAAAGTATTTATCTTTGCTCATTTTGATAAAGGGTATTGATAACCATTCCTTCCTCTGATTTTGACTGATAAGAGTAGAAGTGTTAAATAACCATACATATAGTAGCAATAACATGTAGCACTTATACTTATATACCACTTCATAGTGCTTTACAGCACTCTCTAAGCAGTTTACAAAGTCAGCATATTACCCCCAACAATCTGGGTCCTCATTTTCTCAATCTTGGAAGGATAGAAGGCTGAGTCAACCTTGAGCCTGACAGTGAGCAGAGTCATCCTGCAATACTGCATTCTAACCACTGCACTACCACAGTTCCCAAAGTAATTCTAGATCTTCCAGTGTGGTTCCTAGGGCTAAGCTGTGCCAAAGACAACTTTCTTGGTGACCACTTGGTCCCTGGAAATTACATAATTTTCTAATTTTTTTTTTTTTTTAATGTAAAAGGAAACTTGCTAATGCGGACAAAGAAATGAAGAAAGCCTGCTACAGAACAGTGGCCTAGAGAAAATGGTACATAGCATTCTAATAAATTGAGGCTTTTGTAACTATGTTTATCATAGCAATCATTTTGTAAACAGATAAGTGATGCCACCAAGCATTTTACGTGATTTATTTTACAGCCCATCTAATAAAAAACCAGGCTCAGCCTGCTGTGTTTTATTTCAGCCTGAAAGTCCATTTATTCTTCAAAGCTGAGAGCTTCATATATGATATTAATTCTCCACCACAAAGATTTTGGCTCTCCATTCCACCAGGATCATAATTAATTCCATTTTTTAAAATTATTTTAATAATTGAAATAAATTACAAGTTGCTTATGTGAATATTTTCTAATGTTAACAGTGAAGACCAGTTTTGCATGCAAAGATGAACAGCAATTATACTGATCTTTCTCCACTTCTGCTCCCATTTCATACTTAGTTTTGGCGGAAAGTGCAGATTTGCTACTCAGATTTAGAGAGATTATCCCAAGGTACTAAGGAGCTACAAGTGGGCTCCATGTTGCCAGTCAAACAATGACTGCATCAGCAAGGAACATATAGCTTTCTAGATCTTGATGGTCAGCTGTAGTATGTAGATGGGGATTGCTGGGAAATGGAAGTTTGGGGTCACATGGACGTTCCCATTTCCTTACCCCTGACAAATATGCATCTTGTCAGACCTGGCCCAATCTAATTCTAATCTAAGAAATCTAAGAAAAGAAAATCTAAGAAAAGCCTTCAATTCCATTTGGTTAAAGCAAAAGGTTCTTTTACTAAAGGTTTTAATTGCAGTAAAGTCAAGCCAGCTCTGAAATTACCACACTTACTGGATACAAAAATAAGGTGAATGTTTACCGCCAGCCCATCCCTTCCCCCATGACCAAACTGTTTCCAACTAACCAGAATTCACCAAAATGTTTGAGAACCCTGAGATATTTGGAGGTTATCTACATATTTCTCAAGGTGCCTGGCCATGGGATGCTGGCACAAACAAGATCCAGCTGCTCTGAGCCTTATTCACCTGACATTCCCTCCTTCCAATTTCCTATCGCATATACACAAAGCTTTATCAGTCGTTCATCTTTTCCCCTTTCATCCTCTCCTCCTTCTTCCTCTTTTCATTCTTCTTCTCACCCCTTCTTCTTTTGATGGCAGAATGCCTGTGAGGCACCAAGCCGAGCCAGGCAGAACTGACACATATCTTGGTTACTTCACTATTTTAATGCATGCACATCCAATTATATCAGTATCTGTGCAAATGTAATAAAGAGAATCACATTTGTAGATAGCTCACAAATTATTTAAGCCAACATATTATTTTGCTTAGTAAGTAGCTATAGTTTTTAAGTAGGTGGCTTAGCCACCTTAGTAGAAAATAAAACTTTCCTTCTTTTCTTCTTTCATTTGCATTGTCACAGTCACATTTAAACACAGTTCTGCTCCCACTGCAAGATCTGTATTCATGGATGGTAGGCTGCTTTATTTTTTTCAAATAGGTCTAAACAGGAAGCTGTTTTGATTTCTGCCACCATCTATTAACATTGATTGCTCCATGCAATTAAAGCTGAGGTATATTTGGAGACAATAACCACTTAAGTGCTTAATTTTCACTAGTGGCATCTTCTGTAACTAGCATATCCAGCTCTCCCCAAAGCAAAAGGTTGTTAGTAATTGGTATGAGGAATCAACTTTGAAAACAAAGCAAAAAAGCAATTTGTATTTTCCTCAGGTGACAGCAGTGTAGGAAACAAATTTATAAGGTAGGCTATTTAATTTACCCTTTTATCTCCCCACAAATACATTTAAAAATACAGGCTCAGTTTCTCTTCATAATGCAACAGTTGGCTGAAACTGGCCAGTGAACATCGCAATAACAATAGCACTTAGACTTATATACCACTTCACAGTGCTTTACAACCTTCTGTAAGCAATTTACAGAGACAACATATTACTCCCAATAATCTAGGTCTTAATTTTACCAATCTCAGAAAGATGTAAGGCTGAGTCAATCTTGAGCCAGTGAGAATCAAACTCTTGATGATCAGCAAAATTAGCTGGCAAAACTGCATTCTAATGCCGGTGCTACCTGTGGTCTGGGTTTATTAGTCTTTGAGTTTGCTGTGTTCTGCTTGATTGGTATTTCTAATATCTTCTGTCTGTTTTATGGCTTTTTTGTGTCTTGATTGGCTGGCAATATTGTGTTCCTGTATTGGCTTTTAATCCAGCTTGGCTCCAAGTAAAAGGACGGCTATCATTTGTTAAGGGCTTGTCACATAGGCCGACAGATGTAAAATGTATGTAAAAAGGACACAGCAGACGAGAAAATATTCCATCCATTGTTATCCACTCTCAAAAGTGCCCCGAACTTGCATAAGCAGAGCGGACAACAACGGAAAGGAACGGACATGGGGAGGATGTAGCTAGGATGTTTAGCAAATGCTCCACGAAAGCCTAGTGGATGGAAATGGATGGAAGCAGATGGTACATCTGCAGGGCTTCCGGCGGAGCACAGCAAAGCAGATGCGCAACGGAAGGAACAGATACAGAGTGGATGCCTATCACAGAAGCCTAGCGGATGCCCAGCGGATGCCTAGCGGATGCAAAGCGTTCACTGCGCATGCGGGGAGAATGCATTGGGTCAGCCCTGCAGATACAAAGGGATGCAGCTTGCAAGCAGGTCACCATTCAGAGGAAAGACCTGCTGCCATACACAGCTACAGCCAGCCAACAACCATGGGGAAGAAGAGGAAGCCTGTGCCATCTGCTGCCAGCCCTGGCAAGAAGGACAGGGCCACCATCCCACCCCCTGGCCCTGACTCTGCTTCTGCTGGGGCTTCTGCTGCACGGGCTGACTCTTCTGGTGCTGGGGATTCTGCTGGCACTGCTCCTGGTGCTGGGGATTAAGCTGGGGCTTACTCTGCTGGCACTGCTCCTGGTGCTGGGGCTTCTGCTGGGGCTTACTCTGCTGGCGCTGCTCCTGGTGCTGGTGCTTACTCTGCTGGTGCTTACTCTGCTGGTGCTGCTCCTGGTCCTGCTGGTGCTGCTGGTGCTGCTGGTGCTGCTGGTGCTTACTCTGCTGCTGCAGATCCTGGCGCTGCTGGTCCTGCTGGTGCTGCTGGTGCTTACACTGCTGCTGCTGATCCTGGTGCTGCTGGTGCTGCTGGTCCTGCTTTTGCTGCTACTGTTGTTGTTGTTGCTGCTGCTGCTGCTGGTGTGGTGGAGCAGCCCCTAGAACCTCGAAGCCCCTCTAATGAGGGCCAGATGGCCCTGCCAGGGGGAGAAAGAGGCATAGGCATGAATGGGAGAGGAGGCAATACTCCATCAAAGAGGAACATGAGGATGAGGTGCTCGAATGGCTGAGGGAGAATGAGTACCTATGGCGGAAGGGACAAAAGCTCTATCGAGACACCAAGAGAAAGCAGGCAGCTTGGAGAGAGAAGGCGGAAAGCCTGGGCTACACTTTGGAGTTCCTCCTCGGGTGGTGGAAGCACATGCACACCTGGTACGGGAAGCTGCACCTGAAGAAGTCTGGCCAGTCCACGGTCAAGCTCACTGACCGGGAGACCTATGTGATGGCCAAGTACAGCTTCTTGGGGGGTGAGATCCGCCACTGAGGAGCAGCCCCTCTGACAACCCTCTCAATCAGGAAGCCAACAGAGAGCATGTCCTCTTCTGGCCAAGAATCAGCTCCTGTGTCCAGGCAGGTATCTGTGGAGCATCCCACGATGGAGACCCCCCCCCAACAGCTGCACTCCCCATGGTGGAGCGCATGGACGACCCCCTGACACAGTGGGAGCAAGGAAAGGGCACTTCCACCAGAGACCAACCCACATCCACCCCCAGTTCCACCTCCACAGAAAGCAGGCAGAGAACAAGACCGGAGGGGCAGAGCCACACTGTCCTGCTGGAGATCAGGGACACCATCAAAAGCAGAGTAGATCTCCTCTTTCAGCTGGTACACACTGACATAGATCCTCAAACTGCAAGCCCTTCCTCACCTACATCAACCAGACCCTCAAGGATATGTCCGAATCACAGTACCAGGTGATAAAGGACAGGATCACGAGTCTTCTGCACAACCCTCCAGGCCCAGCTGAACCTGCTCCCACCCAGTCCAGGTCTGCTCCTCCACCCCAGGTAATGTCACTGCCATTCCAAGGCTTTCCACAGGTCCTCACCTACCAAGGCTACGACACAGGCAGCCCTTCCCAGCCCAGGCACAGGTTCATCGAACAGCAGCAGTGCCACTGATGCCACTAATGCCACCGATGCCACCGATGCCACAGATGCCACCCATGCCACAGATGCCACCCACGTCTCACCTCGCTCACCTGCAGACCAGACAGCCCCACTACACTCTTCCTTCCTCCACCCCACAGCCAAGCCCAGCCTCAGAACATCTGTTATCGGTCTTGGGACTGACACCCCATGTCCTGGAGGAAGGGGCTCTCAACATCACAGGACTGAGCCAACTCTCTGAGAGTTTCCTCCACACACCATCCCCTCTTGTCCTCTCGGGGCCAGGCACCCCAATGGCGCTTCAGACAAGCACTCCAGCAGCAGCCACCTCCACAGCACCTGGACCCTTCACTCCTGAGACTATGGGCATGCCTCAGAGTGACTGAGAAGAGGGCCAGAGACTGGGTTGCTACCTCTTGACTTTATCTTTCCTTGGGACACTTTACTTGGGTCATTTTGCTTTTAAGTTTGTTATTATTAATAAAGATTATCTTTGCTTCACACACTTATTTCAGCTCTTTTAGTCAATAAAGTCTTGGTGGAAAAGTTTAGAAATGGTTTAAGCCTTTGCATCCTTGTGGGATGGGTTAAGATAGCAGTGGGATGGGCAGGGATACCTGTTGGATGGGTAATAGCAGTGGGATGGGCAGGGATACCTGTGGGATGGGCAGGGATACCTGTTGGATGGGTAATAGCTGTGGAATGGGCAGGGATACCTGTGGGATGGGCAGGGATACCTGTTGGATTGGTAAGAGTTGTGGGATAGATAAACCTCCAGTGCCAGCATAGTGGGACTGTATGGTCCACCCTCCCAGGTGCCACACCTATGGCATCCGTTGGTTAACATGATGCATCCGTTCTGTACTCACTGCATCCGTTTTTCATACTCTCTATCTGTCCAGCATCTGTCTACTGACATTTCATCTGCTCAAAAAGTTTTGAGCTGCACAAAACTTTGTGAGCGGAAAATGTATCCAACGAGTCCGTTCTACATCTGCTTCGCATACGGGGAACATTTGTTAGACGTCCGTCATCATCCGTTATGCATCCGCTATATCCGCTTGGCATCCGCTATGCATCTGCACAATTCACATCCACTCCAGTGGAAAACGGATATAGGGAGGAAGCGAAATGGATGCGGAACGGACACGCAGCATTAGAAGCACAGACATAGAAAGGATGAAAGTGAATGCAGCTTGCATACAAAGCATTAAAACGGAAAAAACTTTCGGATAGGGGACGTATCTCGGATATTTAGGATGTCTGCAGGATGCCTAGAGCATGCAAAAGGACACCTGGCAGAAAACCTATATTTCCTATAAAAAGGGGGAGGAAATCACCTGGATCTCACTTTCAGTCCAGCAGCCTTGCTGTGCAGACCTCTTCAACCTTCATCTGGTTCTTGCTCTTCCACAACATCTAGTCATCTCTGCCATGGATCATCACACACTCCTTTTGGTAGCCACCATCATTCTACAACAGTGCAAAGCCATCTACAGGCTCTTTCCCCTGTTCTATGTGAAGAAAAGGAGGCTTCCAAGAAGTGTCTGGGTCGAAAGATGGATCGTGAGAAGAGCCGAGTACGGACTGTATAACAAGCTGATGGTGGAGCTCAGGAACAAAGACCCTCGTGCATTCCAGAACTTCATGAGGATGCCGCCAGCCATGTTTGACAAAGTTGTGGAGCGGCTGAGACCCAGATTGACCAAGCAGAGCACCAACTTCTGGCCCAGCCTGGACCCTGGACTCAAGGTGGCACTCACTCTGTGCCACCTGGCCTCCGGGACCACGTACAGGAGTATGCAGTACGGCTGGAGGGTGCCACACAACACCATCAGCATTGTGGTCAGAGAAGTGGTGCAGCCCATCATCGAAGAATACCTGGAAGAGCTCCTCCAGTGCCCCTCCACTGAAGAAGACAGGAAGAAAGTTGCAGAGCAGTAGTATCAGAAGTCGAACTTCCCCCACACTGTTGGAGCTATAAATGGGAAGCACGTGGCCTGCAAAGCTCCAGCCAACTCAGGGTCCACTTTTCAAAACTACAAGGGCTTCTTCAGCATCATCCTCTTCGCCATGGTCGATGCTGACTACAAGTTCATGTACATCGATGCTTCAGACAACAAGTCAGCTTCAGATGCCCAGATATACAATGCCAGTGACCTCAAGGAGGGGCTGGAATGCAACCTCATCATGGGCTTCCCAGATCCAGACCCCCTGCCCAACAACACACAAGATGTGCCCTACTTCATTGTAGGGGATGATACATTCTCCCTCAGAACCTACCTCATGAAGCCCTACACCTCCAAATACCTCACCCGTGAAGAGAGGATCTTCAACTGCAGGCTGTCCAGGGCAAGGTGGGTGGTGGAGAATGCCTTTGGCATCCTGGCCAACGGGTTCCAGGTACTTCTCACCACCATGAAGCATCGCCCAGAGACCATGAGGAGGATCGTGGAAGCTTACTGCATCCTGCACAATCTCATGCGCACCCGCTACCCAGTGTTAAAGAACAGGCTCTTGGACCTCCAACAAGGCAATGGGGACATGGAGCCTGGTGAATGGAGGTAAGGGCGTAACCTGGCAGATACTCTGGATGTGCAAGGCCCCAACAGAGCTTCACGTGAAGGGAAGAAGCATTGCAACCTCCTGCAACACTGTTGCAACTCCCCAGCTGGAGCAGTGCAGTGGCAAGGCAGGATGATAGATGCTTAATGGATGCTTCCTTCAGCCTGTCTCATCATACTGATGAGATTGTGCCATGTATGTTGAGTGGCCCTACAATGAACTGGGCATTTAATAAAGAATATTGTTTATGTTGAAATGTGTGGATCAATGATTACATAGTTATTGATAATAAAGGGCCATAGGTGTGGCACCTGGGAGGGTGGACCATACAGTCCCACTATACTTGCACTGGAGGTTTATCTATCCCACAGCTATTACCCATCCAACACGTATCCCTGCCCATCCCACAGCTATTACCCATCCCACAGGTATCCCTGCCCATCCACAGGTATCCCTGCCCATCCCACAGCTATTATCCATCCAAGAGGTATCCCTGCCAATCCCACTGCTATCTTAACCCATCCCACAAGGATGAAAAGGCTTAAACCATTTCTAAACGTTTCCACCAAGACATTATTGACTAAAATAACTAAAGCAAGTGTGTGAAGCAAAGATAATCTTTATTAATAACAAACTGTAAAAGCAAAATGACCCAAGTAAAGTGTCCCAAGCAAAGATAAAGTCAACAGGTAGCAACCCAGTCTCTGGCACTCTTCTCAGTCACTCTAAGGCATGCCCATAGTCTCAGGGGTGAAGGGTACAGGTGCTGTGGAGGTGGCTGCTGCTGGAGTGCTTGTCTGAGGGGCCATTGGGGTGCCTGACCCCAAGAGGAGAACATGGGATGGTGTGTGGAGGAAACTCTCAGACAGCTGGCTCAGTCCTGTGATGTTGAGAGCCCCTTCATCCAGGACATGGGGTGTCAGTCTCAAGACCGATGACAGATGTTCTGAGGCTGGGCTTGGCCGTGGGGTGGAGGAAGGAGGAGTGTAGTGGGGCTGTCTGGTCTGCAGGTGATCGAGGTGAGGCGTGGATGTCATCTGTGGCGTGGGTGGCATCTGTGGTGTGGGTGTCATCTTTGGCGTGGGTGGCATCTGCGGCATGGGTGGCATCTGTGGCATGGGTGGCATTTGTGGTGTGGGTGGCATCTGTGGCGTGGGTGGCATCGGGGGCAACAGTGGCATCAGTGGCATCGGTGGCACCAGTGGCGTTCGATGAACCTGTGCCTGGACTGGGAAGGGCTGCCTGTGCTGCTGGAACTCCTGGTAGCCATAGCCTTGGTAGGTGAGGGCCTGTGGAAAGCCTTGGAAGGGCAGTGACCTTACCTGGGGTGGAGGAGCAGACCTGGACTGGGTTGGAGCAGGTTCATCTGGCCCTGGAGGGTATCACCTGGTACTGGGATTCAGGCATTTCCATGAGGTCTGGTTCACATTGGTGAGGAAGGGCTTGCGGTTTGCATCCTCAAATGTCGGTGTGTACCAGCTGAGAGAGTAGATCTACGCTACTTTTAATGGTGTCCCTGATCTCCAGCAGGACAGTGTGGCTCTGCCCCTCCGGTCTGGCTCTCTGCCTGCTTTCTGTGGAGGTGGAGCTGGGGGTGGATGTGGGTTGGTCTCTGGTGGAAGTGCCCTCTCCTTGCTCCCACTGCGTCAGGGGGGTCCTCCACATGCTCCGCCACAGGGAGTACAGTTGTCAGGGGGGTCTCCATTGTGGAATGCTCCACAGATACCTGCTTGGACACAGGAGCTGACTCTTGGCCAGAAGAGGACTGGCTCTCTGTGGGCTGCCTGAGAGAGAGGGTTGGCAGAGGGGCTGCTCCTCGGTGGTGGATCTCACTCTCCAAGAAGCTGCACTTGGCCATCACATAGGTCTCCTGGTCCGCCACCTTGACCGTGGCCTGGCCAGACTTCTTCAGGTGCAGCTTCCCTACCAGGTGTGCATGTGCTTCACGAACCGAGGAGGACCTCCGCAGTGTAGCCCAGGCTCTCTGCCTTCTCTCTCCAAGCAGCCTGCTTCATTTTGGTGTATCGATAGAGCCTGTGTCCCTTCCACCATAGATACTCATTCTCCCTCAGCCATTCGAGCAACTCATCCTCATGTTCCTCTTCGATGGAGTATTGCCTCCTCTCCCGTTCACGCGTATTACTCTTCCTCCCTCTGGCAGGGCCATCTGGGCCCTCATCCGAGGGGCTTCAAGGTTCTAGGGGCTGCTCCACCACACCACTAGCAACAGCAGCAGCAACAACAACAGTAGCAGCAAAAGCAGGACCAGCAGCACCAGCAGAACCAGCAGCACCAGCAGCACCAGGATCAGCAACAGCAGAATAAGCACAAGCAGAACCAGCAGGACCAGGATCAGTAGCAGTAGAGTAAGCACCAGCAGCACTAGCAGGACCAGGATCAGCAGCAGCAGAGTAAGCACCAACAGCACTACCAGAACCAGCAGGATTAGGATCATCATCAGCAGAGTAAGAACCAGCAGCACCAGCAGGACCAGCAGGACCAGGGGCACCAGCAGCACCAGCAGAACCAGGAGCAGTGCCAGCAGAGTAAGCACCAGCAGAAGCACCAGCACCAGGAGCAGCGCGAGCAGAGTAAGCACCAGCAGAAGCCCCAGCACAAGGAGAAGCGCCAGCAGAGTAAGCCCCAGCAGAAGCCCCAGCACCAGGAGCAGCACCAGCAAAAGCCCCAGCACCAGAAGAGTCAGCTGAGCAGCAGAAGCCCCAGCAGAAGCAGAGTCAGGGCCAGGGGGTGGGATGGTGGCCCTGTCCCTCTTGCCAGGGCTGGCAGCAGATGGCACAGGCTTCCTCTTCTTCCGCATGGTTGTTGGCTGGCTGGAGCTGTGTCTGGCAGTAGGTCTTTCCTCTGAATGGTGACCTGCTTGTGAGCTGCATCCCTTTATATTCGCGGGGCTGATGCAATGCATCCTCCCCACATGCACAGTGAACGCTTTGCATCCGCTAGGCATCCGCTAGGCTTCCGTGATGCATTCACTGTATCCGCTAGGCATCCGCTCTGCATCTGTTCCTTCCATTGTGTGTCCGCTTCTCTGTGCTCCCCTGGAAGCCCTCTGGATGTGCCATCTGCTTCCATCCACTTCCATCCACTCGGCTTCCATGGAGCATCCCCTAAACATCCTCGGTACATCCTCCCCATGTCTGTTCCTTTCCGTTGTTGTCCGCTCTGCTTATGCAAATTCGGGTCACTTTTGAGAGCGGATAACAACGGGTGGAATATTTTCTTGTCCACTGTGTCCTTTTTACATATGTTTTGCATCCGTCGGCCTATGTGACCAACCAACGGATGGCAAGTGTTTCTCTCCATTTTACATCCTCTTTCCATCCCTTGGTGCTGTGTGACAGAGGCTTTAGGAAGCTAGGTTTCATCTGGGTGCTTGGTTGCGGTGTGTTTGATCTGGAGGTATCAGTGGGAGTCTGTTTGTGCCCAGGTATTTGCCTGGCTGGTGGTGTGGAGATCTTTCTATTTGAGAGTGCAGGCTTCCAAATGATTGACAGTCTGCTGGAATCATCTCTTCTATTCATGCTTTCAGGTCTTTTTTCAATCTCTATGACTTCTCTGATGATTCTGTGGCTGGGGTTTTCTATAGTGGCTATGGTTTTGGTGCCATTGAAGTTGATGCTATGACCTATGGTTTTCATATGTTGGATGAGTGAGGAGGTGTGTTCCAGCTTTTTTACTGAATTTTTGTGTGCATCCAGGCAGGTACTTAGTTTTCTGTTGGTCTGTCCAATGTATGTGGCCGGGCATGATGCACAGGGAACTTCATATGTGCCTTGGTTTTCCAGGTCAATTTTATCTTTGGGGTTTCTAAGGATGGATGCTATTTTTTTGTCTGTTTTGAAGGCAGTTTTGATGTGATGCCTGTGTAGTATCTTACTGATTTTGTCTTGTGTAGGGCAGGACAGCTGTTCCATACATCTGTTGATCTTCTAGGTCTCTGTTATGTCTTGGTGTGTTTTTGTGGATCAGGCTGGTGATTTTGCTTTTGTGGAAGCTGTTGGCTGTCAATACTTTAGTCAGGGTGCACAGTTCATCTTTACATGTGTCTTGTCTGCAAGGTGTTTGGTTCTGGCGATGAGTGTTTTGGCCACAGAGTTGATCTGTGCTGGGTGGTGGTGGGATTGGGCATTGAAGTAGCAGTTAGTGTATATTTTCTTCTGGTATACGGTGTGTCCTAGTGTGCCATCTGTTGTTTTGTGGATTAGTACATCTAGGAATGATAGTTGTTTGTTTATTTCCGTTTCCATGGTGAACTTGATTTTGGGCTGTGTGCTGTTTAGGTTTGTTGGGAAATTTTTTAGGTTTTCTTTTCCATGGGGCCAAATCACAAATGTGTCATCGATGTATCTTAACCATAGTTTGGGTTTGTGGGTGGCATTAGCCAGGGCTCTGGATTCGAATTCTTCCATGAACATGTTTGCAATGATGGGTGACAGTGTTGATCCCATAGGGGCTCCTTCAATTTGCTTGTATCTTTATCCTTTGTATATGAAATATGTGTTGGTTAAGCATTGTTCTCTTTAGTTTCATGAGGTGTTTAGCTGGTTGGTATTTATTTTTGATTATTTTTGGAGTTTCTTTTATTGGGACTTGAGTGAATAGTGAAACCATGTTGAGACTTACAAGCAGATCTTCTTGTTCCACATGTAGATCTTTGGTCATTTCTAAGAAGTGGTATGAGTTTTGTACATATGAAGTTGCAGTTTCAGCATGGGGCTGTAGTTGTTTTGCTAAGTGTTTAGCTAGGTTTGGGAGCTGATTATGGGTCTGAGAGGTATGCCTTCTTTGTGTCTTTTTGGGAGGCCGTATAGTTTGGGGCATCTGGAAGATTTTTCTCTTTGGATGATCATCTGTTGGATTTCTTTGCTAATGTGGCTGGTTTTAATTTTCTTCTTGGTTAATTTTTCCAGATATGTGGTTGGGTCCGTATTTATAGGTTTGTATGTGAAGTCTTGGAGTAGGTCTGTCAATTTTGTTTCATAGTCTTTTCTATCCATTATTACCTTTGTCTACTGGGAGTATGATTATGCTGTTATCATTTTTTAAGGCTTGTAGCACTTTGAGTTCTTCTTTGTGCAAGTTGCTTTTGGGTGGTTTCCTTGTACATAGGAAGTTGGTAACCTGGTGTCTTATTCTGTCAGCTTCATCTGTATTTAATTTAGTTTGGCTGGATTGTACTGCACATATAATGGATTCTGTGGGGATTTTTTGGGGTGCTATAGCATAATTGAATCCTTTGGTGAGGACATCTGTTTCTGTTTTGGTGAGTTCTCTGTTGGAAACGTTATATACTAATTGTTGCAGGTGTTGTTGAGAGTTGTTGGGGGCTTTGTTGTCATGTTCGATTTTCTTTAGTTTCTTCAAGAGTTTTTCATTTTTGTAAGTGGTTTCAGTTTCATCTCTCCAAGTTTTAAGTTGTTTTATCTTATCCCAAAGTAGAGGATGGGTTTTGCTGCTCAATTCCGGGTGTAGTGCTAGCAAATCTTTGTTTAACTGATCCAATTGGAATCTCTTACTGTGGAGCTCGTTCCTGATTAGAGCCATTTCAGTTCTTTCCAGGATACGTTTAGTAGTTGCTGTGCTGTGATGAAATGTTAATTTGAAGCAGGTTGGTGTTGCATTGTTGTCTCTGCAGCTGCGTAGGAATTTCAGGTCACATAATATTCCTGCTCTTTTAACGCACCAACCAGTACCTCAATGCCCTATCCCACCACCACCCAGTATAGATAAACTCTGTGGCCAAAACATTAATTGCCAGAACCAAATGCCTGGCAGACAAGACAAGACAAGACACCCTGACTAAAGTACTTATAGCTAACGGCTTCCACAAAAGCAAAATCACTAGCTTGATCCACAAAAACACACTAAGACATAATCGAGACCTAGAAGATCAACAGTCCTATGTAACAGCATGCTTCATAGAACCATGATCAGAGTTCTGATTCAAGAAATTTGTGAACATATCACAGTAGTACACTTTCAGAATTTTATCTCTCAATAGAGGGACTTTCAGGCAGAGATAAACACAGCAGGCTGAGCCAGCAGTTTAGCTTTTCTTTTTCTGTCACACAAATGGAAGCACATGAGGGATCAAGTAGAACACATAAAGCTTTTGTCAGTATTAGTATATGCAGCTATTAATCAGACTGTAAGATATTTTGATCAGTTCATTTGGAAACAACCCAGTACCTTATATCATAAATGCAAGACAAGCCTGAAGAAGATTCAATTTGCATTTTCAAAATGAAGAAGATATAAAGCTGTAAATAGAGAGATGTATAAAAGAGGAATGGGGAAAAAAAACAGAAAAAGAAATTAGATTGGATTTCTGGTTCCATCTCTTGGACACTTGCCTCAGCACAAATTTTACTAGTTTATACAGTTATAACCATCCTGTGTTCCAGACCATTGACTCCTAATAACTTCCAGTTTTCAAAAGCTAGATTCTGATTTTTGCATACTCCTCAGAATATGCATAACCAATTACAAAATGACATAGCCAGTTACACAAATTTGTTATAGCTGCCTGGCACCTGAAACATTATAGGATAAAAAGCAAATTTCCCATGTTGCTTTGCTGTTCTTTGAATTCCCTCTTAACCTTTTCCTACAGAGCTTTCACTATAGAAATAAAGCCTTTTTAGCAAGTACTGTGGGAAAAGACCAAGAGAAGCCTTATCTTATAACATGGGCTGAGATGGGTCCCAGGCTGGGTGGATCCATTTGAGCTGGGAAGATTTCTATGGTACATGTAAAGTTGTTCAACAGGAAGACCCCTTGGCATGGTCTATATAGGAGTTTCAGATGACTAGGGCTGGCACACATTACAGAATTTTCTTCAGCCAGAGTCATTGCTTGGAGTGCCCTCCAAGCTGCTTACCAAAGTTAAATGGTGTGGAAAAATTCCTTTGATGTTACTTGCTCTCCCAATTACTTATAATCTAATGAAGGTTGGGAACAATTATCTTGACTGTTCTTACTGGAAGAGAGAGGTCAAATGATATTGGAAAGCAGTTGAAACAGTAGAGGAAGATGAAATGATTATTATGATATTGACCTCTTCTTATTGGATCAAAAGATATTCAGAACACACTGTTGGCGATAGTTGTTAACAGCTGCCTCAGTGTGGGATGAAAGGGTTTTGGTGAAAGTTGTGTGGAATGCTGAACAAACAGCCAAGAATTATTTTAGCCAGCAATTGTGTAGAGCAGAAGTGGACAACTTTATGGCCTGAGGACTTCAACTTCCATAATTCCTGCTGAGCCAGGAGGATGACTGGCTCGGGAATTCTGGGAGTTCTGTGAGTCTACAAACCATAGTTGCCCATTCCTGTTGTAGACAATGGAGAGGACCTTCTCCCACACATTACCAAGGCCACCTGTCATGGTTAGGGCCATGCTGGAAACTTCGTTTTCATCCTCTCATAGAGAGAGAGGTCTAAATAACATTACACAGTATCCCCCATACAGCTGTCACACTCAGAAAATATGGGACATGTTGTAGGGTAGAGTTGGTTATCTCCTTCTAATGTTAAATCTGAGCCCCCTGAACATTCGCCAAGATATTTTTAAGATTCAAGGCATCAGTATTTTGGGAGAAAAAAATCTGCTCCTGCCTCAGCAAGCATCAGCTAGGCTAATGAGGAACTAGGTGCAAAAGCTTGAAAATGCAGCAAATGATGCAAAGATATTTTGCTGGTAACCACATTGCTTTCAAGATCCATCTGCTCTCTATCTTAGAAGTAAATTGTTGAATGCTGATGTTTTTGACCCTGTGATTCTTCCTGGAGTATATCTCTGCATTGACATCCACATCCCAGCATTTTAACTATGCAGTTTTAACAATGCAGGCTAACATTTCTTCCCCATAATTCAACTGTATAATACACTCTCTCATAACTTTGATTGAGTGTCCTTTTGGTCTCACTGAAGCAAGCTAAATCGATTCTACATCCCAATTAAACCAAGCAATTCTGAGTCATTTTGCATAAGATTTTCTCATCCTTCATCGGTTTAGGCATAGTAATACAAAAGCCTGATGTGAGTGACATCAAGAATTTTCATACTGCCTGACATCTCCAATGACAGATTTGAACAGAAGCAAGGAAACTCAGAGAAGGGATTAATGTTATACTTTGCACTGTTAGACATTAAGGGAAACAGGATAAAGGACTGCTGTTTCAGAACCAACCATAGGAGTGTTGAAATTCTATCTCAGAGAAAGTAATGAATTCACTTTATCACAAGAGTACAAGAAATGGCGGTTAAACTATTTTAAGAGAAACTTTTGTTCAGGAAATATAGATTGTTTTTCTTTCATTCTGCTTTGCTTGAATAACCCACTGTAGGAAATGGGTTAGCACATTATGTTTTATTTATAGATTCTTTGTTCTGTAAATATAGACTCTTATGATCTGAAATAATTTGTAAATTATTATTTATAGTAATGTTTATAGTAAGAATTGCTTATTTCCGTTATTAACATAAATTCATTATTGTTTAAAAGAACATGTCTCAAGATAAAACAATATGTTAGTCACTTAATTCTACATTTAGATAAAGGTTTTGCTTTGTTCTGTTTATCATACATCCAAAGTCATAATGATACTGGGATCTCAGCATAGAACAAGGATGGGCAATGAATTTTCCCAAGGTACCATATGAGAAACTGGAATGGTTATGGAGGGCCAACATTGTTGCTGCCCTGCCCCATTCCCTGACACAATACTTCACTGCCACTCCAACCTCTGCTGATGCCACTCTGCTCCTGCCCCCTCTGCTGAAACTGTACTGTGTTGTTTTATTTTATGTTTTCATTTCTTTTCTTGTACTTTTGGCTTTTTCTTTCATTTTTGTCTGTTTTCTTTTTTTCATATATGTATGTGTGTGTGTGTGTGTGTGTGTATGTGTAATTGAAAACTGAAAATGTTTTGTTCAGAAAATACACGAGGTAGACCGGGTTCCAACAACAAATGCTTTATTCTTTAATTAGTCAGTAAATAGGAACACTTGGCTGAAGCCGAGGCCAGCCTTTTATACAGGCTGGCTTGCCTGCTTGTAGCCAATGGCAGTTGCTTAAATTTGCCGCCTTTCAGCAGCTCTTTGGATTGGTTCCTAGTGAACCAATCCAATGCTTAGTTTATTTGATCAATCAGGTTTGCAGATTTAGAGTCACCCAATTTACATATAGAACACCCCTCCCCTCTTAGTTCAGTCCTACGTGGTGACGTAATCTCGCAGGTAGGTGGGGCTTTTCCGGACTCGACTTGACTTGCGCGGTTCATTCTTAGTGAAGACTTCGACCAATTCGGATGGGGCTGCTGTGTCGACCGTTCTTCTCCCTGGAACCGTCTGGAAGGGTGAGTCAGCCATTTTACCACCGCCTGAGTTTCTTAGGCTGGCGGTTTTGCCGCTCCCTCCCGTTTCCTCCGGGCAGGTCGAGCTGGCCTGGCTGGCCCCTTCCGATGGGCTCTTCACGCAAGTCTCTCCAAACAGTGAGTCTTTTATTTGCTCTTTTTGTTCATATGTTTCATTGTTTTTATTTTTTAACGGTTCTTTATTTAATTCTCGCATTTCCCCCCCCACCTTAGTTGGCAATTCATCGGTTTTTTCGACGAGTGGTTGTATGTCTGTGGTTCTTTCTATATTTCAGGATCGAAGCTGGTCTATGTGCCGCTTCCATTCCCTGCCATCATCTACTGTTAACCGGTAGGATTTGGGGCCTGTTATTTGGGTAATTTGTCCTGGTAGCCATACTAGGTCCCCAGTGAAGTTTTTGGAGTAGACTAAATCGCCAATTCCAAATTTTCTAAACCGTGTAGAGGAGTCGGGGGGGTTTTCTGGCATGAATTCTGGGTGCAATCTATCAAGGTGTGACCTTAGTTTTCTCCCCATGAGTAGCTCTGCTGGGGACTTGTTGGTTGTGGTACTGGGTGTTATGTGCTGGAGTGTGAGCAATTGGTTAATTTTTTGCTGTACATCTCCAGTGTCCATTTTTTCTAACCCTTCCTTTGTAAATCGGACCATTCTCTCTGCCCTACCGTTTGCAGCCGGATGGGCCGGCGCGGTTAGGTCATGTCTAATACCTAGGGAGGCTAGGTATTGTTCAAAGTGTAGGCTGGTCAGTTGTGGTCCATTATCGGACACGAGGATGTCCGGAATGCCATGGGTGGCAAAAAGGCTGTCCAGTTGTTTTATTACTAATTCAGTTGTTGTTGATGGCATAATTTTTACTTCTAACCAGTTAGAATCGGTGTCCACTACAATCAGAAAGGTATGTCCTTTAGTTGGACCAGTGAAATCGATGTGGATTCGTGACCAGGAGCTCCGTGGGATTTCCCAATCTCTAATGGGTGCTTTGGGTGGGGATGGTCTAATTGCTTGACATTTGTTACACGAGGTTACCCAGTATTCTATGTCCCTATCAATACCCGGCCACCAGACATAACTTCTAGCAAGGCTTTTCATTTTTATAATCCCCGGGTGACCTTTGTGTAGCATACTAAGTACCCTAGGTTGTAGTTTGTTAGGAATAACCACCCGATCACCCCACAGTAAACAACCTTTTTGAATAGAAAGTTCGGTTTGTCTGGTCCAGAAAGGTTTAAAGTTTTCAGTTTTTTGATTTTCTGGCCAGCCTTTACCTACCCAGTTAAGAACACAGGCAGTCAAAGAGTCTTTTGAGGTGGCTCTGGCGACATCATAAGCTGATATGGGTAGATCGGGGCAAGTCTCTATTTGTAATGCTGTCATCGCTGGTGCCGGGTCTTCTTCAGTCGCTGGCAAGGGTGCTCTGCTTAAAGCGTCCGCATGTGAAATCTGTTTCCCCGGTTGGTGTGTCAGAGTGTATGAGTAGGCTGCTAGGAAGTCTGACCATCTAGTCATTCTTGGGGAGAGGATATTTGGTGTAGGTTTGTTTCCCGCCAAAATTCCTATTAGCGGTTTGTGGTCTGTTATAATTTGAAAAGTCCACCAGTATAGGTACTCATAGAAACATTTCACTCCTGCGACAATTGCTAGTGCCTCTCTGTCCAATTGGCTGTTATTCCGCTCGGTTTTGGATAAAGTCCTTGAATAATATGCGATGGGCGCTTCTCTGCCATCAGGTAGTTGGTGGCTTAGGATGGCACCTACTCCGAATGGGGAGGCGTCGCAGGTCACTCTTAAGGACAGTATGTTGCTAAATTGAATGAGAACGTTTGATGATGTTAGCAAGCTTTTAATTTTTTGGAAGGCTTGCTTTTCTCTGTAACCCCAAGTCCAATTTGCTTTCTTGTCTAAAAGACGGTGCAATGGTTCTGCTGTAGTGGCCTTATTTGGCAGGAATACATTATAGAAGTTAATTAGTCCTAAAAAGGCTTGTAATTCGGTCTTGTTTTTTGGTTCTGGTGTGTTTTTAATCGCTTTAATCTTTTTGTCTGTAGGGTGTATACCCTCTCCGTCTATTAAATAGCCCCGGAATTCGACGTTATTCTTAATTAGGCAACACTTTTCTCTTTTCACTTTGAGGCCAGATTCTCTGAACTTAGTTAGTACTTCTTTGAATCTTTTTTTAAATTGGGTTTCATCTTTGGCTGAGATCAGGACGTCGTCAAAATATGGTATGACTCCTTGTATGCCATTTAGGAGGCGTTCCATTAGACTCTGGAAAACGCCTGGGGCCACACTCACTCCCTAATTGTCTAAGGGCAGCAACGAAATTGGTGACAGTCTCTCCCTCTCTCTGGTCTCTGTGGTAAAATTCGTGTCACTTTATTAAGTTTGACACCATCGGAGCATAGTGTGCTTTGAGAATTCTTTGCAATTCTGGCCACGTTAGTTGTTTAACATCTCGGGGCTTCGCAAGGGCCTTTGCCTTCTTGAAAACTGTTGGCCCGCAGTGAGACAGGAATACAGCTCTCTTGCGTTGCTCTGAAATGTCTTCCATTTAACTGCTTTCCAAATACATCTGGAAGCGGTCTGCATAGGAATCCCAATCCTCTTCATTGGGATTGAAGGGTGCGGGCGGTGCGTTGTTTCCAGACATATTGGTTGTCATCTGGACTTCTTATCACCGCGTGCAAGTTTTTTTTTTTTTTTTTTGTTCAGGACGATCCCATCCTCGTCGCCAGTGTTTTGTTCAGAAAACACATGAGGTAGACCGGGTTCCAACAACAAATGCTTTATTCTTTAACTAGTCAGTAAATAGGAACATTTGGCTGAAGCCGAGGCCAGCCTTTTATACAGGCTGGCTTGCCTGCTTGTAGCCAATGGCAGTTGCTTAAATTTGCCGCCTTTCAGCAGCTCTTTGGATTGGTTCCTAGTGAACCAATCCAATGCTTAGTTTATTTGACCAATCAGGTTTGCAGATTTGGAGTCACCCAATTTACATATAGAACAGAAAACTTATTGCCATTTCAGCAAGGCATAAAATGAATCAGGAATGGATTCGCTCATCTGCATAGCAGTTTTGATTTACTTTGCCACACTTTCTTCATTGTGTTATGCAAGGATATGATCGTGATTATGAATCCAGGAAGTCTTAATTTTAGTTTAATAATTAGAATCCAGGCTACTCAAGGCCAAGGGATTGTATGACTTCCAGTTATTATTAGATTTTGGGGAACAATAGAGCTTAAGTCAGATGCAAGAGAATTTATAGCAAGTAATTAGGAGCACACATAAGGTTAATTAGCCAAGGAATCAAGAGAAGATCCTTTGTGGAAATCAGAGTAAATAAGAAGTAAGATATCACAAGGAAAAAACTTTCTGATAAGAAAAAAAGTGTGATTTCAGGAACCATGCAATTGCCATTTGAAAAAGAAAAAAGAAAAAATGAAATGTAACAACAAACTAACACCAGGAATGTACTTTTCACTAGAGATTCATAGAAGTTACTCCAAGTCCACATGGTAGTTGCAGGTCTGCTTAGCTAGAGCCCTAGAGAATTAGAAGAATGCAGGAGAATCCCTGGCATATTTTGTTTATTTGTCAAATAAATGACTCTCATCTTTCACTTCCTATAATGTGTGTGGGAATGTATTGAAGCTTCACTATGGCTGGCCCCAAACTTTGTGTTACCAGAGGCAGAATATCAGCTCTCCCACTTATGTTCTAAAGCCCATGTCACACTGAACCAGCAGATGCAAAGAGGATGTAAAATGGACAAAAAACCTTGCCATCCGTTCAAAAACGCGATGTAGTCACTGCCACCGTTAGGCTTCCTCTCTATCCGTCCAGCATATGTTTATTGACATTTCATCTGCTCAGAAAGTTTTGGGCTGCCTAAAACTTTTGCGTGGAAAATGTATCCAGTTTGTCCGTTCTGCATCCGTTACGCATATGCTATATCCGCTAGGCATCCATTCCGCATCCGCGCAACTCCATCTGCTCCAGCGGTAAATGGACGCAGGGAGGAAGCAGAACGGATGCAGAACAGATGCAGAACGGATGTAGAATGGATGCAGAACGGATGCAGAATGGATGCAGCATGGAAACAAAGCGTTTAAAGCAGAAAAAACATTCGCAGAGGGAACCTATCTTGGATATTAAGGATGTCTAGAGGATGCCTAGAGAATGCCTAGAGGATGCAAAGGGACACCTATACTGCCCATAAAAAGGGGGAGCAACTCATATGCATCTCACTTTCAGACCAGCAGCCAAGCTGTGCAGACCTCTGCAGCCTTCATCTGACTCTTCCTCTTTCACAGCAACCAGTCATGTCCACCATGGATTGTGACAAAGTCCTTTCGGCAGCCACCATTCTTCTGCAACAGTGCGAAACCATCTACAGGCTCTGTGAATTCTACCATGGGAAGAAAAGGAGCCACCCAAAAAAAGTCTGGGTCCAAAGATGGTTCACCAGAAGAGCAGAGGATGGACTGTACAACAAGCTGAAGGTGGACCTCAGGAGCGAAGACACTCGGGCATTCCAGAACTTCATGAGGATGCCTCCAGCCATGTTTAACGAAGTTGTGCAGTGCCTGACACCCAGGTTGACCAAGACAAACACCAACTTCCCACCCAGCCTGGAACCTGGGCTCAAGGTGGCACTCACTCTGCACCACCTGGCCTCAGGGACCTCCTACAGGAGCATGCAGTACGGCTGGAGAGTGCCACCCAGCACCATCAGCTTTGTTGTCAGAGAAGTGGTGCAGGCCATCATCGAAGAATACAAGGAGGAGTTCCTCCAGTGCCCCTCCACTGAAGAAGGATGGAAGAAAGTTGCAGAGCAGTGGTATCAGAAGTGGAACTTCCCCCACACCATTGGAGCCATAGATGGCAAACAGGTGGCCTGCAAAGCTCCAGCCAAGTTGGGGTCCACTTATCACAACTACAAGGGCTTCTTCAGCATCATCCTCTTCACCATGGTTGATGCTGACTACAAGTTCATGTACATTGATGCTTCAGGCAACGGCTCATCTTCAGATGCCCAGGTATACAACGCCAGTCACCTCAAGGAGGGGCTGGAAAGCAACCTCATGGTGGGCTTCCCAGATCCAGACCCACTGCCCAACGACACACAAGATGTGCCCTACTTCATCGTGGGGGATGACGCCTTCTCTCTTACAACCTACCTCATGAAGCCCTACACCTCCAAACACCTCACCCGTGAAGAGAGGATCTTCAACTAAAGGCTGTTCAGGGCAAGACAGGTGGTGGAGAACGCCTTTGGCATCCTGGCCAACAGGTTCCAGGTACTTCTCACCAACATGCAGCATAGCCCAGAGACCATGAGGAGGATCGTGGAAGCTTGCTGCATCCTGCACAATCTCATGCGCACCCACTACCCAGTCTTGCAGAACAGGCTTCTGGACTGTCAACAAGGCAGTGGGGACATGGAGCCTGGGGAATGGAGGCAAGGACGTAACCTGATAGACACTGTGGATGTACAAGGTCCAAAGAGAGCTTTACGTGAAGGGAAGAAGCAGTGGAACCTCCTGAAACACTGGTGCAACTCCCAGGCTGGAGCAGTGGAGTGGCAAGACAGGATGATAGATGCTTAATGGATGCTTCCTTCAGCCTGTCTCATCACATGGATGAAATTGGGCCATCTATGTTTGGTTGGGCTACAATGAACAGGGTGTTTAATAAAGAGTTGTGTTTATGTTGACATGTGTGGATGATTGATTATATTATATCCACCTGGGAGGGTGGACCATACAGTCCCACTATGCTTGCACTGGAGGTTTATCTATCCCACAGCTACTAGCAATCCCAAAGGTATCCCTACCCATCCCACAGGTATCCCTGCCCATCCCACTGCTATCTTAACCCATCCCACAAGCATGCAAAGGCTTAAACCATTTCTAAAAGTTTCCAGCAAGACTTTATTAAAAAAAAGAAATGAAGCAAGTGTGTGAATCAAAAATAGACTTTATTAACAACAAGCTATAAGACAAAATTGAGTCTCTGGCACTCCTCTTGATCACTCAGTCTCAGGGGTGAAGGATTTAGGTGCTGTGGAGTTGGCTGGTGCTGGAGTGCTTGTCATTAGCTCCTCCAAAAGCAGCATCAGCAGAAGCTCCAACCCCAGAAGAGCGAGTCCGTGCTGCAGAAGCCCCAGCAGAACCAGAGTGAAGGCCAAGGGGCGGGATGGTAGTCCTGTCCCTCTTGCCAGGGCTGGCAGCAGATGGCTGAGGCTTGCTGTGCTTCAGCATGGTTGTGTGATTGCTGGCTGGCAGGGAGGCTGGCAGGGAGGGTGGCAGCATGGCTGGCAGCAAGGCTGGCAGGCAGACATGCAGGCAGGGCAGGCAAGGCAGCCAATCCTTCCGGCAGCAGGTCTTTCCTCTGAATGGTGACCTGCTTCTGAGCTGCTTCCGTTATATCCATGGGGCTGACGCAATGCATCCTCCCCGCAAGCGCAATGAACGCCAGGCATCCGCTAGGCTTCCGCTGTGCATCCGCTGTGCATTCGCTGTGCATCCGCTGTGCATCCGCTTCATCCGTTCCGCGTCCACTGTGCATCCACTGTATCCGTTCTGCGTCCGCTTTGCTGAGGCACCCTGGAAGCCCAGCAGATGTGCCATCCGCTCCCATCCACTTCCATCCGCTGGGCTTCCATTCTGCATCTACTTTGCATCCGCCCTGCGTCCTCCCCGCGTCCGTGTTGTCCACTCCGGTTATGCAAATTTTTGCCCCTTTTGAGAGTGGATAACAACGGATGGAACATTTTGCTCATCCGCTGTGTCCTTTTTGCATCCGTTGGGCAGTGTGACATGGGCTTAAAACTCACAAATCCTCTTTCAAAAATTGTCCCAAGGCTTATTTTGCAGGAGGATTTGTGTTCATTTCTTGGATTGAAGCAGCCCCATTCTGTTTTTTACAAAAGCTGTTTCGAATAAGGCCCACTCCCACTGCACTTACGGAGGCAAAGAGGATGTAAAAGGTTAAAAAAAGCTTGCCATCCGTTGGACAATGCTATTCATCTGTTGTGTACTCACTGCATACGTGTTTCATATGCTCTATCCGTCAAACATCTGTCCACTGAGATTTCATCCATGCAAGAAGTTTTGAGCTGCACAAAACTTTGTGAACGGATGAACTTTCCACCATGTACGATGTACATCCATGACAAATATGGGCAACAAACGTTCTATGTCCGTTATCATCCATTAAATGTCTGCTGTATCCTCTCTGCATCCTCTGGCCATCCCCTCAACTCACATCCGCTGTAGCTGAAAACGGAAAGAGAGAGCAAACAAAAGGTACACGGAATGTGTGCCCAGTTTTAGAAGCACAGAAATGGAAAGAATGTAAGCGTATGGCCTCTGGTGGCTGCTTCTTCTTCCTCCATTTGTGACAGCAGGGCGTCATCCTCCATGGGATCCTCCAATTCTGGCGGCATGGGGAGTGCAGCTGTCAGGGAGGTCTCTGCTGTGGTGCCCTCTGAAGACACCTGCCTGGACAGGGTAGCTGGCTCCTCACTGGAAGAGGACTGGCTGTCTGTGGGCTGTCTAAGGGAGAGGGGTCTCAGAGGGGCTACTCCTCGGTGGTGGATCTCACCCTCCAGGAAACTGTACTTGGCCATGACTTACATCTCCCTGTCAGTGAGCTTGACAGTGGCCTGCCCGGATTTCTTGAGGTGTAGCTTGCCGTACCAGGTGTGCATGTGCTTCCACCATCCAAGGAGTACTTCTGCAGTGTACCCCAGGCTCTCTGCCTTGTCTCTCCAAGATGACTGCTTCTTCTTGGTGTCGCGATACAGTCTGTGGCCCTTTCTCCACAGGTACACGTTCTCCCTCAGCCATTCCAGCACCTCATCCTCATGTTCCTTGGAAACAGTGTACTGTTTCCTCTCTTTCTTCTCCTTCCCTTGCCTCTTCCTCCCTCTGGCAGGTGCTTCAGCAGGGCCTTCAGTGGCTTGAGTAGCAGGGCATTCTGGGGCTTGAGCAGCAGGGCCTTCAGTAGCAGGCCTTTAGGGGCCTTGGGGCTGGTCCACCACAGCAGCAGCAGCAGCAGCTTCAGAGTCAGTACCAGGGGGTGGAATGTTGGTTCTGTCCTTCTTGCCAGGGCTGGAACGAGTAAGTACCGGTTTTCTCTTCTTGCCTGACTGATGAACCATGGTGTTCCTGCTAGATGTATGTGGCAGCACGTCTTTCCCCTGTATGCTGACTGCATGCATGCTGCATCCTTTTATATCCACAGAGCTGACACAATTCATATTCCCCGCATGCGCAGTGAATGCTTTGCATCCGATATACATCTGTGCGGCATCCGCTTTGTAGGCATTCGTGATGCATCTGCTTCACCCTTCCGCTTTGCGTCCATTTTGAAATTCTCCCCTTGAACCCCTTCGGATGTGTCATCCGCTTTCATCCGCTTTCATCCGCTTTCATCCGCTACGCTTCCTATGAACATCCATTTAACATCCCCGCTACATACTACCCACATCTGTTCTTTTCCAATCTGTTTATGCAAATTTTCACCACTTTTTGGAGCGGATGACAATGGATGGAGCCACCCCTGAAATTTTGCTCATCCGCTGTGTCCTTTATGCATACGTTTTGCATCCGTCAGCCAGTGGGACCGGGCCTTAAGCTTATTTGGTTCAGCATCTTTTTGCTTTCCACAGTATCTATTACTCGCGTGATTATCAAAGACATACTACTTATCTAATATGGATCCTTCCTATTAGTTAATTTTATGATTTTAATATGCCACTCAGCCAGAAATGTGCTCTTTTTCAAATAGCTGACATTGTAAAGAATTAAAAGCCAGAAAGCCAAAAGAGACATAGGATTGCTTAGAGGAATTCTTCTCCAGTACTACTACAGTAGTTCCTATTGTATGTCAGCACTGCAATCTAGCAAGCTTAAGCATCCAACACAAGTTAAAAATAGACTGATGTGAATGAATTTGCCATGTCTTGGTGAGGTGCACCTACAGAGCCTTGTAGCATGCTTAAGCCAATTATTTACTAAGGGTCTTATATATATTTACAAAGTAAATTCCTTCAAAATAAATGTATTTTTTTTTAAAAAACATCCTAATTACATAAGAGCTACCAGGTAATTAGAATATGGTGGTGGTTTGGTATCATTTTATGTATATATTTATTTATTAACTATGTACAAGACCTTCAAGAAATAATATAATATTTGTGTGTTTCAGAATTTTTTTATGACAACTTTATTTGATATGTCAAATTGACAGGCAAATCGTACATTCAGTAATGGGACAGATCTGCAATGTGTTGTAAATTAAGAAAGAAAAGGGTGTGGGGAGGAGGATAACATAGAGATAAATATATCTAAGAGTGTGATTTTCCTATCTTGTAGCAGTTTGATTCAGATTTGTTCTTCCTCTCCCAAACCAGAATGAAAAATTGTGTGGTGATAATTAGGTTTGCCACACCATCAGCTTCTTTGTTTACAAATCATTCCCAACTCCCTTTAAAACCAACCTGCAATTTATCCAATTGTCCTGACATTTCCAGATCAAACACTTTCAGCATATTGTTATCTACAGGTTTGCTGCAAAAAACTTCAGCCAATCACTGCTTACTCTTTAGTGTCAAACTAGATAATCATTGACTGTAATGTCTGCAGGGTTTTCATTGCTCCATGAATTAACAAATATCTTGTCTACCTTCTCTTACAAAAAGATAAACAAGGCGTGCATTTTTGTCTGCATGCATGGTATTTGTAGAATTGCCAGTGGATTGCAAAATCTTTTTCTCTAGAGCATGCTACTCTGATAGTTGCAAAAGAAAAAAAATGAATTATTTATAAATGCTATGAGAAAGCTCAAAATCTTTCAATTCAAAATAGGTTTAGATCAGTAGTGTACAAATAGTTCTTGACTTATGACCATTCATTTAATAGTCACCTGAAGTTACACCAATGCTGAAATGGTAACTTAAGGCTATGTCACACTGGCCGATGGATGCAAAATGTATGTAAAAAGGACACAGCGGATAAGCAAATTTTCCATCCATTGTTATCCACTCTCAAAAGTGCCCCAAATTTTCATAAACAGAGCAGACAACAACGGAAAGGAACGGACGGGGAGAGGACGTAGCGAGGATGTTAAGTGGATACTCAACAGAAGCCTAGCGGATGGAAACGGATGGAAGCGGATAGCATGTCCGCAGGGCTTCCGGGGGAGAACAGTAAAGTGGGTGCGTAGCGGATGACGCGGATGAGTAGCGGATGCGTAGCGGATGACACGGATGCATCATGGACGCCTAGCGGATGCCTAGCGGATGCCTAGTGGATGCCTAGCAGATGCAAAGCATTCACTGCGCATGCGGGGAGGAAGCATTGTGTCAGCCCCGCGGATATAAAAGGATGCATCTCGCACGCAGTCAGCATTCAGAGGAAAGACCTGCTGCCAGAGACATCTTCATCAGAGACCATGGGGAAGAAGAGGAAGCCTGTGCCTACTCCTGCCAGCCCTGAAAAGAAGGACAGAACCACCATCCCACCCCCTGGCACTGACTCTGCTGCTGGTGGTGCTTCTGCAGGTGCTGCTGGTGTTTCTCCTGCTGCTGCTGCTGCTGCTTCTGGTGCTGGTGCTTCTGGTGCTGGTCCGACTGCTGCTGCTACTGCTGCTGTTACTGCTGCTGGTGCTGCTGGTGTGGTGGACCATCCCCAAGGCCCTCAAAGCCCTGCTGATGAGGGCCCAGAAGGCCCTACCAGAGGGAGGAAGAGGCAATTGAAGGAGAAGGGGGAGAGGAAACAGTACTACATTGCAGAGGACCATGAGAGGGAGGTGATCGAATGGCTGAGGGAGAATGAGTACCTGTGTAGGAAGGGCCACAAGTTATATCAAGACACAAAGCGGAAGCAAGCAGCTTGGATAGAGAAGGCTGAGAGCCTGGGCTACACTTCTGATGTCCTCCTGGGGTGGTGGAAGCATATGCACACCTGGTATGGCAAGCTGCACCTGAAGAGATCTGGGCAGGCCGCTGTCAAGCTCATGGACTGGGAAACCTACATTGTGGCCAAGTGCAACTTTCTACAGGGTGAGATCCGCCACCAAGGAGCAGCCCCTCTGTCAACCCTCTCCCTCAGGCAGCCCACAGAGAGCACTCTTCTTCCAGCCAGGAAAAAGCCAGTGTGTCCAGGCAGCAGTTTGTGGAGCACCCCACGACAGAGACCCCCCCGACAGCTGCACACCCCATGCCAGAGGAAGTGGAGGATCCCCTGATTGTGTCCCTGATCTCCAAGAAGACAGTGTGGCTCTGTCCCTCCGGTCTGCCTCTCTCCCTGCTTTCTATGGAGGTGGAGCTGGGGGTGGGGGTGGGTTGGTCTCTGGTGGCTGCGGCCTCCTCTTGCCCTGGACAGCCTGTAGTTGAAGATCCTCTCTTCACAGGTGAGGCATCTGGAAGTGTAGGGCTTCATGAGGTAAGTTCTGAGGGAGAAGGCGTCATCCCCCATGATGAAGTAGGGCACATCTTGTGTGTCACTGGGCAGGGGGTCTGGATCTGGAAAACCCATGATGAGGTTGCATTCCAGCCCCTCCTTGAGGTGACTGGCGTTGTAAACCTGGGCATCTGAATCTGACCTGTTGCCTGAAGCATCGATGTACATGAACTTGTAATCAGCATCGACCATGGCAAAGAGGATGATTCTGAAGAAGCCTTTGTAGTTGTGATAAGTGGACCCTGAGTTGGCTGGAGCTTTGCAGGCCACGTGCTTCCCATCTATGGCTCCAACATTGTGGGGGAAGTTCCACCTCTGATACCATTCTTCTGCAACTTTCTTCCTGCCTTCTTCAGTGGAGGGACACTGGAGGAGCTCCTCCAGGTATTCTTCGATGATGGCCTGCACCACTTCTCTGACTACAATGCTGATGGTGTTGTGTGGCACCCTCCAGGCATACTGTATGTTTCTGTATGTGGTCCCAGAGGCCAGGTGGTGCAGAGTCAGTGCCACCTTCAGCCCAGGGTCCAGGCTGGGACAGAAGTTGGTCCTTGGCTTGGTCAACCTGGGTCTCAGATGCTTCACAACTTCATCAAACATGGCTGGTGGCATCCTCATGAAGTGCTGGAATGCACAAGGGTCTTCATTCCTCAGCTCCATCATCAGCTTGTCATAGAGTCCAAACTCCACTCTTCTCCCAATCCATCTTCGGACCCAGGCAGCTCTTGGACGTCTCCTTCTTCTCCTTGTGTAGAAAAGGTGAAACAGTCTGAAGAGGGCTTGGTTCTGGTGTTAAATGATGGCAGCTACCAAAAGGAGTGTGCGTTGATCCCTGGTGGAGATCAATGGATGATGTGGAAGAGCAAGAGCAAGGATGAAGAAGTCTGCACACCACGGCTGCTGGACTGAAAGTGAGATCCAAGTGATTTCCTCCCCCTTTTTATAGGAAGTATCGGTTTTTCGCTAGGTGTCCTTCTGCATCCTCTAGACATCCTGCAGACATCCTAAATATCCGAGATACATCCCATATACAAACGTTTTTTCCGTTTTAATGCCTTATGTCCGAGGTGCATCCGCTTTCATCCTTTCTATGTCCATGCTACTAACGCTGTGGATGTTCCGCATCCATTTCGCTTCCTCCCTCTTTCCGTTTTCCGTTGGAGCGGATGCGAGTTGCACGGATGCACAGCAGATGCCGAGCGGATACAGAGGACGTTTAATGGATGATGATGGACGTAGAACGTTTGTTCCCCGTATGTGTCACAGATGTAGACGGATGCGGTAGAAAGTTCATCCGCTCAAAAAGTTTTATGCTGCTCAAAACTTTTTGAGCGGATGAAATCTCAGTAGACGGATGCTGGACGGATAGAACGTATGAATCATGCACGCAGTAACTTTTTGAGCGGATGAAATCTCAGTAGACGGATGCTGGACAGATAGAACTAATGAATCATGCACGCAGTGAGTACAGAACAGATGCATCACGTTAACCAATGGATGGCAAGTGTTTCTCTCCATTTTACATCCTCTTTGCATCCATTGGTGCAGTGTGACATGGGCTTTATGATTTGTCCTTGCACTTAGAATGGTTATATAGTCCTCACAATCATGTGATTAAAGATTCTAATGCTTGACATTATAATGCTTGACAAATAGCGTGCATTTACAATGATTGAGTATCCAGGATAATGTAATTGTAATCAATAAATAAAATAAAACAAATAATAAAGTTATATAGGATTATTCGTTTCACTTTCAGGGACAGATAGAAATTCTGAGATACTCATTTATTATTATTATTTTTTTTAAAAGGGAAAAACTTGCATCCATTGCAATAACTCCAGCTGTAGATATTCTGCTATTTTTTATTTTATTGTTAAGAAAGAATGGCACCAATCTTAAGGGAATGATACTTCATTCTTAACATAATTTTTAAATCTTTAAAGCTACAGTCAGTCATTAGATTCAATGAATGATCAGCATATATTTGAGGTATTAATACAGAAAGCCTTAAAAATAGGTGATTAATCATATCTTTAAATGGCTGGTACCATTTTGAAATACTATTTATAACTTACTTTTTATAGTTTAACCATCATTGTGCGCCACTTATATCCAATGTAAGATTACTCAACAATTACAACTTAGGGACTTAATGTTGTATATTGTCCTCAAGCTCCAAGATTTCCTCACTTGTTTAGATCTTTTATGCATATAGACACATTTTAAAAAAATAATTTGTCTTCACCAGAGGTATTATTCAGCAGATTCTGACCAGTTCTGGAGAACCAGTAGCAGAATTTTGAGTAATTCAGAGAACCAGCAAATACCACCTCTGACTCTGAGATTTTACAAATACAAATCTCTGACTCTGAGATTTTACAGTATTCTTCCCCTGCCACACCCACCAAGCCACATCCACAGTAAAGAAAATTGAATCCCACCACTGGTCCTCACCAGTACAGTGTCACCATTTTACTCTCCTTCATATCACTTGTTGGAAATTAAACTCATTACCACAGATCATTAGTCTGCACTTGACTTGCTTATAAAGTTACAGTAATGAATATCAAGGGAACTGCAAAGGACAATTTTATAATGTCATGTAGTTGGGGGAAAAGGGTCTCCATTGGCTTCAGCTTGGCTTATTGAACAGTATAGATTTGGGTTTTGAATTTTGTAAGGCAAATGAAGTAACAGAGAGTTACTTCAAGACTGAAGACAGCAAAAGGATTCACTGCAAGACACCCACTTTCTACCAGTTGTTAGAAGAAATTATTGGCCTAATCCTGTAAGGAAGGCAGGAAGGAAACATTCTCAATGTTGCTTATAGAAACTGCCCATCCGTTAAAACTTATTACATTTTTGGCAGGATTAGACTTCCTGTCTCAGGGACATCTCTGGAGTTTTTTTTCCCCTCCTTTGCTTGTGTGGAGTGACCATTCAAAGTTACAATGGCACTGAAAAAAATGACTTATGACCATTTTTCACACTTACGACTATTGCAGCATCCCACAGTCACAAGAGGCCAGGTGAGGAGATGCGTGCCTTGATGTGAGTGATAATGAGTTGGCCAATAAGATGACCACCAAGCCATGCCCACCACCTAAGCCACACCCACAGAACCAGTTGTTAAAAATTTGAATCCCACCCCTGCAATAATATCTTCCTCGATTCCTCTCTCAACTGATTATTTTTTAAAAAAGATCATTTTAATCATAAAATTAATTAATAAAGACTGTGATTTTATTCTTACCTTTGGAATGAAAGTCAGTTGGATTTGGGGCCAGTCACTTTCTCTCAGCTCACCTCACCTCACAGGGTTGTTGTTCCAGAGAAAATCAGAGAAATATGTATGAGGTAAGTTCATTGTCTTGAGATGTTTATAAAAATAATAAGGACAGGATTTAAAAAGTCTAAATATCTAAATGTTCCTAAGCAAGTCATTAGCTTCAAACAAACCAGAGGACCTCATAAAAACATAATAAGAAACCTGTCCAGAAAGGAGATGCTGTGGCAAAGAATACAATATTGGTACTAGCTTTATTATTATCCCAAAAGTGCTTTTTCAAGAGGCAAGTGGATTTTGTTGTGTTTTTTAAAGACTTTTTGCTTCTCATCCAAGAAGTTTCTCTAGCTTGAAACGTCTTCAAAGAAAAACAAGAAAGTCCAGTTGTCTCTTGAAAAAAACACTTTTGAGACATCCATGACCTGGATGACTGAGAATTTCCATAAATATTTACCTTTATTATTGTAATGAAATATCTACAAATAATGGGAATTGGCACATTATGTACTCAGGCTCCCAGCCATATATCTGGCACAAGAAACCAGAAAGCAAGGTGGTTCAAATGACTACAGGTTTATTGCATGCTAATTCTCTCTGCAAGAATCTAAACTATTAATGTTCAAAGCAAATTTATGGTAGATAAGTAGGAAGGAAAGAAAATTGCCTTCATAGAAACCTGATAGGCATCTGCATTGGGATTAATAAGGATTCTTAATACATCAACTCTTCCTCTTCATCAGAGTACTCCTCATTGTAATTCTGGATATCATCAATTCAGACAATTGACAACAATATAAGACAATTTTTCCATGTATTATTCTCGCCCCCCTCCTTAAGATTAAATTGAGATAAAATAATTCTATATAGATCTTTTTAGGGACAAAGAATAAAATAAAACAATAACTTTGAGCCAATTTTATGAAACATTATTCTAACAGTAAATGTATTTAATAACCTTCATAAGAGCAGAAGGCATAACTTTAATTCCATAAAGGCTTTGCTTCAGAGTAATCAAGTCCAAATAATTGTGGATTTGGGGGATTAATTTAACTTATTATAAAGCAAAGCATTTAGATCAAGAATTGTACAACATTTGAGTTAGAAGACTCATCTGAATTTTAAACATCAACTGGATCTCAGAACACTCTGAAAGCAATTCAGAACTGTTTCCAAAACATTATTTTCCTTTGGATAACAAAGAGAATTGTATTGCTTTTCTAGAGAATAAGGAGAACCTTGATAAAGATAGGTCAGATCTATTACCAAAGTGAGAGGAGGAAAGATATGGTTTAAATCCAAAACAAGAGTATGGCAAGCACATACAACTCAGACAGATACCTCTCAAAATCACATGAGTGTAAGAGTGGTGGTGGAAAGTAAAGGCCCTGTCACACTGCCCAACGAATGCAAAACGGACACAACGGACGAGCAAAATGTTCCATCCATTGTTATCCACTCTCAAAAGTGGCAAAAATTTGCATAACCGGAGTGGACAACACGGACGCGGGGAGGACGCAGGGCGGATGGAAAGCGGATGCGGAATGGAAGCCCAGTGGATGGAAGCGGAGAAGAGCGGATGGCACATCTGCTGGGCTCCCGGGGGGCCTCAGCAAAGCGGACGTGGAACGGATACAGCGGATGCACAGCGGATGCACAGCGGATGAAGTGGATGCACAGTGGAAGCCCAGCGGATGCACAGCAGAAGCCTAGCGGATGCCGAGCGTTAATTGTGCATATGGGGAGGATGCATTGCATCAGCCCCACGGATATAACGGAAGCAGCTTGGAAGCAGGTCACCATTCAGAGGAAAGACCTGCTTCCAGACACATCGACTGCCTTGCCTATCCTGCCTGCATGTCTGCCTGCATGTCTGCCTGCATGTCTGCCTGCAAGCCTTGCTGCCAGTCTTGCTGCCAGCCTCCCTGCCAGCCTTGCTGTCTGCCTGCCTGCCAGCCAGTCTGCCTGCCAGCCTTGGTTCATGCCTCCCTGCCAGCCTTCCTGCCAGCCTTGATGGCTGTCTCCCTGCCAGGCTTCCTGCCAGCCTTGGTGCCTGCCTTCCTGCCAGCCTTGATGCCTGCCTGCCTGCCAGCCTTCCTGCCAGCCTCCCTGCCAGCCAGCAACCCCACAACCATGCGGAAGCACAGCAAGCCTCAGCCATCTGCTGCCAGCCCTTGCAAGAGGGACAGGGCTACCATCCCGCCCCCTGGCCCTCACTCTGGTACTGCTGGGGCTTCTGCAGCACGGGCTCGCTCTTCTGGGGCTGGGGCTTCTGCTGCTTCTGCTTCTGGAGGAGGTGATGACAAGCACTCCAGCACCAGCCACCCTTCACCCCTGAGACTGAGCGACCAAGAGGAGTGCCAGAGACTAATTTTTGTCTTATAGCTTGTTGTTAATAAAGTCTATTTATGATTCACACACTTGCTTCATTTCTTTTTTTTAATAAAGTCTTGCTGGAAACTTTTAGAAATGGTTTAAGCCTTTGCATGCTTGTAGGATGGGCTAAGATAGCTGTAGGATGGGTTGAGATAGCTGTGGGATGGGCAGGGATACCTGTGGGATGGGCAGGTCTACCTGTGGAATGGGTAATAGCTGTGGGATAGATAAACCTCCAGTGCAACCATAGTGGGACTGTATGGTCCACCCTCCCAGGTGCCACACCTATGGCCCTTTATTATCAATAACAATATAATCAACCATCCACACATGTCAACATAAACACAACTCTTTATTAAACGCCCTGTTCATTGTAGGGCCACTCAACATACATGGCCCAATCTCATCAGTGTGATGAGACAGGCTGAAGGAAGCATCCATTAAGAATCTATCATCCTGTCTTGCCACTCCACCGCTCCAGCTGGGGAGTTGCACCAGTGTTTCAGGAGGTTGCGCTGCTTCTTCCCTTCATGTGAGGCTCTGTTGGGGCCTTGCACATCCTGAGTGTCTATCAGGTTTCGCCCTTGCCTCCATTCCCCAGGCTCCATGTCCCCATTGCCTTGCTGGAGGTCCACAAGCCTATTCTGCAAGACTGGGTAGCGGGTGCACATGAGATTGTGCAGGATACAGCAAGCTTCCATGATCCTCCTCACGGTCTCTGGGTGATGCTGCATGGTGGTGAGAAGTACCTGGAACCTCTTGTCCAGGATGCCAAAGGCATTCTCCACCACCCGCCTTGCCCTGGACAGCCTGTAGTTGAAGATCCTCTCTTCATGGGTGAGGTATTTGGAGGTGTAGGGCTTCATGAGGTAGGTTGTGAGGGAGAAGGCGTCATCCCCCACGATGAAGTAGGGCACATCTTGCATGTCATTGGGCAGGGGTTCTGGATCTGGGAAGCCCACGATGAGGTTGCATTCCAGCCCACCCTTGAGGTCACTTGCGTTGTATACCTGGGCATCTGAAGATGACCCGTTGCCTGAAGCATCGATGTACATGAACTTGTAGTCAGCATCGACCATGGCGAAGAGGATGATGCTGAAGAAGCCCTTGTAGTTGAAATAAGTGGACCCTGACTTGTCTGGCACTTTGCAGGCCACGTGCTTGCCATCGATGGCTCCAATGGTGTGGGGGAAGTTCCACCTCTGATACCACTGCTCTGCAACTTTCTTCCATCCTTCTTCAGTGGAGGGGCACTGGAGGAGCTCCTCTTTGTATTCTTCGATGATGTCCTGCACCACTTCTCTGACCACAATGCTGATGGTGTTGTGTGGCACCCTCCAGCCGTACTGCATGCTCCTGTAGGTGGTCCCTGAGGCCAGGTGGTGCAGAGTGAGTGCCACCTTGAGCCCAGGTTCCAGGCTGGGTGGGAAGTTGGTGTTTGTCTTGGTCAACCTGGGTGTCAGGCGCTGCACAAGTTCATCAAACATGGCTGGAGGCATCCTCATGAAGTTCTGGAATGCCCGAGTGTCTTTGCTCCTGAGCTCCACCATCAGCTTGTTGTACAGTCTGTCCTCTGCTCTTCTGGCAAACCATCTTCGTACCCAGACGCTTCTTGGCCTCCCCTTTTTCTTCCCGTAGTAGAGTTCACAGAGCCTGTAGATGGCTTTGCACTGTTGCAGAAGGGTGGTGGCTGCCAAAAGGACTGTGTTACGATCCACGGTGGACATGACTGGATGCTGTGGAAGAGGAAGAGGCAGATGAAGGCTGCAGAGGTCCGCACCTCAGGGCTGCTGTTCTGAAAGTGAGATCCAGATGTGTTGCTCCCCCTTTTAATAGGCAGTATAGGTGTCCCTTTGCATCCTCTAGGCATCCTCTAGGCATCCTCTAGGCATCCTCTAGACATCCTTAATATCCGAGATAGGCCCCCTCTGCGAACGTTTTTTCCATTTTAAATGTTTTGTTTCCATGCTGCATCCATTCTGCATCTGTTCTGCGTCCGTTCCGCTTCCTCCCTGTGTCTGAGCAGATGCGAGTTGTGCGGATGCGCAGCAGTTGCCTAGCAGATATAGCGGATGCGTAACAGATGCAGAACGGATGCGTAGTGGATGCGTAGTGGATGCATAATGTACGAATTGGATACATTTTCCGTGCAAAAGTTTTGGGCAGCTCAAAACTTTCTGAGCGGATGAAACGTCAATAGACGGATGCTGGACGGATAGAGAGGAAGCAAAACGGAGGCAGTGAGTACATCGCGTTAACCAACGGATGGCAAGCTTTTTTGTCCGTTTTACATCCTCTTTGCATCCGTTGGTGCAGTGTGACATGGGCTTTAACCACAGTTAGACTTTCAATGTTATGTTGCTATAGCCAATATTAATAAAGTATCCTTCCTAATGTATCCACAAGAATTGACTGGTTTCTAAAATTAGAAGATGTATTACAAATGTTTCAAGCCCAATGTAGCACATTGTTTATTTCATGAAAAGAAATCCCCATGTGAGTGAATCCAAACTGACTGATGTAGACACTATTTTGCATATTTAAAACTTAAAATTGCAGATGGTGAATTTAAAAAAAAGATTTCAAAAACTTTCTTTCATATTTTAGCCAGATATTGTTGAACTATTTTTTACAATATTCTTTATCCACAGTGACACAGTGGTTAGAGTGCATTACTACGGGATACTTCTGCTGACTGCTGACTGACTGCAATTTGACATTTTAAATCTCACCAGGCTCAAGGTTGACTCAGCCTTCCATCTTTCTGAGGTGATAAAATGAGGGCCCAAATTGTTGGGGGAAATAAGCTGACTCTGTAAACCCTTAGTAAAGCACTGTAAAGTGGTATATAAGTACTATTGCTATTATCAGTGAATATACTGGCCAGGGATGCTGTTACTTGCAGTTATAATATAAGTTACAATGAACAGAACTAAATACACACATTTGGGGTACATCATTGCTAAAAGATAAGCATGAGTAGACCCAAGCAGTGAAGAATAAAAATATGAGATCAATATGAAAATCCATTGGAACAAAGAATGGACTTGAGTAATAATAGTTGGGAAGTGTGATCTGTTATGAGTCTTCATAACTCCCTTTTTACGATCCTGTAATCTCTTAATTGGGGGTAGAGTCTTCATATATACTAATATTATCCTGCTTCTGTGTCTGAAGTTAAGAAAGTAGGAGCATGAAGATCCAGATGGAACTTCAGAAAATTTAATGGGTATTGGGGAGGCTATGATTTGTATTAAATTATCTTGAAATGTTGAAATATTCAATTAAAATGTTTTAATTTCTCTGCCATCATCTTTGCCATTTTCTTAGTACATATCTATTTTATTAAAATAGTCTGTGTTATTTTGTCTACATTTTGCCACGTAATCCATAGGTATACATATTCAAAGGTATAAAAAAATCTGATAAACACTGTAAGTTAGCCTTTGGCATATTTTTAGCCCACTTCGATCTGACAAGGTCTATTTTTAAATTACAGCTGAACATTTCTTTATATGTACGTCTGTGGAGTTTTGTTTTATTAGTAACAAGTTGCAAAGATGAAGAACTCTGAAAGTTTTCAGGGGACTTGGCTTCTTAGTTTTGCCTTTAGTAGAAAGATAATGCAACTAATATTTATCCTATATTGCATCTTTGAAAATGAAAGGATAAATGTTTGTGATTCCAGGGAGCATAAATTTCCCATACATGCTAAATGTGTTTACAAAAAATATGCAAAAAAAACCCCTTCCTTCCTTTTTTCCTCCCTCCTTCCCTGTTGCTTGGTGTGTGTGTGTGTGTGTGTGTGTGTGTGTGTATTGGGATTCAGCTGATTCATGCCTAGTCAGGAGAACCGTTTGTTAACTTTCTAAGCAGTTCGGATAAACGGTTGTTGGAAGAAATCTCCTTCTGTTTTTTTCCACTTTACAGGGCTAATCCTGAAAGAAAAGCAGGAAGGAAAGATCTGGCATTTTTTTCTAACCTAATCTTTTTTGCCCTGCTTATAGAAGCAGCCTCTCGGGTAAGTCTTATTACACTGAAACAGCTAAAGGTTCTTGGCAGTATGCCCAGTCTTACTGTTACCTGAATTTCTCTGGAGTTTTTTTCTTCTTCTTTGCTGGCACTTTGCTTTGCTTTATTAGGGGCTTGACTTTCTTTCAGGGGAAGGGTTGTTTTAAGATTTTTACACTGTTGTTGGGAGAAAATCTTCCCCTGTTGGAGTTCTTCCAGCCAGGGTGCAATGATCAGCAGTTTAAAGAAATAATTGAATAACAAAGCAAAGCTTCCAGAAAGAAGCTTTTAATGATAAGGAACCAAGATGAGTGACATTCGGCAAGGCTTCTTGGCTAGCTAGAAAGATTGACATTCAAACGTGAGTTTATATACCCTTTCTGTGTTTTGGTCCAAAACTGATTTTTGGTGAAGTTTAATTCTGTGCTTGGTGACATTTAATCCTATGTTTATTGATGGGATAATTTTCCCTATTCAACTTTGTTTGGAAGGAGAAAGGTTAATTTCTGTTCCTATAAAGAAGCAGGGTTGAGAAATCTGGCTGGTTCCTGTGTCTGTTTGTTCTTATAATTGGTTTAACAAGCAACAACTACTGTGTTTGCTCTTTTGCTACATTATAGTGCTAATTGCATTCTTTGCAGTTAGGCTTATCTCAAGTGTTTACATTTGAGCTTGCCTGGGGTGTGAACTCTGGCAATGAGCCACACAAGACTTGTGTTTTAGTTTTAAAAGGATTTAAACTGTTGTGATTATTTGTAGTTGTATTTAATTTTTTTTCCTGCCTCATAGTTTCTTTTTCTATCTGAGGAGGGGGTCTTCCTTCACTGCTTTAGTAGTTCCTGGCACTGTCCTTTTGGGGTGTACTTCTAAGAGGAAGGATGCAAGCTTGTCACTGATTTTTTTTACTGGCTTTCTGGGGGGCATGTGATCTTTCCTTATATCTGGATGATTTCCTTAGGATATCTTGTGAGGTGAGTCAGACCAGCTGGTATGTTTAAGTGCTGAAATGGATCTAAAGGATTGCTTTTCTTGGATGTGAAAGGGTGTTTTGTCAGTTCACTGAGCACAGGAGTCTTTATGGGGATTCTTCAGTCATACAGGTAATGGACGTCCCAAAGGTTTTTTTTTTTCAAGTGGACTTTCTGGAAACCTTTGGTGCTTTTGCATTATTTGGAGAGGCCAAGGGAAAAGGTTGCTCACTGATAGTAAGATTAAAAAAATAGGAGGTAGGGTGTGGATCTCTATTTTTTTTTCGTTTTCTCTCATGATAATAAGTCTTAGTAACATGGTACCAGGCTTGAAATTTATTTAGACATCTGTGGCATGCACTAATTTTATTGTGATCCTGACCAGCTTGGAAGGCTTGGGTCCTCTATATAATTTGTTAATTTGACTCTTTAACTCAGCATTTGTAGCTCAAATATGCCTACCCACTTTTTGGAGAGCTCAAATGACCTCTCAGCTAAAGGGTTTCACTTTATGAGCAAGAGTTGGCTGCTGATAGTTATCACTGCATTTTAACTATTTTAATTCCTCAAGGTGCCCTAGCACCTGTCTGATTTGTAACTCTGGCTTGCAGGTACTTCTAATCTAATGATTGGTATTTAGGGCAGCTTTTTGCAAGCAAAGAAGCTTTTTTGTATTTTTGTACAGGTAATCTTTGACTTACAACAGTTCATTTAGTAACCATTCAACATTACAATGGCACTGAAAAAAGTGACTTATGCCAGTTTTTCACACTTGTCTATCTGTCTTTCTGTCTGTGTCACTGTTTTTGAGCACTGAGAGAAGTGGCACTAACAAGAACTATTTTCTTGTACTCTTTTTTTTTTCCCTGTTTGGGCAGGAAAAGCAGGGCAGGGAGAACAGCTTGAAGGAACAGCACCTGTAGTAGCAATTTCCTGATCCAGGTAAGTGATCACTTCAAGGGATCAAGATACATGAAGAAGTAGATTATCATCCGTCTATCATCCATCTGTCTGTCTGTCTGTCTGTCTGTCTGTCTGTCTGTCTGTCTATCTATCTATCTATCTATCTATCTATCTATCTATCTATCTATCTATC
>BLBF01000031.1:20486962-20583093 GCA_015471245.1 Laticauda colubrina | reverse complement strand
ATCATCTATCTATCTATCTATCTATCTATCTATCTATCTATCTATCTGCTGATCGATGTATCCCTGCCATAGGACATTAAAAGGGAAAAGAAAGGGTAGAATGAGAGATTTATCTCTTTTTGTCTGTATCACTGGTAGGGGCCAGGGGAGAAGAACTCAGAGGAGAGAATAAAGAGAATAATTCCTGCAGTGCCAAGTCTCTGATTCCACAGAGGTATTAATCAGTAAGATCAGAAACCTGACAGTCACAGTTCCATCTATCTTCAGCAATGAATACCCAGTGCCAAATAATGCTTTTTCCATACTTCTCATCCCAACTTGTTCTTTGGCCCTATTCTATGAAATTGAAAAGAGAAAATGGGTTTCCTATGCAAAACTTAGTGACATTTTTTTCTTTCTGTTGAAACCTTAATTCATAAAATATAAGTGAATAAAGATTGTCAAGATAATCCTGTCCCATCCACTCTTTGAAGAGAGGTGTAAAGGAAATCTAACCTGGATTTCTTTTGAGGGATTGGAAATATTCCAACCTAAAATACATTCCTTTGCAATAGCTCAGAGACTAACTAGTTCCTCACTCTCCCTGACATTTTTTCTGGATGTTTAACCAACTTCCCTGATGGAGAGTTCTTAGAAACTTAAAAACTTGCACACTGTTTTATAAACCTTCAACTTGTTAAGGGCCTGTCACATAGGCTGACGGATGCAAAACATATGTAAAAAGGACACAGCGGATGAGAAAATGTTCCATCCGTTGTTATCCGCTCTCAAAAGTGCCCCAAATTTGCATAAGCAGAGCAGACAACAACAGAAGAGAACGGAGAGGGGGAGGATGTATCCACGGAAGCCTAGAGGATAGAAGTGGATGGAAGCAGATGGCACATCCGCAGGGCTTCCAGGGGAGCACAATGAAGTGGACGTGCAACGAAAGGAACGGATGCCGAGCGGATGCCGAGCGGATGCCTAGCAGATGCCTAGCGGATGCCTAGCAGATGCCTAGCGGATGCAAAGCATTCACTGTGCATGCAGGGAGTATGCATTGCATCAGCCCCGCAGATATAAAAGGATGCAGCTCACAAGCAGGTCACCATTCAGAGGAAAGACCTGCTGCCAGACACAGCTCCAGCCAGCGAACAACCATGGGGAAGAAGAGGAAGCCTGTGCCATCTGCTGCCAGCCCTGGCAAGAAGGACAGAACCACCATCCCACCCCTTGGCGCTGACTCTGCTGCTGCTGGGGCTTCTGTTGCTCGGGCTGACTCTTCTGGTGCTGGAGCTTCTCCTGGCACTGCTCCTGATGCTGGGGCTTCTGCTGGGGCTTACTCTGCTGGTGCTGCTCCTGGTGCTGAGGCTTCTGCTGGTGCTTACTCTGCTGGCGTTGCTCCTGGTCCTGCTGGTGCTTACTCTGCTGGCATTGCTCCTGGTCCTGCTGGTGCTGCTGGTGCTCCTGGTCCTTCTGGTCCTTATGGTGCTCGTGGTCCTGCTGGTGCTGCTGGTGGTGGTGGTGTGGTGGAGCAGCCCCTAGAACCTCAAAGCCCCTCTAATGAGGGCCCACATGGCCCTGCCAGAGGGAGGAAGAGGCATACGCATGAACGGGAGAGGAGGAAATACTCCATTGAAGAGGAACATGAGGATGAGGTGCTGGAATGGCTGAGGGAGAATGAGTATCTGTGGCGGAAGGGAAACAGGCTCTATCGAGACACCAAAAGGAAGCAGGCTCCTTAGAGAGAGAAGGCGGAGAGCCTGGGCTACACTTCGAGGGTCCTCCTCGGCTGGTGGAAGCACATGCACACCTGGTATGGGAAGCTGCACCTCAAGAAATCTGGCCAGGCCATGGTCAAGCTGACGGACCGAGAGACCTACGTGATGGCCAAGTGCAGCTTCTTGGAGGGTGAGATCCGCCACTGAGGAGCAGCCCCTCTGACAACCCTCTCTCTCCCAGGCAGCCAACAGAGAGCCAGTCCTCTTCTGGCCAAGAGTCAGCTCCTGTGTCCAGGCAGGTATTTATAGAGCATCCCATAATGGAGACCCCCCCGACAGCAGCATTCCCCGTGGCAGAGCGCATGGAGGACCCCCCTGACGCAGTGGGAGCAAGGAGAGGACACTTCCACCAGAGACCAACCCACATCCACCCCCAGCTCCACCTCCACAGAAAGCAGGCAGAGAGCCAGACCGGAGGGGCAGAGCCACACTGTCCTGCTGGAGATCAGGGACACCATCAAAAGCAGCGTAGATCTCCTCTCTCAGCTGGTAAATACCAACATACCATCCTCCAACCGCAAGCCCTTCCTCCCCTACGTCAACCAGACCCTCATGAACATGTCGGAATCACAGTACCAGGTGAGAAAGGACAGGATCACCGGTTTTCTTCACAACCCTCCAGACCCATCTGAACCTGCTCCCACCCAGTCCAGGTCTGCTCCTCCACCCCAGGTGATGTCACAGCCCTTCCAAGGCTTTCCACAGCCCCTCACCTACCAAGGCTATGGCTACCAGGAGCTCCAGCAGCACAGGCAGCCCTTCCCAGTCTAGGCACAGGTACATCGTATGCCACCAGTGCCACTGATGCCACCAATGCCACCAATGCCACCGACGCTACAGATGCCACCGACACCACAGATGCCACCCACGCCATGCCACAGATGCCACCAATGCCTTACCTCGCTCACCTGCAGACCAGACATCCCCACTACACTCCTCCTTCCTCCACCCCACAGCCAAGCCCGGCCTCAGAACATCTGTCATTGGTCTTGGGACTGACACCCCATGTCCTGGAGGAAGGGCCTCTCAACATCACAGGACTGAGCCAGCTCTCTGAGAGCTTCCTCCACACACCATCCCCTGTTGTCCTCTCGGGGCCAGGCACCCCAATGGCACCTCAGACCAGCACTCCAGCAGCAGCCACCTCCACAGCACCTGGACCCTTCACCCCTGAGACTATGGGCATGCCTCAGAGTGACAGAGAAGAGTGCCAGAGACTGGATTGGTACCTGATGACTTTATCTTTGCTTGGGACACTTGGGTCATTTTGCTTTTACAGCTTGTTATTAATAAAGATTATCTTTGCTTCACGCACTTGCTTCATTTATTTTATTAAATAAAGTCTTGGTGAAAACTTTTAGAAATAGTTTAAGCCTTTGCATGCTTGTGGGATGGGTTAAGATAGCAGTGGGATGGGAAGGGATACCTTTGGGATGGCTAATAGCTGTGGGATAGATAAACCTCCAGTGCAAGCATAGCGGGACTATATGGTCCACCCTTCCAGATGGCACACCTTTGGCCCTTTATTATCAATAACAATGTAATCATTGATTCACACATTTCAACATAAACACAACTCTTTATTAAATGCCCTGTTCATTGTATGGCCACTCAACATACATGGCACAATCTCATCAGTGTGATGAGACAGGCTTAAGGAAGCATCCATTAAGCATCTATCATCCTGTCTTGCCACTCCATTGCTCCAGTTGGTGAGTTGCATCAGTGTTTCAGGAGGTTGTGCTGCTTCTTCCCTTCACGTGAAGCTCTGTTGGGGCCTTGCTCATCCACAGTATCTATCAGGTTTCGCCCTTGCCTCCATTCACCAAGCTCCATGTCCCCATTGTCTTGTTGGAGGTCCACGAGCCTGTTCTGCAAGACTGGGTAGCGGGTGCGCATGAGATTGTGCAGGATGCAGCAAGCTTCAACGATCCTCCTCACGGTCTCTGGGTGATGCTGCATGGTGGTGAGAAGTACCTGGAGCCTGTTGGCCAGGATGCCAAAGGCGTTCTCCACCATCTGCCTTGCCCTGGACAGCCTGTAGTTGAAGATCCTCTCTTCAAGGGTGAGGCATCTGGAAGTGTAGGGCTTCATGAGGTAGGTTGTGAGGGAGAAGGTGTCATCCCCCACGATGAAGTAGGGCACATCTTGTGCAGCCCAAAACTTTTTGAGTGGATGAAATGTCAGTAGACGGATGCTGGATGGATAGAGAGGATGAAAAACGGATGCAGTGAGTACAGAACGGAAGCATCGTGTTAACCAACGGATGGCAAGTGTTTCTCTCCATTTTACATCCTCTTTGCATCCGTTGGTGTTGTGTGACAGGGGCTTTAATAACAATATTTCTTTAATAAGAATTTTGTGGTTTACCAATCTATTTCAATGCAAAATAAGCAACTTTGAGCTCAGTAGTGCTTACACCTATGTTACTATGTGTGAGATTGTAAAATTGGATATTATATGATACATATTGATGTGTATTTGTGTGTGTGTCTCTCTATAATCATAATGAGCCAATATCATCTAATTACCAATATTCAATGACTGAAGATTATTTCCACTTGCAGATATAGGCTTATGCTGTATATAGTGTTTACTGTTTTCCTAAAATATCTCTCTTGTCAATGACCACCATAAAAACATGCCTTAAAATAAAATATATACCAGTATTATTTACTGATATTTTGCTCTGTGAGAGTTCTTTCAAGAACACAGCATAGGAATCCTAACTAGTCCTCTATAGTTGCAAATACATAAGTGATTACCAAATCTCTGTGTTTTGTTGAAGGCAAAATGAAAAATGATTTCATTTCTTTTATCTTAGTTTAATATTACATTTTGCTCATAAATATTCAGACATGCTTGGCATTTAACATATACTATGATCGTGAAGATGTTAATCTTTTAAATAAGTTTCCAACATCAGACACATTTTGCTTGCATATGGCTATCTACAAACACAGTACTGTGATTAAAGATTAAAATGCCAGTTATTTCCTATTTTCTCTCAACTTAAGGCTGGACCCACTGGCTGATGGACGCAAAACGTATCCATAAAGGATACAGCAGATGAGCAAAATTTCGGGGATGGCTCCATCCGTGGTCATCCACTCCAAAAAGTGGCAAAAATTTGCATAAACAGAATGGAAAAGAACGGAAAAGAATGGACGTGGGTAGTACGTAGCCAGGATGTTAAATGGATGTGCATAGGAAGCCGAGCAGATGACAGCGGATGGAAGTGGATGACACATCCAAAGGGGTTCCAGGGGAGAATTGCGAAGCGGACGCATAGCAGAAGGGGTGGATGCATAGCAGATGACGCGGATGCATAACGGACGCATATAGGAAGCAAAGCAGATGCCGTGCGGATGTATATCAGATGCAAAGTGTTCACTGCGCATGCGGGGAGTATGAATTGCGTCAGCTCCATGGATATAAAAGGATGCAGCACGCACGCAGTCAGCATACAGGGGAAAGACGTGCTGCTACATACATCTTCAAAGAACACCATGGTTCGTCAGTCAGGGAAGAAGAGGAAGCCAGTGCCTACTCGTGCCAGCCCTGGCAAGGAGGACAGAATCAGCATCCCCCGCCTTGGCACTGACTCTGAACCTGCTGCTAGTGGTGGTGGTGGTGGTGGTGGTGGTGGTGCTGCTGCTGCTGCTGCTGCTGCTGCTGCTCCTGCTCCTGCTTCTGGTGCTGCTGGTACTGCTGCTGCTACTGCTGGTGCTGCTGCTTCTGCTGCTGCTACTGCTGCAACTGCTACTGCTGTTGTGGTGGACCAGGTCCAAGGCCCTCAAAGGCCTGCTGCTGAAGGCCCTGCTGCTCAAGCCCCAGAATGCCCTGCTACTCAAGCCCCTATTGGCCCTGCTGAAGCCCCTGCCAGAAAAAGGAAGAAGCAAGGGAAGGAGAAGGGAGAGAGGAAACAGTACACTTCTTCCGAGAACCATGAGGAGGAGGTGCTGGAATGGCTGAGGGAGAATGAGTACCTCTGGAGAAAGGGCCACAGACTCTATCACGACACCAAGAAGAAACAGGCAGCTTGGAGAGACAAGGCAGAGAGCCTGGGCTACACTGCAGATGTACTCCTGGGATGGTGGAAGCACATGCACACCTGGTATGGCAAGCTACACCTCAAAAAATTTGGGCAGGCCGCTGTCAAGCTCACTGACCAAGAGACCTACATGATGGCCAAGTGCAGCTTCTTGGAGGGTGAGATCCACCACTGAGGAGCAAGCCCCTCTGACACCCCTCTCCCTCAGACAGACCACAGACAGCCAGTCCTCTTCCAGCCAGGAGCCAGCTACACTGTCTAGGCAGGTGTCTTCAGAGGGCCCCATGGCAGAGACACCCCCCCCCGACAGCTGCACTCCCCATGCTGCCAGACTTGGAGGATCCCCTGTCACAAATGGAGAAAAAAGCGGCAGCCACCAGAGACCAACGCACCCCCACCCTCAGCTTGACAGAATGCAGGCAGAGAGGCAGACTGGAGGGCCAGAGCCACACTGTCCTTTTGGAGAACAGGAACACAATGAAGACCAGCACAGAACTTGTCTCTCAGCTGGTCCACTTGGACAAAGGATCCTCCACTTGCCACACTTTCATCACCTACGTGAGCCACACCCTGAGGGATATGCCCGAGGCCCAGAACCAGGTGATGAAGGAGAAGATAACAGCACTTCTGCACAACCCTCATAGCCCAGCTGAAGCTGCTCCTACCCTGTCCAGGTCTGCTCCTCCAGCCCAGGTGATGTCATAGCCTTTCCACAGCTTTCAACAGCATCTCACCTTCCAAGGCTATGACTATCAGGACTTCCCACAGCACAAGCAGACCTTCACAGTCTAGGCCCAGGTTCATCGCACGCCACAGATTCGATACCTCGTCCAGCTGCAGACCAGACAGCCCCACTATACTCCTCCTTCCTCCACACCACAGCCAAGCCCCTCAACGGACAATCTCTTATCAGTCTTGTACCTGACATCCCAGGTACTTGATGAAGAGCCTCTCAACCTCACAGGACTGAGTCAGCTCTTTGAGAGCTTCCTGAACACACCATCCCCTGTTGTACTCTCGGGGCCAAGCACCCCAATGGCGCCTCAGACCAGCACTCAAGCTACAGCCACCTCCACAATCCCTGGCCACTTGACAGCTTGGATCATGGACATGACTCAGAGTGACTGAGAATAGTGCCAGAGATTGATTTGTTTCTTGTTCACTTTATCTTTGCTTAAGACACTTTACTTGATTCATTTTGCTTTTTTTAATAAAGTCATACAGTTTACTTAAGACAGTTAATAAAGGTTATCTTTGCTTAACACACTTAATTCAGTTTACTTGGTTCATTTTGCTTATTTAATAAAGTCATAAAGGTTACCTAAGAAAGTTCATAAAGGTTATCTTTGCTTGAGACACTGAGTTTACTTGGTTCATTTTTTTTTACTTAATAAAGTGTTGGTGAAAACTTTGAAAAAATGTTTAAGCCTTTGCATGCTTGTGGGACAGATAAGGATTGATGTGGGATAGATAAGGATAGTGTAGGATAGATAAGGATAGTTGTGGGATAGATAAGGATAGTTGTGGGATAGATAAACCTCCAGTGCATGCATAGTGGGACTTTATGGTCCACCCTCCCAGCTGTCACACATATGGACCTTTATTATCAATAAAAAATTATTCATTGATCAGCACATTTCAAAATAAACAAAGCTCTTTATTAATGCCCAATTCATTGTAGGACCACTCAACATACATGGAAGAATCTCATCAGTGTTATGAGACAGGCTCAAGGAAGCATCCATTAATCATGTATCATCATGTCTTGCCACTCCACTGCTCCAGATGGGGAGTCTCACCAGTGTCTCAGGAGGTTACGCTGCTTCTTCCCTTCATGTGAAGCTCTATTGGGACCTTGTACATCCACAGTGTCTGTCAGGTTTTGTCCTTGCCTCCATTCACCAGGCTCCATGTCCCCATTGCCTTGTTGATGGTCCACAAGTCTGTTCTGTTACACTGGGTAGTGGGTGCGCATGAGATTGTGCAGGATGCAACAAGCTTCCATGATGCTCCTCACAGTCTCTGGGTGATGCTGCATGGTGGTGAGAAGTATCTGGAACCTGTTGGCCAGGATGCCAAAGGCGTTCTCCACCACCCATCTTGCCCTGGACAGCCTGTAGTTGAAGATCCTCTCTTCATGGGTGAGGTATCTTGAAGTGTAGGGCTTCATGACGTAGGTTCTGTGGGAAAAGGAGTCATCACCCATGATGAAGTAGGACACATCTTTTGTGTCATTGGGTAGGGGGTCTGTATCTGGAAAACCCATGATGAAGTTGCATTCCAGTCCATCCTTCAGGTCACTGGCATTGTACACCTGGCTATCTGAAGCTGACCCGTTCTTGAAGCCTCGATGTAGATGAACTTGTAGTCAGCATCAACCATGGCAAAGAGGATGATACTGAAGAAGCCCTTGTAGTTGAAATATGTGGACCCTGAGTTGGGTGGAGTTTTGCAGTCCATGTGCTTCCCATCTATGGCTCCAACAGTGTGGGGAAAGTTCCACTTCTGATACCACTCTTCTGCAAGTTTTCTCCAGCCTTGTTCAGTGGTGGGGCACTTGAGGAGCTCCTCCACGTTTTCTTCGATGATGGCCTGCACCACTTCTCTGAACACTTTGCTGATGGTGTTGTGTGGCACCCTCCATGCATACTGCATGTTTCCAGAGGCCAGGTGCTGCAGAGTCACCAGGTGCCACAGAGTTCCACCTTCAGTGCAGGGTCCAGGTTGGGATGGAAGTCGGTGCTAGTCTTGGTCAACCTGGGTCTCAGACGCTCTACAAGTTCGTCAAACATGGCTGGTGGCATCCTCATGAAGTGCTGGAATGCACGAGGGTCTTCATTCCTCAGCTCCACCATCAACTGGTCATAGAGTCCAAACTCCATTCTTCTCCCGATCCATCGTCAGACCCACACAACTCTTGGATGTCTCCTTCTTCTCCTTGTGTATAAAAGGTGAAACAGTCTGAACAGGGTTTGGTTCTGGTGATGAATGATTGCAACTACCATACGGATTGTGTCATGATCCATGGTGGAGAACAATGGATGATGCGAAAGAGCAAGGTTGAAGAGGTCTGTACACCATGGCTGCTGGAGGAAATCCAGGTGATTTCCTCCCCCTTTTTATAGGAAATATTGGTTTTCCACTGGGTGTCCTTCTACATACTCTAAACATACTGCAGACATCCTAAATATCTGAGATACATCCCAGATACAAACATTTTGTCCGTTTTGAATACTTTTCTACGAGATGCATACGCTTACATCCTTTCTATTTCCGTGCTACTAATGCTGTGTAGACATTCTGTGTACCTTTTGTTTCCTCCCTCTTTCCATTTTCAAATGCAGTGGATGTGAGTTGAGGGGATGCCCAGAGGATGCCGAGAGGATATAGCGGACATTTAATGGATGATAACGGACATAGAACATTTGTTGCCCGTATATGCCATGGATGTACATCATACGCGACAGAAAGTTCATCTGCTCAAAATGTTTTGTGCAGCTCAAAACTTTTGAGCGGATGAAATCTCAGTGGACAGATGCTGGAGGGATAGAGCGTATGAAAAACGTATGCAGTGAGTACACAATGGATGCATCGTGTTTTTCAACGGATGGCAAGCTTTTTTTAACATTTTACATCCGCTTTGCATCCATTGGTGCAGTGGGACACGGGCTTTAGACTATGCTTTTAGCAAACTTAAGTTGAGTTGAAGTATAAATGATTATATTCATGAAATCTCCCTCTACAACCTGCTCTTACTAAATTTTGTATTAATTTGCTGGTATCTCTGGTGACCAAGCTTCAAATCAAGATTGAAAAACAGTTGAAGGACAGTAATTTAGCTTTTGTCATCTTTTAAAACTGACAAAGAAATGCAAATTGTTTAATTATTTAATATGACAGTATTTCAGTTTGAGGCATTTGGCTCAACATTATTTCAGAACTGTGCTTCAATGCAACAAAATATCATCCATTGCCAGCAGAGAGGTAAAATCCCAGGAACTCGGACACAAAACTGACAGGAAATCAGGAAGTTCCTAATGAAAGGTTTCAAGTCAGAATATCATAATATTAACAATTTGGAAACAATAGATATTTATATATCATTATATATTGTATATATTCCTATTCTGTCCAGTTATTATTGTTTTTGATCTCTTTGCCCTGTACTGCATTCTTAATCCAAACTTAAGGCCCTGTCACACTGGCTAACAGATGCAAAACGTTTGTAAAAAGGACACAGCGGACGAGAAAAATGTTCCATCCATTGTTATCCACTCTCAAAAGCAGCGAAAATTTGCATAACCAGAGCGGATAACATGGAAAAGAATGGATGGGGGGAGGACCCAGGGCAGATGGAAAATGGATGCAGAGCGGAAGCCTAGCAGATGGGAGTGGATGAGAGCGGATGGCACATCCGCTAGGCTTCCGGGGGACCTCGGCAAAGCAGACGCAGAACCGATACAGCGGATGCAGAGCGGATGCGGAACGGATGAAGCGGATGCACAGTGGATGCACAACGGATGAAGCGGATGCAGAGCGGAAGCGTAGCAGATGCACAGCGGAAGCCTAGCGGATGCCTGGCGTTAATTGCGCATGCGGGGGGGGATTTATTGCATCAGCCCCGTGGATAAAAAGGGAAGCAGCTCGGAAGCAGGTCACCATTCAGAGGAAAGACCTGCTGCCAGACGCATTGTGTACCTTGCCTGCCTGCCTTGGTGCCTGCCTCCCTGCCAGCCTTGCTGCCTGCCTTGGTGCCTGCCTCCCTGCCAGCCTTGCTGCTTGCCTCCCTGCCAGCCTTGCTGGCTGCCTCCCTGCAAGCCTTGCTGACTGCTTGCATGCCATCCTTGCTGCCTGCCAGCCTTGCTGCCTGCCTGCCTGCCAGCCTTTCTGTCTGCCAGCCTTGGTGCCTGCCTGCCTGCCAGCCTTCCTTACCTGCCAGCCTTGGTGCCTGCCTGCCTGCCAGCCTTTTTGCCACCTCCCTGCCAGCCAGCAACCACACAAACATGGGGAAAAAGAGGAAGCCTCAGCCATCTGCTGCCAGCCCTGGCAAGAGGGAAAGGGCCACCCTCCTGCCCCCTGGCCCTCACTCTGCTTCTGCTGGGGCTTCTGTAGCAGGGGCTCGCTCTTCTGCGGCTGGGGCTTCTGCTGCTTCTGCTTCTGCTTCTGGAGGAGCTGATGATGATGCTTCTGCTGGTGGTGCTTCTGCTCGTGCTTATTCTGCTGAGGCTGCTCCTGGCAGTGGTGCTTCTGCTGGTGCTTACTCTGCTGAAGCTGCTCCTCGTCCTGCTGGTCCTGCTCGTGCTCCTGGACTTGCTCGTCCTGCTTTTACTGCTCATGCTCCTGGTCTTTCTCGTCCTGCTTGTCCTGCTGGTCCTGCTCATGCTCCTGGACCTGCTCATGCTGCTGCTGCTGCTGCTGATGATGATGATGATGATCCTGCTGGTGCTGCTGCTGCTGCTGCTGCTGCTGCTGCTGATGCTGCTGATGCTGATTATGATCCTGCTGGTGATGCTGCTGCTGCTGCTGATGATGATGATGATCTTGCTGCTGCTGGTGGTGGTGTGGAGGAGCAGCCACTAAAAAGTGGAAGCCCCTCTGATGAGGGCCCATCTGGTCCTGGCAAAGGGAGGAAGAGGCATATGCGGGAACGGGAGAGGAGGCAATACTCCATTGAGGAGGAACATGAGGATGAGGTGCTGGAGTGGCTGAGAGAGAATGACTATCTGTGGCGGAAGGGACACTGGCTGTACAGGGACACCAAAAGGAAGCAGGCTGCTTAGAGAGAGAAGGCGGAGAGCCTTTGCTACACATCGGAGGTGCTCCTTGGCTGGTGGAAACATATGTACACCTGGTACAGGAAGCTGCACCTCAAGAAATCTGGCCAGGCCATGGTTAAGCTGACGGACAGAGAGACCTATGTCATGGCCAGGTGCAGCTTCCTCGAGGATGAGATCCGCCACCTAGGAGCAGCAGCAGTAGCCCCTCTCACGACCCTCTCTCTCCGGCAGCTTGCTGAGAGCCAGTCCTCTTCCGGCCGAGAGTCAGTTCCTGTCTCCAGGCAGGTTTCTGTGGAGCGTGCCATGGCGGAGAACCTGCGGACAGGTGTTTTGACCATGGTGAGAGTGTGGAGGACTCCCTGGTGCATTAGGAGAAAGGAGATGGCACTTCCACCACAGCCCGACCCGCATCCACCCACAGCTCCACCTCCACAGAAAGTCAGAGAGCCACACAGGAGGGGCAGAGCCACACTGTCCTGCTGGAGATCAGGGACAACATCCATAGCAGCATAGATCACCTCTCTCAGCTGGTCCACACCGACTCCTCATCCTACAACCGCAAGCCCTTCCTCACCTATGTCAACCAGACCCTCACGGACATGGTGGAACCCCAGTATCAGGTGGTGAAGGACCGGATCACCGAGCTGCTTCACAACCCTCCAGACCCAGAGGCACCTGCTCCCACCCAGTCCAGGTCTGCTCCTCCACCCCAGGTGATGTCCCTCCCATTCCAATGCTTCCCACAGGCCCTCACCTACCAGGGCTATGGCTACCAGGAGGTCCAACAGCACAGGCAGCAGCCCTTCCCAGTCCAGGCACAAAGTCATTGGGCGACACCGTTGCCACCAGTTCCACCGATGCCACCCATGACAATGATGCCACCGATGACAGCGATGGCCACCCACACCACCGATGCCACCAATGCCAGTCCTCACCCAGCTGCAGACCAGACAGCCCCACTACACTACTCTTCCTCCACCCCACAGCCAAGCCCGGCCTCACTACATCTGTCCTCGGTACTGAGGCTGACACCACAGGGCATGGAGGAAGGAGCTCTCAACATCACGGGAATGAGCCAGCTGTCTGAGAGCTTCCTCAATACACCATCACCTGTTGTCCTCTCAGGGCCAGGCACCCCAGTGGTGCTTCACACCAGCACTCCAGCAGCAACCACCTCCACAGCACCTGGACCCTTCACACCTGAGACTGGGCACACCTCCGAGTGACCAAGAGGAGTGCCAGAGACTGGGTGGCTACCTGTAGTCTTTATTTGGACACTTGACTTGGGTCATTTTTCTTTTACAGCTTGTGATTAATAAAGTTTATCTTTGCTTCACACACTCGCTTCATTTATTTTTTTTAATAAAGTCTTGGTGGAAACTTTTAGAAATGGTTTAAGCCTTTGCATGCTTGTGGGATGGGTAAGGATAGCAGTGGGATGGGTAGGGATACCTTTGGGATGGGTAAGGATAGCAGTGGCATGGGCAGGGATACCTTTGGGATGGGTAATAGCGTGGGATGGGCAGAGATACCTTTGGGATGGGTAATAGCTGTGGAATAGATAAACCTCCAGTGCAAGCATAGTGGGACTATATGGTCCACCCTCCCAGGTGCCACACCTATGGCCCTTCATTGTCAATACTAATGTAAGCATTGAACCACACATTTGAACATAAACACAACTCTTTATTAAATGCCCTGTTCATTGTAGGCCCACCCAACATACATGGCCCAATCTCATTAGTGTGATGAGACAGGCTGAAGGAAGCATCCATTAAGCATCTATCATCCTGTCTTGCCACTCCACTGCTCCAGCTGGGGAGTTGCACCAGTGTCTCAGGAGGTTGCGCTGCTTCTTCCCTTCACGCGAGGCTCTGTTGGGGCCTTGCACATCCTCAGTGTCTATCAGGTTTCGCCCTTGCCTCCATTCCCCAGGCTCCATGTCCCCATTGCCTTGCTGGAGGTCCACGAGCCTGTTCTGCAAGACTGGGTAGCAGGTGTGCATGAGATTGTGCAGGATGCAGCAAGCTTCCACGATCCTCCTCACGGTCTCTGTGCGATGCTGCATAGTGGTGAGAAGTACCTGAAACCTGTTGGCCAGGATGCCAAAGGCCTTCTCCACCAACCTCCTTGCCCTGGACAGCCTGTAGTTGAAGATCCTCTCTTCATGGGTGAGGAGTCTGTAAGTGTAGGGCTTCATGAGGTAGGTTATGAGGGAGAAGGCATCATCCCCTATGATGAAGTAGGGCACATCTTGCGTGTTGTTGGGCAGGGGTTCTGGATCTGGGAAGCCCATGATGAGGTTGCATTCCAGCCCCTCCTTGAGGTCACTGGCGTTGTATACCTGGGCATCTGAAGCTGACCCGTTGCCTGAAGCATCGATGTACATGAACTTGTAGTCAGCATCGACCATGGCGAAGAGGATGATGCTGAAGAAGCCCTTGTTATTGAAATAAGTGCACCCCGACTTGGCTGGAGCTTTGCAGGACACGTGCTTGCCATCTATGGCTCCAACGGTGTGGGGGAAGTTCCACCTCTGGTACCACTGCTCTGCAACTTTCTTCCAGCCTTCTTCAGTGGAGGGGCACTGGAGGAACTCTTCCAGGTATTCTTTGATGATGGCCTGCACCACTTCTCTGAGCACAATGCTGATGGTGTTGGCTGGCACCCTCCAGCCGTACTGCATGCTCCTGTAGGTGGTCCCTGAGGCCAGGTGGCGCAGAGTGAGTGCCACCTTGAGCCCAGCGTCCCCTCTGGGGTGGAAGTTGGTGTTCTGCTTGGTCAACCTGGTTGTCAGCTGCTGCACAACTTCGTCAAACATGGCTGGAGGCATCCTCATGAAGTTCTGGAATGCACAAGTGTCTTTGTTCCTGTGCTCCATCATCAGCTTGTTGTACAGTCCGTACTCTGCTTTTCTCCCGATCCATCTTCGGACCCAGACGCTTCTTGGCCGCCTCTTTTTCTTCCCGTAGTAGAGTTCACAGAGCCTGTAGATGGCTTCGCACTGTTGCAGAAGGATGGTGGCTACCAAAAGGAGTTTGTTACGATCCATGGTGGACATGACTGGATGCTGTGGAAGAGGAAGAGTCAGATGAAGGCTGCAGAGGTCTGCACAGCTGGGCTGCTGGTCTGAAAGTGAGATGCAGGTGAGTTGCTCCCCCTTTTTATAGGCAATATAGGTTTTCCCCTATGTGTCCTTTTGCATCCTCTAGGCATCCTCTAGACATCCTTAATCTCCAAAATAGGTCCGCTCTGCGAACGTTTTTTCCGTTTTAAATGCTTTGTTTGCGAGCTGCATCCACTTTCATCCTTTCTCCATCCGTGCTACTAACGCTGCGCATCCGTTCCACGTCCGTTCCGCTTCCTCACTGCATCTAAGCGGATGCGAGTTGCATGGATGTGCAGTGGATGCCTAGTGGATATAGCGGATGTGTAACGGATGCAGAACAGATGTCCCCCGTATGCCTAGCGGATGCAGAATGGACGCATTGGATACATTTTCTGCTCAAAAGTTTTGAGCAGCTCAAAACCCTCTGAGTGGATGAAACGTCAATAGTCGGATGCTGGACAGATAGAGAGGAAGCAAAACGGAGGCAGTGAGTACAGAATGGAAGCATCGCGTTAACCAACAGATGGCAAGTGTTTTTCTCCATTTTACATCCTCTTTCCATCCGTTGGTGCAGTGTGACGGGGCTTTAATTTGGGAAATGTCTGTAATCTCAGACATTATCCAAATGTAGCATCCCTATTTACATCCATTTTCCCCAAACTAGCATAGGAAGTTTTCAGTGGTGGGATTCAAATTTTTTGGCTATCAGTTCTGTGGATGTGGCTTGGTGGGTGTGGCAGGGGAAGGATACTGTAAAATCTCCAGTCAGAGGTGGTATTTGCTAGTTCTCCGAAGTACTCAAAATCTCCAGAACTGGTCAGAACCTGCTGAATACCACCTCTGGATGTAATTAAAAAAAAAAAAACTAGAAGAATACAACACAGATCAGAACAATCTAACTAGGAAACAAATCATGAAGCTACTCCAATGTTGCTAACACACCTTTTTCACATTCAAAATGTATGAGCAAATAAAGGGGACACCCACGGGATCTCCAATATCAGGAGTCATCGCAGTGTGAACTAGAACACTGTGCATTTCAAAATTGCACACCAAAATTTTGGCTGACACATTTGTTATCATCAAAAGAAATGCACTGAAAGACTTTCATATGCTACTGAACTCCATCTTCCCAGATATACAATTCACAGTGGAGGAAGAAATGGCTAGACACTTACCATTTTTAAATGTGCTTGTCAAAGACAGAAAGATGGAAGTCTAGAAACCACTCTTTATTGTAAGGCCACCAGCACTCTACGCATTCTTAGTTTCAATAGTAACCATCCACTGTCACAGAAAAAGAGCTGTAAGAACCCATTGTAGTACCCAGTGTTGGAGCACTCACAACTTATGGAGACAAGTTATTCTACTGATTAACTGTTCTGTCAGGAAATTTCTCTTTAGTTGCTGACCTAGCCATGACCCTTCATAAACTGAAGTTTTCTATAGATGCAACGTGAGATATATTTAAACTTTTTCATCCCTGTGAAAACATCTCTATTAGAAAACAACCACAAATCAGTTCATTTTTATGTTTGTCATGTCAAAAAGACTTTATTGATACTGGCTGCTATTTCAGGAAACAAACCCCCTGGAGGTGATGTGGGAATGAATTGAATTAAGAATGGAAGGATTCAATTAAATATTGAGATATGAGGAACTTCAGCAGAGATGTGACTAGAAAACTATGCAATATATGTACCAACTGTGAATATCCAATATTGTTATCTCTGTGCCAGAAGTGTAAATAGAGTCAATTATAATGTATTAAGCACAGATGTTTCCTATTAAACTGCTGAGCTCAAGCCAGATGACTGGATTATTATCTTTCCACTGATATGCAACAGCTACTGTAAATTACATTTTCCAGGATGATTTGGGTTCAAAACAATGCACTGTTATGAAAGGATGTTTCTTTTCTCAAAATAGAGTTCCATTAACTAACCGTAGATTAAGTTTAACTTTAGTTTTTTGTTTTTTCCCGAACAGAAAAATAGCATCAAGAGACTTGTCATGCAACACAGAATATCTTCATTGTGTTCTGCAATTTCTCACTTTGAAATACCAAAAAGGAATTTAATGCTCACAGGGAAAAGGTTCAGTCATCTTGCCCAAGATTTCTGTTTCTTATTATGTTATTTATTATGGACCAACTCCATAATTCTCACAAGACAATGTGGTTCCACCAGCTGTAATTCAGTCTCTGCTTTTCCCTATATGTAATTAGAGAGAAAACCAACCTTTGGACTCCTCTTCTCCTACTTCTGCCACAATGTGAAGAACTGATAAGTAGCTACTTCCATTTACCATATGAAAAGTCTTTTTTGTTTTAGGTTTCTTCCTCATAATATGAGTTTTGATTTAAGGTTTAATATTTCTGTTGTGTATGGTTATTTCAGATTAAAAGCAATAATAGGTATTCAAAGGTATACCTATCAAAGGTATACCTATCAAAGGACTACTATCAAAGGTAGTCCTTGACTTATAATAATTTGATTAGTGACTATTTGAAATTACAATAGCACTGACAAAAGTGACTTATGACTGTTTTTTTCACACTTAAATCCATTGCAACACCCTCATGCTCACAAGATCAGAATTTGGCCACTGGGTAACAGGCCCATATTTATAAAGGTTGTATTGTCCTTAGGTCATGTGATCACTTTCTGTGATATTCTGACAGGCAAAATCAATGGGAAAGCCAGATTCACTTTACAACCATGTTACCAACTTAACAATTGCAGTGATTCACTTAACAACTGTGGCATGAAAGGTCATAAAATGGGACAAAATTCACTGAACAACTGTCTCACTTGGCAACATAAATTTGGGGCTTGATTACAGTCATAAGTTAAGAACTACCTGTATCACGAATGAGCATTAAGGAAATAAAATAAGAGGGGAATCCCATACCTTCTACTTTGGTTTATCACTTTCCTTTAAATTGGAATTTGAAGTACAGGTAATTTTTTCCCCATAAGTAACTTTATACCTTTCTTTAGAAAAGTATCTATATTTTGATGGTGTATTTTACACTGCCCAGAGTTATTCTTTGAGAATGATGGGGGGATAGTGGTGGTTCAGAAATGTGAAATATAAAGAAAATCCAGCTCACTCTATTTTAGACTCCATTTTCACTGTCAGATTTATTTTCAAGGTCTACCAAATCTGGACTGTAAAAATCCAGATGATTGTTATTCTGCAGCAAAGAGATGGAGTTTCCTGTAGGATTTCCTTGTCAGCTAGTGATCACCCAAATTTTTATTGCCCAAATAAAAATTGCCTATTTTCTCTCTCTCCTAATTCCAAACAGGAGAACAAATAAAACCTTTGCGGCGGGGGGGGGGGGGGGGATGAAGGAATTGGTTTTACAAAGTATCTCATTGAATTAATACTGCCAAGAATTGAAGTAGATGTGCATTCTACTTCAGAACTGTAGCTAAGAATATTTAAAATTGGTCATGTATTCCTTGTTCTACACATCCAGATTTGATCCTGAACATCTTCTTTTTGCAGTTCTCTTTAGATCATTTTCCCAATGGTAACACCAGAAATGAACTGCAGGAGGTGGCCACTGAACAAGCAAAGCACTTCTTTGTAAAAGGAGGATTGCCTGGGCAGAAATAATGAAATATTTCATCTGGCCTTTACCATTCTTTAAAATAAATCCTAATAATATAATTAATACATTAGGGCTTTGGGTCAGGATCATGGCTGAGCCACTCTTTACTTTTAGGCTCTGTCTTTCAGTCAGTTGCATTCTTTTTCTTTCCAATATAAAAACTTTTTTTTTTTTCATTTTAACTGCAAGGCCCCCAGAGTTGTTCTAGAGTCAAGCAGCCTGAAAATTGAAATAATAAATAGAGTTTTGAATTGAACCTTTGTCTGTTTTCTTGCAGAAGAAAGAATGATAGTTGTAGACCACATAATGAGGAATGCTAGGAGCTAGTTTACAGAGGTAAGTTTATCAGATTTTCTACATGCCTTCAAATAAAAAAAGAAAGAAGGAAAGTGTTTATATTCCTTTCCATAACTTATGTTTAAAAATATGGTGACAACCAAGTAGGCTATGCTGCAATACCTAGTCATGCTATCAGGAAGCAGCTTGACAGGATACTCAGGAGTTACTCGATTTACACATTGCTTTGGGGGTTCTGGATGGATGCATGGATGCATGCATGGATGGATGGGTGGCTGGAAGGATGGATAGATGGATGGATAAGTAGATGGATAGATGGATGGATGGACGGATGGATGGAAGATTTAAAAGAACAGTGGAAAATTACAACATCATATTCTTCAGTTTTTCCTAACACAGAGCCAGGTTAGGTTTCTCTGACCAGGTAAAATAATATTACTGAGATTATGTAATTCAAACATTCTTTTTCCCTTTTTGAATTATATCTATTAGATTGGCTCATGAAAGTAGGAATTATTTTTCCACTTCTTTTTTACTTCCTTTATTGTAAAGTGCATAGTGTACTTTACAATACAATGCAATGCAATAAATATAACACAACAAAACAGAGTACAATACAATACAATACAATATAATGTAATACAATACAACTAGCACCAGCACCATCCTGTGCTATTTGAGAAGGTTCCTCCATCTTACTAAGTCAGATGGTACAGGATGAAAGTGGTGACAGAAATTAAAAATGGAACTGAAAACAGTAAAATCACTTCCACTCTTCCATAAGCAATATGAGTTCTGCTAATGGGTCCAGTTTACTGCTGTTGTCAAATAAAACTTGCTGATGACTTTCAAATATCTTATGTCATAGCTTTCCCCCAATGATTGCACAGAGACATTCTGGTGTCCAGCGCAGTTCTTTTTGTCTACTCTTTTAATATCTGATTTTTCAGGACTTTTAAACATATTTTCACTGAGAAAGCTTTGAAGTCAGCTGCTTGAATTACACAACTAGTACTATCTCTATAATTCTAACCAGGAGAAAACAGTAATACCTGAGGGATTAATTCCTCTTTAAAAAAATTTAAGCTGAAAATTCTACATGACCACTTTTTATATGGTTAGTTCAAATGCTGAATATTATTTTTTAGAAATAGTTTCAAGCTCACCTATACTTATGATGTGGAGTTAAACAAGCACATATTCCTCTCTTTATGCATGAGCACCTTACTCATAAATTATGAGGAGGAGATGGATCAAATACTTACTCCCTCTAGTTGCTGAAATTATAAATGGGAATTACAAAGAGCTTCATTTATCTTCCTTCTATGCAGTGGTTAAAGTTTTTAGAACTTCTATAATGCAGAGTCTTATTTGAATTTTTTACAATCACTTTAATCCAGAAATAGCAGAGTGGCATGGTGAAGTGGTGAAGACACTCACTTTCTACTTGGAAGGTTGAGGATTACATTCTAGGTAGTGGCAGATGTTTCTCTTCTTGAAATGAAAAAATATTTACAAGAGAACTCCACATGGTACCAGGAAGGGCATCTGACCAGTAAATCTGCAGTTCTATCTTGTGCCCCAACTATACCTTGAAGCAAGGGATTACAGGGTTGTAAAAAGGGAGTAATTTAACCCAGTAATTACAGAGGAAAATGTTACTTGTACTTTATAGAGAAGTAACAAAGATATGTATGATATAAATTAATCTGGAACCTGTTCATCAGGCATATCTGCAATGTTTTCTCAATCTTTACAGCCACTAAACCCTTTCTAAAGTGGAAAGTGCCAAAAAAGGTTAGAGCAAACTCAACTTTCTATATTGCCAGGAGAGATTACCACTAAGCAGTGCCTCCAAAACTCTATTCGTTCAAGTACTCTAGTAAGATACCATAGTGTATGGTATCAAAAACCACAGGATAACCCTAGCTGACTGTGTGATAATTCTAGATTTGAACTGAAATTAAAAAGGATTTACTGTAAGTAACATATTTCATCTGTCAAATTACAGTGACACATTCCATTAGTTTGGTCACTGGATATTTGTCAATGGTTACTAAAGATCAGATGGGCTTGTTAAACAAGGATTCCAGTTCTGTTGCCTTTACAATGGTGGGGACTTCTGCCTATGAAAAACAACTATTAATCATCTCAGAAGCCTTGGAGATTCCTACTATGTAATTATAAGCTGAACGATCTATTTATTTCTTTAAGTGGCATCTTACAAAACAGGCTCAGTTGACCACTTTGAAACTTGTTTTTGGACCTACTGTGTTTCTCCAACAATACAGCCTCCCCCAATAGGAAGTCCCAGCATGTTTTATAGGCATAAAATCAAATTAATCCCCCCCAAAATTAAGGCCTATATTAAACATATGAAATGGGGGGAAATGGCAGGGGGGGCTTACCGTTAGGAAGTCCTTTTGTTGCATACCCGGATATGGTGCTGCCTGCATTGACTTCAGCATTGGTGGGGCACTTTGTATCGGGACACTTTCTGCCACCATTGCTTTCCCTTCTCCCTGTGCTGCTGGTATTTGGTGCAACCACGTACAGCCAGCCAGGGCTCCTCCCTGCAACCGGACCCAGCAGAGACACTCGGCTTCAGGTGCTCCTGTCACCGCCTTCCCTTCGCCTTTGAAGGCAAAGCCAATTCTTTTAAAAATGATGCCATACTATCAGTATGACAACGCCTACCCTGCCTGAGAGGGCAGCCCAACCCCACATGGGGAGGCAAATCTCCTGGGGCCGCATTGCAGGATTGGCCCACCCCGGCAGAAAAGCCCAGCCACCATCCCTGCCTGGTGCCGGGCAGAGAGCGAAGAGCTTCACCTGGGACACCCAGCGCAGCTGATGGGCGGACCCTCCTGCACAGTGGTAGAGCTCTCGCCAAGGCAGCAAGTGCCTCCCCACCAGGCCCTCTGCTCATTTTGCCAGGAGTGCACCAGAGCAGTGCGGGCTGGGCAGAGTTGGGAAAGCAAGCCATGGGTGCATGCCTGCCTGCCAAGTGAAAGAGCTGGGCTGACCTGAGTTTGGCTTCCTTCCCAAGTCCTTCCAGCCCAAACCCAAAGGGGCCACTGGGAGAGGCTTCCCGAGGCAGTGATAGCACCCACTCGTCTGCGGACAGGGAGGTGAGGCAACGGCAGCGCTGCTTCCCTGGCCAGTGGGTCCGGTGGAGAGAGTCCAAAGCCACCCATCCTTTCCACCCCTCGCCCAGCCTGTCCCCATACCCTCACATCTCCAAATATGCCAGAAGCTCCAAACACTGCAGCGGCACAGGCATCAGGCAGAGGTGCTTACTCACGGCGGGGCTCAGCTTGGAGGAGGACGTGGCGAAGGCCGTCGCCTTGCCTCCCTGTCCACGGATGGGTGAGCACTATCACTACCTTGGGCAGCCTCTCCCTGTGGACCCTTCAGGTTTGGCTAGATGGACTTGGGAAGGAAGCCAAACTTGGGTCAGCCTGGCTCTTTCGCTTGGCAGGCAGGCACGCACCCATGGCTTGCTTTCCTGGCTCTGTCCAGCCCACACAGCTCTGGTGCAGCCCTGGTGAGATGAGCGGAGGGCCCATCGGGGAGGGACTCACTGCCTTGGTGAGAGCTCTGCCTCCAGGCAGGAGGGCCCGCCTGTCAGCTTCACTGGGCACCCCAGGCGAAGCTCTTCATGCTCTGCCCAGTGCCAGGCAGGGATGGCAACTGGGCGCTTCTCCCGGGGTGGGCTGATCCTGCTCTGTGGCCCTGGGAAATTTGCCTCCCCACGTGGGGTTGGGCTGCCCTCTCAGGGTGTCATTTTTAAAAGAATTGGCTTTGCCTTCAAAGGCAAAGGGAAGGTGGCGACAGGAGCACCTGAAGCCAAGTATCTCCACCGGGCTCCGGTTGCAGGGAAGAACCCTGGCTGGCCACACGTGGCTGCACCAAATGCTGCGGTGTTTCTCTAAATGCTGTGGCAGCACAGGGAATAAGTAAAGCAATGGTGGCGGAAGGTCTCCTGATACGAAGTGCCCCACCAACGCCGAGGTCAACATCCAAGCCGTTGCTGCCCGCCCATCTGAGGATGCAAGGGGGGGGGAATTAAGTCACCCCCGAAAAGACAGCCTAGCCATTTTTTGGGGGGTCAAAAAAAAATAAGGCCCAGCCTTATTTTGTGAGAAACATGGTAATATTGTTAATTTCTGTGTAGTCCAGAGTATAATATTGTACTTTGTGTGTTCAGACATTTTCACCAAACATGAAACAATACCCATGATCCATAATTTGGAAGTTAACAACATACATATGACAATAATGCTTCAGACTCCATGATTATGATCAGAATTGTATCAATTCAAATGCAGAAGCCTAGGAGTCTCCTTATATTGAGGGTGACAGCTACAATCAAACCACTTGTCTTTACATAAACTCTGGTAACATATAAACATAATATATCCTCTTCTCATTCAACCTTTACTAGAGCTGTATACACACACACATATATGGGAGTAGCAATTTGGAGTAGCTTCTGAATCAGGTAGACTGCAAGGCTGAGGGAATAGGGAACATTTTAAGGATTCAAAAACACCTGCTTTTCTAATGCTCTTCAATGCTTGACAATACCCTTTTGAAAGACCTGTATTGCTGGTTGATGTCATATATAATCTCTGGTGGTTTTTTTGTTTTTGTTTTTGCCTCCTGCTACTGAAGATTATGGAAAGAAGCAAAGTCAGGTGTGTTCTAATGTTTAGGTAGGCCTGACCACTATAAACTGATGCACAATAAGATTTGGAGAATTCTATTACATATAAATTATATAATATGTTTCCCCAGAGAAACTTACTGATGATTTCTGCTTTAGACCTGAATATCAGTGTTTCATATCCATTCTAATGCTGTTGTTTTTACTGAGTCCTCTCCAGTAATCACTGCATTGTAAATTTCTTCAGATAAGAGTGGATTCAGTGGATTCTGAATGTTATCCCTGTGAATGATTTTCTAATGAATTTTCTTACATTTCACTACTTTATTATTATTATTTTCTTGATTGCTATTTATTGTTTATTATTATTATTATTCACTTCTTGATTATTCAAATGCTTATTTTTGATTGCCAAATTAAATATTTTGAAGCAAAACTATAACTGTAACTATAATTTCTGTAGGCAAACTACAGAAAATACTGTTGTGTTCACAAATCATAACCTTAAATCAAGTGAATATGTGTGATTTTGCAGAGAATTAAAAATTTCTGGGTTACATGTATATATGATGTATGTGTGTATAAACTCCCATTTTTAAAATTATATTTTGAAATTACGTTTAATACTAAATACAGTATAATGCATATTACAATAAACATATTGTACAGAACAATAGGGTTTGTAACACACTTAGCCATGAAAACATATTTTTTTAAAAATATATATTCAATTATGAAAAATAATTGTAATGTCAACACAATATTTAAACAAATCTTCAGAAAATTATTTATACTTTAGTATGGAATACCACAACATGAATAAATATATGTGAATTCTATTAAGTTGGTAGAGCCTTTGGAATACCAAGAACGCTTGTGTCATGAGTTATCAAGGGCTATCTCAAGAAATCATATTACAGAAAAAACACTCAAGTGTGAAATCGCATGACATTTTCCCTGATCCAAAGTTCATAACACCAAGGTTAAAACAAGAATGCCTGAGAAATTAAATTTCTTTGATTCCTGATACAATTTGTTAGCAACATCCACCCCATTTCCTTTTCTGAAAGACAATATTTCTCAAATATATGCATTACACAGTATACCTAAACATGCTTCCAAGTGTGCATTTTAAAATGACGACGCATTATCTTGGAAATGTTGGGAATGAAAAACCAATTTCAAAGCAAGCATTTACATTTTACTGAAATATGGATGTGCATGCATATTTATTTTTCCAAATAAGAGATGCATGGAAAAATAGAACCTGATAGGATTATGAATGAAGGTCTGCAAGTATGACACGGGCAATGTGTTCATCCTTTCACATTAAAATATAAATTTGCTTTTGTATTTAGGGTACAGTGTTAAGTTACCTCACAGCATATAGTGGAATTTCATTTCACTTGCAGACAAAAAGATATACAGGAAAAGAAACATAAAAACAAAGAATAACAGAGTTGGAAAGGACCTTGGAGGTCTTCTAGAAAGAGATCCACATTCCAAATGTCTTCTACCACCATTGCTTGTATATTGAGGGGCAAAAACAAATGCCTATGGGAACATATCAGATGATATGAATCTGTAGGCATTCTCAGAAATTAAGATTGCATCAAAATGATGGCCTGAATGCAGTGATACTATGACAAACAATTTGCCTCTGTGAACTTGCATCCCAAGTTTATACATTAAAGGTTCTGAACCATGCTAATAAAATGAGGATAATCTGATATAGTTTATTTTAGGGACAGCTAAAAAGGGGAAAATATCTATCCTTATGTTCTACCACTGCAAGTTCAGTAGAACATCATGGGATAGAGCAGTGTACAAACTGTAAGTTCTTTCTATCTTATCCTGCTAAATTGCTCTTCTAGTTACTTTAAATAATTACAAAATGCTTTCCCTGTTATTTAAAACATATAAAACCAAACAAAATACAGAACAATAAACACACCAAAGTCCACATGCAATTAAAACTACTGTATTAAAAAACATAATGATTCAAAGGGAGTGAAATATAATAAAAATAAGTTACAATATTCACTAGCTTAACTTCCAGAATGCTGCTTATGATAATAAAAAGGACCCTAATGATGATTTATCTTACAGGTCTGTGATAGACTTCATTAATTAAGATCTTTGGAAAGAATAATTTATATATTGTGTACAATATCTGCCAAGGGTTGAACAATTACCTTTCTCCAAATTCTGGGAGAAGAGACAGCTTTTTTAGAGATTTCTGGAACACCTTAGGTCAGAATCATGCATATTTCTAAAGGAATGCCAAAAGGCCAGCATTGTGACAGAGAAGAGAAAGATGAAGAGAAAAAATATTTACAATTGCACTAGATAACATTAACATTGATAAAATAGAAGTTGGATAATTAAATAAAACAAATAAATTAACATTAGTTAATATTACTTGTTAATTTCACCTTCTAATACAATTTGTAAAGTTAATGGCTTGGAAAGTTGCATTTTGAACTTGTTTTCACCTGGGATAGATTCATTGGTCTTCTATCAGTGAACTTGCAGAGAACTTGTGGTTGTAAGTTTGAGATTCAAATTACTTGTGTGGTTCTATGTTACATTGCACTGCATTATATCTATACTATTTCTCTATAGTTCTCGCGAAATCTTCATGTGGTGAGAGAGAATAAATGGGAACTCAGGAGGGAAGGATGAAGTAAAATTGTTTTTATTCCTTCATTCATTACTTTTAAAATGGCATTTTGTACAATAGATATGTTGCATTTGCTTGTTGGGAGAGTGTTACAGTTTTTGTGAAATAACTCTGCACCAACAGAAATGTATATGCATATAAATATATCCACCACATTGTTCCCTCATGTTCTTAGATTGCTAAGAAAATGTAACTTCTGTAAATCCATAGGGGACTGTATATCTTGTTTCATTGAGAAGAGTATGAAAAGACTATTTATCAAGGAATCTAGGGAAATTTTTCTCCAATGATAATTTTAAAGGAATATGAAGAATACCCACGTTGGGCTATTTAAAAACATAAAATGCTTCAAAGTAATAATCTCTCTAAGTGAAATAACTTCCCCATTCAGTTCCTGAAGATATTTTTCATTTCTTGTAAAGGACATGGAATGCATTGCAATGCAATTCATAACATTCACTGAATTCTTCTTCAACTTTGAAGATAATTTCCAAACAATAATAATGGAGTGAATTGTCTTTCTTTTTTAAACAAGAGTTACAGCACACGAAAGATCCTAGTAGGACTACAGAGTTCATGCATTCTAGAAAATAAATAAAGAAAAGGGGCATAGTTGTCTTTTTGAAGTGGAAATTAAACTCAAGGACTTCTCTCCTTTTAATAAGTAAATAATTGTGTTTTTTCTTGTGGTCAGGAAGAAGTGAAGGTTTTAAGAGGTATTTCTGAGCTCTGCTCAATTCTAGTCTCTTAAGGATGTTTTATAACAGGATCTCACAGGATTCTATATTATCCTTAGATCGCGGCATGATAACAGCCAGAATTTCAAAAGGGTGGACAAAAATATTTAACGCACTTCAAATTAGTCTCTCACAAGGGGGACAAAATCTCCTACATCTAAAAACAAGGTTGTGTGTGTGTTTTAGATTTGTGAAACATTATTTTCCTTTGAGAAAGAAAGAAAGACTGATGTTCAAATGTGTACAGATAAACATTGGGGGATGCTCTTCTTGCATTAGTGCACTATTTCCGGATCCTCCTCCTCCTCCTCCTCCTCCTCCTCCTCCTCCTCTTCCTTGAAAGAAAATGGAGTTTCCATTGCTAGTAAACTGCACAGTCTTACAGGAGGCAACATGTACAAAAAATATATTAGTAAAAACCACATGTCCTCAAAGACTCATTCTTTAGAAAATGCAACCATATGTACTCACAGATGTTTAAAAAATACTACTACAGATATCAAATTTTCACAAATAAGCCCATCATGGATTAGCCAATCCTTGAAATTTTAACCAAAATATCATGAAAAAGGTATCACTTGCATATAAGACAATTGTACGTTCACATGTTTTAATTATCACAGTGGGCATGATTGCTTGCTGAGGGAGAAGACTGAAGAATAGGAGGCAAATTCTTTTTTGGACAATGTTTTTCAGATCCACATCTCACTCACAAGCAACTATTACTTAAAAAGTAGTCACAAAATGCAATACCACAAATCCACTTAATCATGAGGCAGCCAAAAATTAGAAGAAAAATGCCAAGAACTGAGGGAGAATTGAGAACCAGCTTCAAGGAATAAGCAAAAAATGAGCAAGTTTTTCAGGCTTTGCCCAGATGGCTCTTTAATGACTTAGCAGCTGTATTACTATGAAAGTTGATTTCTCAGACCAGTCTTATTCACTCATTGTCATATGCACAAATGCATGAATACATATGTGCCTTTCATAGGTTAAACTGATCAATTATGTTTATGTTGGTACTCAATTAAAGCCCATGTCACACTGCACCAACAGATGGAAAGAGGATGTAAAATGGAGAAAAATGCTTGCCATCCATTGGTTAACGCGATGCATCCGTTCTGTACTCACTGCGTGCGTGATTCAAATGTTCTATCCGTCCAGCATCCGTCTACTAAGATTTCATCTGCTCAAAAAGTTTTGAGCTACACAAAACTTTTTGAGCGGATGAACTTTTTGCCACGTCCGTTCTACATCCGCGACACATACGGGAAACAAACTTTCTACATCAATTACACATTTGCTGTATCCGCTCGGTATACGCTGCACATCTGCACAACTCACATCCGCTCCAGCGGAAAATGGAAAGAGGGAGGAAGCAAAACGGATGCATAATGTCCACGCAGGGTTAGTAGCAAGGACATAGAAAGGATGTAAGCGGATCCAACTCGCATATAAAGCATTAAAACGGAAAAAAATGTTCGTATAGGGGACGTATCTCGGATATTTAGGATGTCTGGAGTATGCCTAGAGGATTCAGAAGGACACCTAGCGGAAAACCTATATTTCCCATAAAAAGGGGGAGGAAATCACCTGCATCTCACTTTCAGTCCAGCAGCCCTGGTGTGCAGACCTCTTCAGCCTTGCTCTTGATCTTGCTCTTGCTCTTCCACAGCATCCAGTCATCTCCACCATGGATCGTCTCAAACTCCTTTTGGTAGACACCATCATTTTACAACTGTGCGAAGCCCTCTTCAGGCTCTTTCACCAGTTCTTCACAAGGAAAAGGAGGCGACCAAGAAGTGTGTGGGTCCGAAGATGGATCGCGAGAAGAGCCGAGTACGGACTGTATAACAAGCTGATGGTGGAGCTGAGGAATGAAGACACTCGTGCATTCCAGCACTTCATGAGGATGCCGCAAGCCATGTTTGACGAAGTTGTGGAGCAGCTGAGACCCAGGTTGACCAAGGCAAACACCAACTTCCGGCCGAGCCTGGACCCTGGGCTGAAGGTGGCACTGATTCTGCGCCACCTGGCCTCCGGGACCATGTACAGGAACATGCAGTACGCCTGGAGGATGCCACACAACACCATTAGCATTGTGGTCAGAGAAGTGGTGCAGGCCATCATCAAAGAATACCTAGAGGAGCACCTCCAGTGCCCCACCACTGAAGAAGGATGGAAGAAAGTTGCAGAACAGTGGTATCAGAAGTGGAACTTCCCCCACACCGTTGGAGCCATAGATGGGAAGCACGTGGCCTGCAAAGCTCCAGCCAACTCAGGGTCCACTTATCACAACTACAAGGGCTTCTTCAGCATCATCCTCTTTGCCATAGTCGATGCTGACTACAAGTTCATGTACATCGATGCTTCAGGCAACGGGATCAGCTTCCGATACCCAGGTTTACAACACCAGTGACCTCAAGGAGGGGCTGGAATGCAACCTCATCATAGGTTTACCACATCCAGACCCCCTGCCCAATGACATACAAGATGTGCCCTACTTCATTGTGGGAGATGACGCCTTCTCCCTCAGAACCTACCTCATGAAGCCCTACATTTTGAGATGCCTCACCCGTGAAGAGAGGATCTTCAACTACAGGCTGTCCAGGGCAAGGCGGGTGGTGGAGAACGCCTTTGGCATCCTGCCCAAAAGGTTCCAGGTACTTCTCACCACCATGCAGCATCACCCAGAGACCGTGAGGAGGATCGTTGAAGCTTGCTGCATCCTGCACAATCTCATGCGCACCCGCTACCCAGTCTTGCAGAATAGGCTCGTGGACCACCAACAAGGCAATGGGGACATAGAGCATGGTGAATGGAGGCAAGGACTAAACCTGATAGACACTGTGGATGTGCCAGGCCCCAACAGAGCTTCACATGAAGGGAAAAAGCAGCGCAACCTCCTGAAACACTGGTGCAACTCCCCAGCTGGAGCAGTGGTGTGGCAAGACAGGATGGTAGATGCTTAATGGATGCTTCCTTGAGCCTATCTCATCACACTGATGAGATTCTGCCATGTATGTTGAGTGGCCCCTACAATGAACAGGGCATTTAATAAAGAATTGTGTTCATGTTGAAATGTGTTGATGAATGATTATATTGTTATTGATAATAAAGGGCCATAGGTGTGGCACCTGGGAGGGTGGACCATACAGTCCCACTATGCTTGCACTGGAGGTTTATCTATCCCACAGCTATTACCCATCCCAAAGCTATCCCTGCCCATCCCACAGCTATCCTTATTTATCCCACAAGCATGCAAAGGCTTAAAACATTTCTAAAAGTGTGTGAAGCAAAGATAACCTTTATTAATAACAAACTGTAGGACTTTATTAAAAAAGCAAAATGAACCAAGAAAAGTGTCCCAAGCAAAGATAAAGTCAACAGGTAGCAACCCAGTCTCTGGCACTCATTTCAGTCACTCTGAGGCGTGCCCATGGTCTCAGGGGTGAAGGGTCCAGGTTCTGTGGAGGTGGCAGTGGCTGGAGTGCTGGTCTGAGGTGCCATTGGGGTGCCGAGAGAACAACAGGGGATGGTGTGTGGAGGAAGCTGTCAGAGAGCTGGCTCAGTCCAGTGATGTTGAGAGGCCCTTCCTCCAGGACATGGGATGTCAGTCCCAATACCGATGACAGATGTTCTGAGGCCGGGCTTGGCTGTGGGGTAGAGGAAGGAGGAGTGTAGTGGGGCTGTCTGTTCTGCAGGTGAGCGAGGTGAGGCATGGGTAGCATCTGTGGCATCGGTGGCATCTGTGGCTTCAGTGGCATCTGTGGCGTTGGTGGCATCGGTGGTATTCGTGGCATCGGTTGCATCTGTGGTGTGCGATATACCAGTGCCTGGACTGGGAAGGGCTGCCTGTGCTGCTGGAACTCCTGGTAGCCGTAGCCTTGGTAGGTGAGGGGCTTTTGAAATCCTTGGAAGGGCTGTGACATCACCTGGGGTGGAGGAGCAGACCTGGAGTGGGTCAGAGCAGGTTCAGCTGGGCCTGCAGGGTGGTGCAGAAGACCTGTGATCCTCTCCTTGATCACCTGGTACTGGGCTTCGGGCATTTCCATAAGGGTCTGGTTGATGTAGGTGAGGAAGGGCTTTCTGTTCCAGGATGGTATGTCGGACTGTACCAGCTGAGAGAGGAGATCTATTCTGCTCTTGATGGTGTCCCTGATCTCCAAGAGGACAGTGTGGCTCTGCCCCTCCGGTCTGCCTCTCTGCCTGCTTTCTGTGGAGGTAGAGCTGGGGGTGGGGGTGGGGGTGGGTTGGTCTCTGGTGGCAGTGGCCTCTTCTTGCTCCATCTGCGTCAGGGGGTCATCCATATGCTCCATCACGGGGAGTGCAGCTGTCGGGGGGGGTCTCAGTCGTGGGGCACTCCAAAGATACCTGCCTGGACACAGGAGCTGACTCTTGGCCAGAAGAGGACTGGCTCTCTGTGGGCTGCCTAAGAGTGAGGGTAGACAGTGGGGCTGCTCCTCGGTGGTGGACCTCACCCTCCAGGAAGCTGCATTTTGCCATGACATAGGTCTCCCGGTCGGTGAGCTTGACCACACCCTGGCCAGACTTATTCAGGTGTAGCTTCCCGTACCAGGTGTCCACCACCCCAGGAGGACATCCGAAGTGTAGCCCAGGCTCTCAGCCTTCTCTCTCCAAGCTGCCTGCTTCCGCTTGGTGTCTCGATAGAGCCTGTGTCCCTTGCTCCAGAGGTATTCGTTCTCCCTCAGCCATTTGAGCACCTCCTCCTCATGTTCCTCTGCAATGGAGTACTGTCTCCTCTCCCCCTTTTCTTGCGATTGCCTCTTCCTCCCTCTGGCAGGGCCTTCTGGGCCCTCATCAGCAGGGCTTTGAGGTTCTAGGAGCTGGTCCACCACACCAGCACCAGCAGCACCATAAGCACCAGCAGCACCAGCAGCACCAGCAGCACCAGCAGCACCAGCAGCACCAGCAGCACCAGGATCAGCACCAGCAGCACCAGCAGCACCAGCAACACCAGCAGCACCAGCAGCACCAGCTGCAGAGTCAGCACCAGCAGAAGCACCAGCACCAGGTGCAGCACCAGCAGAGTCAGCACCAGCAGAAGCACCAGCACCAGGATCAGCACCAGCAAAAGCACCAGCTCCAGGAGCAGCACTAGCAGAAGCACCAGCACCAGAAGAGTCAACACCAGCAGCAGAAGCCCCAGCAGAAGCAGAGTCAGTGCCAGGGGGTGGGATGGTGGTCCTGTCCTTCTTGCCAGGGCTGGCAGGAGTAGGCACAGGCTTCCTCTTCTTCCCCATGCTTGTTGGCTGAAGATGTGTCTGGCAGCAGGTCTTTCCTCTGAATGGTGACCTGCTTGCGAGCTGCTTTCCTTTATATCTACCGGGCTGACGCAATGCATCCTCCCTGCATGCGCAGTGAACGCTTTGCATCCACTAGGCATCTGCTAGGCATCCTATAGGCATCCGTGATGCATCCGCATCATCCGCTCTGCATCTGTTATGCATCCGCTCCTTCCACTGCGCGTCCGCTTCACTGTTCTCCCCCGGAAGCCCTGCGGATGTGTCATCCGCTTCCATCTGCTTCCATCCGCTAGGCTTCCGTTGAGCATCCGCTTAACATCCTCGCTACATCCTTCCCATGTCCGTTCCTTTCTGTTGTTGTCCATTCTCTTTATGCAAATTTGGGGCACTTTTAAGAGCGGATAACAACGGATGGAAAATTTGCTCGTCCGCTGTGTCCTTTTTACATTCGTTTTGCATCCGTCGGCCGATGTGACTTAGCCTTAAAAGACAGAGATAAGCATAGATAATGCCAAGCTCACAATACAGGCATAATTATGTATAAATTGCTACATTGCTACATTTTTCTGCCATGGCTTTCATACTGAAATGCTTCATGGATTTATGTTGTTTTATGGATTCGTGGTATTTTAATATGCATGTTATATGCACTGCGTATTTTCATCAGTATGATTTATAAAGCTGCTCTGTGCCCTCTAAATTAAGCATGGGTTTTCTACTAAATACTTTATGACATATTTTTCATATTTCAGGCCCAAAGGTGGAAAAAAAGCATCTTCATCTGTGAAGCAGAAGAAAAATACCCCAAAGTTCCTGCTTATTTGTGACACATATAGGCATTTCCTAACCTTGAAGGGATTTGAGGCAGTTAAGAACAGGGGTGTCAAACTCAATATCATTGAGGGCCACATCAGGGTTGTGTTTGACCTTGAAGAGCTCGGTGGGCATGGCCAGGGTGGGGGTGACCATCTCAACATGAGTCATTTCGGGGGCGCCTGTGGCAGCCTAAGCACTCTGTCAGTGAAAATGGGTTCACAAGCTCTATTTTTGGCTATGATGGCCTCTTGCAATCCTTTGCCAGTGAAAATGGAGTTCAGGAGGGTCACACTCCATTTTTGCTAGTAGAGGCATTGCAGCCTGGTACAGGGCAGCACTGCAGGCCAGATTTAAGTGCCCCATGGGCCAGATTTGTCCTGCAGACCTTCAGTTTGACACCCCTGGAATAGCATAGCAGAGTTGGAAGGGATCTTGGAGGTTTTCTAGTCCAACCCCTGCTTACGCAGGAAACCCTCTACCATTTCAGACAAATGGTTATCCAATTTCCTCTTAAAAATTTCTGATGTTGGAGCATTTACAACTTCTGAAGGCAAGTTGTTCCATTGATTAATTGCTCTAATTATCAGGAAATTTCTTCTTAGTTCTAGGTTATGTCTCTCCTTTCCAATCATTGCTTCTTGTCCTGGCCTGAAATGCTTTGGAGAATAGTTTGACTCCCTCTTCTCTGTGGCAGCCCCTAAGATATTGGAACAGTGCTATCATGTCACTCCTGATCCTTATTTTCATCTGGCTAGATATACCTAATTCCAGCAACAGTTCTTTATATATTTCAGCTTCCCTAATCATCTTTCTTGCACTTCTCTACACTCTTTCTAGAGTTTCAACATCTTTTTTACATCATGGTGATCAAAACTGGATGCAGTACTCCAAATATAGCCTTACCAAGGCATTATAAAGTGGTATTAACCAGAGATGGTATTCAGCAGGTTCTGACCAGTTCTGGAGAACCAGTAAAGAAAATTTTGAGTAATTCAGAGAACCGGCAAATACCACCTCTGACTGGAGATTTTACAGTATCCTTCCCCTGCCACACCCACCAAACCACACCTACAGAACTGGTATTAAAAAATTTTGAATCCCACCACTGATTCAACACTTCATGCGATCTTGATTCTATCCCTCTGTTTGTGCAGTCTAGAACTGTGTTGGGTTTTTTGGCAGCTGTAGCACACTACTGGCTCATATAAAAAATGATCGTCCACAAGGACTCCAAGATCCTTCTCACAGTTACTACTATTGAGCAAGGTACCACATATGCATGTTATTTTTCTTGCCTAAAACCTTACTTTTTTCACCATTTAATTTCATTTTGTTAGACAGCACCCAATGTTCAAGTCTGTCAAGATCTTTCTCTATCTTAAGCCTACCTTCTGGAGTATTGGCTATTCCCGCCAGCTTGATGTCATCTGCAAATGTGATGACTTCCCCATCTATCCTCTTGTCCAAAACATTGATGAAGATTTTGAAGAGTATTGGGCCTAAAACAGAACCTTGTGGTACCCCACTGCATACTTCCCTCCATTTAAATGCAGTTCCATTGACAACTACACATTGAGTGCAGTTGGTCAGCCAGTTACAAATCCATCTGGTGGTGATGCTGTCTAACTAACATTTTTCTATCTTATCAAGCAGTAGCTTAAGGTTTACTTTATCAAATGCCTTAGTGAAGTCCAAGTAAATTATATCCACATTCCTCTGGTTCACTAATTTTGTCACTTTGTCAAAGAATTCAATAAAATTTGTCTGGTGTAATAACAGTTATATAACAGTTTATAATAAAATACAATATATACATTAGGCAATATAAAACTATAGAACAATAAAATAAAACTTATTCTGTTGTTCACTACTCCCTAATAAATCCCTAAATACCCTCTAGAATGGCTTTTCAATATTTGGAAGGTCACTTAACCTATTTGCATTGTACCCTTTTAGTGGGCACCAATGAAGATATTTTAATGAATGGGATATGTGGAGTTGCTGAATATCAAATGCCTGGCTCCAATAGCAAATTCTAATTGGGTACCTCTACTCAGAAAAAGTATGTGGTGGGGATGTGGTGGCTCAGTAGCTAATGCTGAGCTTGTTGATCAGAAAGTTCAGCATTTCGGTGGTTTGAATCCCTAGTGCCGCGTAACAGAGTGAGCTTCTATTACTTGTCCTAGCTTCTGCCAACCTAGCAATTTGAAAGCTTGTAAAAATGCAAGTAGAAAAATAGGGACTACCTTGGTGGGAAGGTAACAGCATTCTGTGCACCTTTGTCATTTAGTCATGCCAGCCACATGACAATGGAGACATCTTTGGACAGTGCTGGCTCTTTGGCTTTGAAATGGAGATGAGCCCCCTAGAGCTGCAAATGACTAGCACGTATGTGTGAGGGGAACTTTTATCTTTACCTTACTAAGAAAAAAAATGTTTTCTAGATTGGTTGGTCATGGAAATTTAGTGGAAGATTTTCAGACTGGAAATTTGTCAATCGACAGCTCATCAACACACCAGTTCTCCCACCACTGATTTAGAATACTTCCATGAATTCAGGGATAAGCAGAATAAAGAATATGACTCTATTCATCTAAGTGCTTATGGGGCTCCAGGGAATAAATGGACATGCTAATCTTCTCTCACCTTTATCTTCATAACTCTTCATTGCTGCAGTGTTGGAGTTGAGCATGGCACCAGTATACTGTCTCACCATTAAGCAGACCCATCTAAAATATTTGGGGGGAGGCAAGAGAATTGTATTCATGCCTCATCACAAATTGTGAAGACCATATTTCTCTTGCATAGATTTTTTTAATTAGCCAGCAGTGTATTAGTTGGACCTTGAACTCCAGCAGTAAACATAACTGACATTCTTTTTCAGATTGTTGAAGATTCCCACAATCATTCATGGTATAAAGATATGGAATATTGTGCAGAAATCAATGAACACCAGTAGAAACTCAATCCACCTGAACTAGAATTGATGCCACATTTTAAGATGCAATATAGAGGCAAAGTAGCCTGTTTTCTCTAATGTTTTAATTCACAGGATAGCAATTCTCAGAAGTTTCCTCATTCAATTTTGTAGGCTACAAAGAAAGAAGCAAGCATTATTTTTAATATATGATATTTTACATTTTCTTTTCTCCCTTTAAAACATCCAGAATCTGACCTTTGAACTTACTTGCTTCTTGCTTCTGTCTATAGTGAATTTTTCTCTCTCTTAACACTGCCACCTTTTTATAAGACAACTGCAAGGCAGTATATATAGAAAGAGTATATATAGAATAAAGTCACAAAATAATCTTGTTTTATCATCATCAAAATGGGTCATGGTTTATTTAAAACCATGAAAGAATCCATAAAAATCAAAAAAGACCATAGGATGACAAGTGAAAAGTACTATAGCTGAGCCCAGCAAATGATTCTCCAAAATTCTCCATAATAATATGGAACAGCTGAGATATAGGGAAGATATATTGATATTGCAGCAAGTATATGTAATTGTGCTATTATGAATATAGACATGTAGTCATGTAGTCTATGCCAGGCGATAAAGCTGGGGTAAAGCTGATTTGCAGTCTCCCATGAAGGAGCTTATATGTCATTTTTTTCTTATAAATAGAAGGAAAAGGAAAAAACAAGAAGAAAGCATACTCTGAGTTTTCCTTATTATTATTTTGTCAATAATGGTACATTACACAACCAGCCAGATGTTCAGACTGGTTGCAATTATTCTTATTGGTCACATAATCAGCCAGATGTTTAGACTGGATCTGGTATTTGTATCCTCCCATTGAGTCCTTCTTCAAGACCTGGGATAGACAGATGTTGATGAATAATACTAAAAGTATTAATACTATGAATCTTATTTGTATTATTATTAGTAATAATATTAAATAATAATAGTAAAAGTATTGCAGGATGTAAGCTACTGTATTCCAAGTAAAGCTGTCTTTTGCAATTGAATGATAGTGACATTGTCAATGACAATGGTGTTTAAGTAGTGCTCCAAATATTTTGAGGTTGTACCCAAAGTGCCTATAATAAACTATTAATAGTTTATTCATTTGGGTTTTTTTTTGCCACAGTCATTCAACTTCTATTTATATTTTATTATTTTATCTAGTTCTTTTTCTTCTATTCTTTAGGCTGGATTTGGTATATTCAGCTCTCTGTTTAGTCCTTCCTAAGAACCTGGATAGGCAGATATTATTGTTTAATATTATTATTATGGATTCAGATACTCTTTATTGTTCAGGAGGCTAATTAGTCAACTTCCCACTTATTTACATAATGTTCTTTATTTTTCTAAACTAGACAATTGACATCACAATTCAAACACACACACACACATACTTTCATACAGTGGGCTTGGAATGCATATAGGTTTTACAATCTTTTCAAGTTATAAGTAAAAAGAACTCAGTGAAGTAGATAAGCTTGGAAGTCAGAATGATCTATTGCAAAATTTAAAATTTATGGCCTTTAGGATAATTTCATATTGAAAATAATTTTAAAACTTGCTGCAAGGCATTAGTTCAGACTTTGCTTTAGTTATCCTGGAGCTTGGAGAAAGAGAGAGAAAGAAAGGTGTGTGTGTGAGAGAGAGAAGGGGTGGAGAGGAAGTTAGAGAAAGTAGGTGTCTCCATCCACTCCTGGTTCTTACCACTTTTATGACACCACTTTTAATGCTCCACTACACATCACGTATTCCCAGAACATGTAGGGGGGGGGGAAATGACTGATCAATGCAGGTTGAGTTTCAACTCTCAGACAATTCCTACTTGCCTCTGCCATAAGTGTAAGGTATACTACAATTCACATTTATAAAGTATCTTCTGCCAGAAGCATCTGTGAAATCACAACTACTGGAAAATAAATCACAAAGCTAAATAGGACTGTCTGAAATGCTCCAGAGAACAAGCCTGTCTTCAAACAGGGTCTTGAAGTGGCAGAAAATTCAACAGCCTGAGGTGAAAAAAAGTTGTTTGTCCATATTTAAAAACTGTTGTAAATCAACAAGAGAGGAATGCCTGGATTACAAGCAGGGGAAGATCACATTCAGTTTAAAGCTAGGGATGTGTGCATTCCAATGTGATGGAGTATACCTTTAAAAATAATTTCAGCATAATGGTACTTGGGTTGTTTGAAAAGCATGAGAATGACAAGAGAATAGCAGAAATCAATGTTGCAATTCTGTCACTGTGTGTTTGAGAATGTGTGTGTCACTGTGTATTTGAGAATGTGCGTACATTTGGTTTGTTTGCATCCTCATCGGTTTGGGAATACAAGTCAGTGAATAATCTAGCTCTTTTTCAGTTCCACACTTGATACAATATATTTATAATATATGGTAAGAAATTTATAAATGAATATATTCAAGGCATCAGTTCCCAGATGCAGCCAAAAGATGAACAATTGCCTTCTGGTTGTGGTTAGCTTGATATAGACCTTCTAGGAACTTTCATTTTCCACATAAGAATTTCTTAATTCATCAAATTCCATTACACAAGCTAAATTGTGTGATGGATAGGAAGTCAGATTGATGTAACTGCAAGTATGACTTATTGTACAAAGGGGATTTTTCATTCTGTTTTTTTAAATTCCAGAATTTTCTTTAAACATCTAGAAAATAAATTCAAAAATAGGTTGATAGGTTAGACTATGTATTTTCATTTCTGACTTTTACATTGTGTATTTTAAGGTGTTCTTCAAAAATTCTTCAATACTGCATTGTAACAAAGAGAAGAGAGGGGGAACCCCAGCATTCAAAGTAGTTATTTTTAAATATAATGAAATATAAATTAATTTAGGTAAGAGTTTCACCCTAGCTACACCTATTTTTTTAGGAGTATGAGATTCCATTCAAGGACTATATATGTCCCTTGTCCAATTTATCCAGAGTAAAGGGCAGTGGTGATGATAGAGCCACAAATGTTCAAACACCGTATGTAATGCCTTTGGTACTTCTTGCCAAAGATTTTTTTAAATGCTGTTCTAATCATTCCTGCATTTCAAATACATATTTGTCTGTAAGATAAGCAAATGGAACAGAATCAAATTTAAGCTGAAATTGGTGGGGGTAAGAGAAATTCCCCATTTTTAATGTTGTCAATGGCCAGTATTTTTTTTTCTGTTTTAAGGAAAACTTTCCATTCCCTATGAGGTTATAAACTAACATTCAGAGTAGCTATTTTAGTATATTTGATATATTTGGTTCAAGTTCTTGGCATTTCTAAATAGCATTGGCTTCTGGCGTGTTTCTAAGTGCAATTCAAGGTGCCAGCTGTCACCTTTAAGTACTTCATGGCTTGGGACTGAGTTACTAATGGAACTGTTTCTCACCAATTGTTTCTGCCCATCCTAAGCTACTTGGCAAGAAAAGCATGTTCTTGGTGCCATTGACTTGGGTGGGGCAATTAGCAGGACCCCAAAATAGAGTAATTTTTTGCCAGAGCATCACCCTTTTGAACATCAACTCCCCTAAGACTACATTGGCCTCATCCCTCTTGGCCATTCATAAGGCCTTGGAAACTTTGCTTTGTGTCTAGGCTGGCAAGATTGGGCATGTTTAGAGCAATCTTCAAATTGCATGAATAATAGGTTAGACTATGTATTTTCATTTCTGACTTTTACACAATATATTTTAAGTATTTTATGTCAACTCATAAAACATTTTGTATGCATGTTTATAGTTGTCAACAGAAAAAAGGGGGGAGTTTCAAAGAGCAGGCAGGAGTGTGGAATCAAAAGTACGTTCCATTTATATTTTCTTCAAAGACTGATTTGATGACTGAAGCTTTTGCCAGGCAAAAATCTAATTGGAGAGCATGATTCATGACTCTTGGCTATGGACGTATTTTGTTGCATGATACAACCAGAGAGGTGGGGGGAAAAGCAGGATCAAGGGTGACAGTGAATTATGTATCTCAGAATTGGCTACATCCAGGCAAATGCTGGAATGTTTAACTTCTAATAAATCTTCTTTAATTTTGGAAGTGTGACTTGAGGCTCATGATTTAATTGGAATAACTGCCAGAATTCTGACATTTTATTTGCTTTGTTATAAGATGCTTATAGTCATGTTAAAGTATAATGGGTAACTATATAGATCAAATTCATTCATAAATAAGGCTGGGAAGAAGGTTTGTTTTGTTTTGTTAGTAATCCTTTCCTTCACCACTGAAGGTGGTGCAACCACTGTTGCACCCACCCCAGAGTATGACAGCAGCAACAACCTTACTGAACACCTGAAGTATATCCTTTAGATAGGATCTGCATCACCCCAGTCACCATATGCACCCCTTATCACTCACACTCAGGGCATTCCATTCCCACCCATTCCACCTTTTCTACACTACTACTGCTCCTGTATATGCCCCATGACATGATGGTCTTCATACTCCAGCTTATTTCTTCTTGCAGTACCCCATCTGTGAAAAAGATATTAAGTATCCACAACAACAAAAAAGTGTTCTTGCCAATTGTTTAATAAATTCATTCATTGCCTTCAAAGGAAGAAGATGAAACCTTTATTTCTTGTAAAGAAATTACTTCTGCAGATTTTGAGAACCTCATTTACCCCATACAGGGGTGAAATTCACCATATTTCCCTACTAGCTCTGTGGGCATGGCTGTGCGCATGACTTGGAATAATAGTAATAGCAACTAGGGGCAATTGAGATGATTTTTTACCAATTCAAATAATCCCTACCACCTCTCTCGAGGTAGGCTGAGGTGGTTGAATTAACCCCTTCCCCTATATTGTTATTTTACCACTCACACACACAAAAAGTGTTATATATATGGTCAAATTTTGATATTTAGCTTATTGGCGCAATGGTTAGAATGCAATATTGCAAGCTAAACCTTCTGACTCCTGATTGCCAATAGTTCACCAGCTCAAGGTTGACTCAGCCTTCCATCCTTCTGAGATCGGTAAAATGAGGACCCAGATTGTTGGGAGCAATATACTGACTCTATAAACCACTTAGAGAGGGCTGTAAATCACTGTGAAGAGGTATATAAGTCTAAGTACTATTGCTACTATTGTATATTTATTGTACATGGGAATGAAATGGTTCAGAGGTGAAAGATGGTGAGCTTGTCAGCTAGAGAATGACAGCCCAGGTTCAAGACCTGAGTTCTGTGCAATGGAGTGAGCTCCTGTTATTTACCCTAGCTCCTGCCCACCTAGCAGTTCCAAAGCATACAAATGCAAGTAGATTAATAGGTACCACTTTGATGGGAAGGTAACAGCATTCTATGCACCTTTGGCATATAGCCATACTTGCCACTTGACCATGGGATTTGTCTTTGGACAATGCTGTCCCTCAGCCAAGAAATGGAGGTGAGCCCCATGCTCTACAGTTGGACACGATTGACAGGGAAAACTTCACCTGTATATTGTTGCATATAAAAAGTATGCCTATTTATTGTGTGCTCTTACTGGCAAAAGCCATTCAGAATCACACCATTTCCTGCTTAATCAATGATTTTTTTAATGAATTTACACTTAACCCACAGTATGCAAAGCAAGTTTTGATCTCAAATCTACGGCATCTCTCAAAATTTTTGCTCAAAGATGTTCTAGTTTCTCTGATGAAGTCAAATCTTTAGGGTTAAAATGATGCTTTAATAAAATGAAACATTTTTGTTGTCCTGTCTCAACAGGACAAACCAAAGCCAGATAGACAATTTTAATGGAGTATTTGTAGATTGTTTTTCTGATTATCCTTTTCTGCAGAACTGTTAGCTCCTGGAGATCCATTTCTAATGTACTTGAGTCATCTTCAGAGTATATAAGCTAGAGTGTATCATCTTTCATACCTGACATTTTACAGCTTTTGTTAGCTCACCCAGAAAGACATCAAAAGACAATAGTGTTTGTTTTCTTATTAATTCCAGATGTCACCTACTGAACAAGCCACCATATATAACACTGACTGGATGCCAGACATATAAAACAGCTGTATTTATTGTTGTCATTATTTATCCTTTCCTTTTGATAATTGTCATTCAAAAAGGAGAAAAATAGAATTCATTACTCTGAAGGATGATCAAATAAGTAGACTAGAACACCTCCAAGGTCACCTTTCAACTCTGTTATTCTAAATCAAATAAATAATGTACATGTTTTGTATATAAATGGCCAGGCTTTTAACTCAGTTTAAAGTTTAAAGTCAGATTAATTAGTGAATGACAGGCATGAATTTTATGTGTAAATTCACACATTAGCCACCCTAGTACATATCAGTTATAGAAGCCAGAGGGAGATTTTAAGTTATCTTAACTGCTACACTACTTTGCAAGATATCATGAGCACTAGTTTAATGAGTAACTGTTTCCACACCAGGGCAAGTCAAGGTGATAGCCATTTTGGTTATGATCAATTGCATAAATAAGAAATATGATTCAGTCATTGCTATGTACAATAGACTAGCCTTGGATATTTTTATGACAAAATACAAATTGACAAGAGTTTGGGGGGGGGGGGAAATAAAAGCCTATCCCTTTTTTTATATGTATTTATTTATTTATAAAATTTATCAGCCCCCATCTTACCACAGTCTGGGCAGTTTTCAGAGTAAAAAGTTGATGGATTCTTGATAAACTACAAAATTATGGTTTGGTTTTATTTCCTAACAAATTGTTAGAAAGATGGAGACAGAAACATTTGTTGTTTATTTACTTGCTTAATTGTCTATACTAAATTGATAGAAATCTTTATTAAGCCATATATTGACCTGATCATTCTTGCCATTAATTTTGCTGTGAGCTTTACACCTAGATTCAGAGGAATTTATAAACAGAAATGACATCTTTCCCGCAAACATTTACTGCCTATAACAATGTGTGTGTGTATGTTTACAGGTCGTCCTCAACCTACAACCACAATTGAGCCCCAACATTCTGTTGTTAAGTGAAACAGTTGTTAAATGGGTTTTTCCCCATTCTACAACCTTTCTTGCTCAATTATTAAGTGAATTACTGCAGTTGATAAGTTAGTAACCTGGTTGTTAAACGAATCTCACTTTCCCTTTTTTTCTTTTTGCTTGTCAGAAGATCATAAAAGGTGATGACATGACCTTGGGATATGCAATGGTCATAAATATGAACCAGGTGCCAAGCATCTAAATTTGATCACATGATCATGGGGTTTTTGCAAAGGTTATAATTGTGAAAAATAGTCATAAGTTACTTTATAAGTGTTGTTGTAACTTTAAATGGTCACTATACAAATTATAAGTAGAGGACTACCTGTGTGCATAAATGAAGCCCCCCCCCCTTGCTTTGGACTGTTCATTTCAAAAATCTACCATATAGTCTTTGCTGAGACACATCCAATGAAGAAATGTCCAGTCATTATATCTCTAGAAAATTTATTCTGCCATTCTATTAATTTAATTCTACCATTAAACTGCTGTTAGCATTGGTTAGGTTCCTCCCCAGCATCTAACTAGAATTAACCTTTCTGCAATTTAAAACTATTAGTTCTGAATTCTGGACTGCTAGGTCTTAATATGTTTCTGTATGCTTCTGTATTCTCCAGACATGTAAAATGTCCTATCAAATCCCTTATCAATCTTCTCTTAAGGCTAAGAATACCCAGTTCTCTCAGACTCCCCATAAAACATATTGATCCCCTGAAAGACTTCACAGCTCTTCTATGAAGCTTTTCCACTCTCTTTGAATACTCCATGAGGTATGTTTAAACAGCAAAGAATAAAGTGGAGTTATTATAATATCTAGGAACTATAAAATCTATTGACATAATGCAAAGTTGCAATTGTGCAACTTTGCAATAACCACATTGAACTAATAGCCACATTGAACGAGTTCATAGTCATCAAATAAAATTGTTTTCACTTATGCTGTTACCAAGTCAGGTACTTCCCCCACCCCCACATTTTACATCCATGTTTTAGCCTCCATTAAATTTTATTCTGTTATTTTCAGCTCACTGGTGCTGGTGCTTCTGCTGGTGCTTACTCTGCTGGCGCTGCTCCTGGTGCTGGTGCTCCTGCTTACTCTGCTGGCGCTGCACCTGGTGCTGGTGCATCTGCTGGTGCTTACTCTGCTGGTACTGCTCCTGGTCCTGCTGATGCTGCTGGTGCTGCTGGTGCTGCTGCTCCTGCTGGTGCTCCTGGTCCTGCTGATGCTGCTGGTGATTATTCTGCTGCTGCTGATCCTGGTCCTGCTGGTGCTGCTGGTGCTTACTCTGCTGCTGTTGATCCTGGTGCTCCTGGTCCTGCTGGTCCTGCTGGTGCTGCTGGTGCTTATTCTGCTGTTGCTGATCCTGGTCCTGCTGGTCCTGCTGGTGCTGCTGGTGCTTACTCTGCTGCTGTTGATCCAGGTAATCCTGGTGCTGCTGGTGCTGCTGGTGCTGCTTTTGCTGCTACTGTTGTTGTTGCTGCTGCTGCTGATGGTGTGGTGGAGCAGCCCCTAGAACCTCAAAGCCCCTCTAATGAGGGCCCAGATGGCCCTGCCAGAGAAAGGAAGAGGCATACACAAGAACGGGAGAGGAGGCAATACTCCATCGAAGAGGAACATGAGGATGAGGTGCTTGAATGGCTGAGGGAGAACGAGTACCTATGGCAGAAGGGACACAGGCTCTATCGAGACACCACAAGGAAGCAGGCTGTTTCGAGAGAGAGGTTGGAGACCCTGGGCTACACTTCGGAGGTCCTCCTTGGGTGGTGGAAGCACATGCACACCTGGTACGGGAAGCTGCACCTCAAGAAGTCTGGCCAGGCAGAGAAGGCGGAGCTTCGTCTCGGTGCTACAGCTGAGATCTCGGGGCTCTGAGATCTCAGCTGATATTTTCACCCCTGGTCGGTCCTAACGGACCTAAACCGTCCCGTAGAGATGGTGATTGTGAAGGGCACAGTCCCAGGATCCCAGAGATATCGCAAATCTCTGGTTTGATCCGGGAGAAGCCCTTTTGCTGGCGGTGGAAAGGCAGCCTCCAAAGCTGCTGAAGTCGGGACAGCTCCGAAAAGAAAGTGGCTGAAGAGAGGGTGTGTCGGCTGGGTGAGAAACTTCTTTTGTATTGCAAATTGGCTGAGACCTGAAAGGATATCCTGAACAAAGAAGAAACCTGTGGCTTTATTTTTGTCTGACTGGAATCTGGTTGAGGGGCGTTTTTTAAGTGATGTCAAATTGAGGCTTGGATTCTTTCCTTACTATTTTTTTTTTCTGAGGACTTTAATGTGACTTTGTAGGTAACCAGATTGAATTTTTTCTTATATATATATTTTATGCTTCTTTTGATTTTTTAATTTTCTTTAGGATAGAGGCCCCCTTTGTTTCTTCTGAGTTTTGTATACATTACTCTTTTTTCTGGCTGAGGGGGGAAAAAGTATTAAGAGATCTTGCAACACTGCCAACTAGAGGCTTGAAAGTACTTTATTTGAATTGGGGAGAAATGTATAAACACTCCTTCTCAAGGACATTTTAATGTGATAAGATGGAGGGAGAGCACAGAAAAATATTATTACAGGTGTTTTCCTGGACTCTTATCAATATCTTAACACTTGAGGCTTGGCTTTGAAGCTGCTGGAGAAGAGAGTCATAATAAGAGCCTTGGATAAATAAATAAAGTGCAGTGTGCAGTCCATATATATCCTTTTTCTTCTTTGGTTTTTTGGGCCTTTTTATTATTGGATTTTTCCATTTTGGATCATAATTGACTACTCTATCAGATGGATTGAAGGTCAAAAAGAATTTGAAGTTTTTTGAAGCATTAAAATGAAAAAAAAGTGAGAAAAAGAAGAAAGTGTTAAATGAAATAGACTGTGTGTATTTGGATTGCTTGGTGACTTTGGGACTTTTGGAAATTCTTATTTGAATGATTAAAATCATTTGGGTTGTTTAAATTTTTTCTTTTTTTTACAATGGCATTACTTATGGATGAACTGAAAATGGAATTTATAAAATATAATCAAGAGAAACAAGAAGGGAAGGATTCTTTTGGCTCTATTTTTCATTTTTTAGAAATGGCAATTTCTACATATGAGAAACTACAAGAACAAGAAGATTGGGATGAAGAAGAAACCATCCTTAATGAACAAGCAACTTTATTTGGGGAAGAAAGGGGAAAGAGGAGAAAGAGAATGGAGAACTTAAGACTTAAAAAAACAACCAAAAAAGGGAAAAACAAGGTGAAAAGTGGACACAATATCAGAAAGCAACAGAAAAGAGGAATACACAAGAGGGTGGAGATTAAGAGACAAGGGGGTAAAAAGGGTAGAGGGGAGAAACAAGGGAGGAAAGAAGGGAAGAGAAGCTACAAAGGTTTGAAACTAGATGTAAAGAAACAGATTTTATTTAGAGATAATGGGTAAACACATAACTGAAAAAGAGATTCTGCAAAGGTACATAAGATTGTGTTTTTGTATCTGTATTTGAAATAATGTTAGAAAATTGGAATAATATATGATTAGAAAATGGGACAAAATATTTAATGTAACTTAGCGATTTTTTTTTTTAAATAAAATAAATGAAATTAAATATGAGAGAATTGAATTCAAGAAAGTAACTAAGCAAAATCTATAAGTGTTCCCATAGAAGTATGATATTTATTTAGAAAGGATTGTGTAAAATGTTTAAGACTTAAATGAATATTAATTTTAATGATATAATTTCAATTGCTATGGATTGTTGTTTTAATTATATTATATATCAAAAAAAACTTTTTTCTTTCTGTTTTAAAATATTGAGTTTATTTTTAGAATGTATTATGCAGAATCCGAATGAAAATTATGTGTTATGTTAAGCTTTAAAATTAGGGGAAGGATAAGTATGATAAGGCATTATACTCCAATCAGTCATTACAGAAGAAATTTTGTGTTAATGAGAAAAAATAATAGACAGCTGAAACAGGACAGACAAAAGATATAAGTATAATGATTTAAATTGAGATGAAATAAATATAATAGAATTAAGAGAGTGAAAAGAGGGGAGAAGCTATATAGAAAATGTAAAATAGTAAACAAGAAATGGAATTGCTATATAAAAGTAAGCATGAACTTGAATTTATGTCTGTACAGAAAGATGTAACTCGGGATCAAACTGCCGTCCAAAAAGATATTTTATGTTTTCTATGTTTTGTGTTTTATTGGTATATGTTTGTTTGTTAAAAAATTAATAAAAAAATTTTCAAAAAAAAAAAAAAAAGAAGTCTGGCCAGGCTGCGGTCAAGCTCACTGACTGGGAGACCTACATGATGGCCAAGTGCAGCTTCTTGGAGGGTGAGATCCACCACCGAGGAGCAGCCCCTCTCACAACCCTCTCTCTCAGGCAGCCCGCAGAGAGCCAGACCTCTTCTGGCCAAGAGTCAGCTCCTGTGTCCAGGCAGGTATCTGTGGAGCGTGCCACGATGGAGACCCCCCGACAGCTGCACTCCCTGTGGTGGAGCACGTGGAGGACCCCCTGATGCAGTGGGAGCAAGGAGAGGGCACTGCCACCAGAGACCAACCCACATCCACCCCCAGCTCCACCTCCACAGAAAGAAGGCAGAGAGCCAGACCGGAGGGGCAGAGCCACACTGTCCCGCTGGAGATCAGGGACACCATCAAAAGCAGCGTAGATCTCCTCTCTCAGCTGGTATACACCAACATACCATCCTCAAACCGCAAGCCCTTCCTCACCTACATCAACCAGACCCTCATGGATATGTCCGAATCACATTACCAGGTGATAAAGGACAGGATCACCGGTCTTCTGCACAACCCTCCAGGCCCAGCTGAACCTGCTCCGACCCAGTCCAGGTCTGATCCTCCACCCCAGGTGATGTCACAGCCCTTCCAAGGATTTCCACAGGCCCTCACCTACCAAGGCTACGGCTACCAGAAGTTCCAGCAGCACAGGCAGCCCTTCCCAGTCCAGGCACAGGTTCATCATATGCCACCGATGCCACTGATGCCACCGACGCCACCCACGTCACAGATGCCACTGATGCCTCACCTCGCTCTCCTGCCCCTCGCCTACCACTACCAGGACTTCCCACAGCAGAGGCAGCCCTTCCCAGTCCACACCCAGGTTCCTCAGACACCACAGACACCACAGATGCCTCACCTGACCCAGCTGCAGACCAGACAGCCCCACTACACTCCTCCTTCCTCCATCCCACAGCCAAGCCCAGCCTCAGAACATCTCTCATCAGGCTTGGGACTGACACACCATGTCATGGAGGAAGGGGCTCTCAACATCACAGGACTGAGCCACCTCTCTGAGAGCTTCCTCCACACACCATCCCCTGTTGTCCTCTCGGTGCCAGGCACCCCAGTGGCATCTCAGACCAGCACTCCAGCAGCAGCCACCTCCACAGCACCTGGGCCCTTCACCCCTGAGACTATGGGCACGCCTCAGAGTGACTGAGAAGAGTGCCAGAGACTGGGTTGCTACCTGTTGACTTTATCTTTGCTTGGGACACTTTACTTGGGTCATTTTGCTTTTACAGTTTGTTATTAATAAAGTATATCTTTGCTTCATACACTTGCTTCATTTCTTTTACTCAATAAAATCTTGGTGGAAACTTTTATAAATGGTTTAAGCCTTTGCATGCTTGTGGGATGGGTAAGGATAGCAGTGGGATGGGCAGGGATGCCTGTGGTATGTGTAATAGCTGTGGGATGGGTTGGGATACCTGTGGATTGGGTAATAGCTGTGGGATAGATAAACCTCCAGTGCAAGCATAGTGGGACTGTACGGTCCACCCTCCCAGGTGCCACACCTATGGCCCTTTATTATCAATAACAATTTAATCATTCATCCACACATTTCAACATAAACACAACTCTTTATTAAATGCCCTGTTCATTGTAGGGCCACTCAACATACATGGCATAATCTCATCAGTGTGATGAGACAGGCTGAAGGAAGCATATGTCACCATCCTGTCTTGCCACGCCACTGCTCCAGCTGGGGAGTTGCACCAGTGTTTCAGGAGGTTGCGCTGCTTCCTCCCTTCACATGAAGCTCTGTTGGGGCCTTGCACATCCTCAGTATCTATCAGGTTTCGCCCTTGCCTCCATTTACCAGACTCTATGTCCCCATTGCCTTGTTGGAGGTCCAAGAGCCTTTTTGCAACACTGGGTAGTGGGTGCGCATGAGATTGTGCAGGATGCAGCAAGGTTCCATGATCCTCCTCACGGTCTGTGGGCGATGCTGCATGGTGGTGAGAAGTACCTGGAACCTGTTGGCCAGGATGCCAAAGGCGTTCTCCATCACCCGCCTTGCCCTGGGCAGCCTGTAGTTGAAGATCCTCTCTTCATGGGTGAGGCATCTGGAAGTGTAGGGCTTCATGAGGGAGGTCCTGAGGGAGAAGGCATCATCCCCCATGATGAAGTAAGGCACATCTTGTGTGTCGTTGGGCAGGGGGTCTGGATCTGGAAAACCCATGATGAGGTTGCGTTCCAGCCCCTGCTTGAGGTGACTGGTGTTGTATACCTGGGCATCTGAAGATGAGCCGTTGCCTGAAGCATCGATGTACATGAACTTGTAGTCAGCATCGACCATGGCGAAGGGGATCATGCTGAAGAAGCCCTTGTAGTTGTGATAAGTGGACCCTGAGTTGGCTGGAGCTTTGCAGGCCACATGCTTCCCATCTATGGCTCCAACGGTGTGTGGGAAGTTCCACTTCTGATACCACTGCTCTGCAACTTTCTTCCAGCCTTCTTCAGTGGTGGGGCACTGGAGGTGCTCCTGCAGGTATTCTTCGATGATGGCCTGCATCACTTCTCTGACCACAATGCTGATGGTGTTGTGTGGCATCCTCCAGGCGTATTGCATGTTCCCGTACGTGGTCCCGGAGGCCAGGTGGCATAGAGTCAGTGCCACCTTCAGCCCAGGGTCCAGGCTGGGCCGGAAGTTGGTGTTTTCCTTGGTCATCCTGGGTCTCAGCTGCTCCACAACTTTGTCAAACATGGCTGGCGGCATCCTCATAAAGTTCTGGAATGCACGAGTGTCTTCATTTCTGAGCTCCACCATCAGCTTGTTATACAGTCCGTACTCGGCTCTTCTCGTGATCCATCTTCGGACCCAGACACTTCTTGGATGCCTCCTTTTCTTCCTGTAGAACAGGTGAAAGAGCCTGTAGATGGCTTTGCACTGTTGTAGAACGATGGCGGCTACTAAAAGGAGTGTGTAATGATCCATGGTGGAGATGACTGGATGCTGTGGAAGAGCAAGAGCCAGATGAAGGCTAAAGAGGTCTGCACCACAGGGCTCCTGGACTGAAAGTGAGATCCAGGTGATTTCCTCCCCCTTTTTATAGGAAATATAGGTTTTCTGCTCGGTGTCCTTTTGCATCCTCTAGACATCCTGCAGACATCCTAAATATCTGAGATACGTCCCCTATACGAACGTTTTTTTCCATTTTAATGCTTTGTATGTGAGCTGCATCCGCTTTCATCCTTTCTACGTCCATGATACTTACGCTGCGTGTTTGTTCCGTGTCCGTTTTGCTTCCTCCCCATGTCCGTTTTCCGCTGGAGCAGATGTGAGTTGCACGGATGCGCAACGGATGCCTAGAAGATATAGCAGATGCATAATGGATGACGATGGACGTATAACGGATGTTCCCCGTATGCATGGTGGATGTAGAATGGACGTGTTGGATACATTTTCTGGTCAAAAAGTTTTGTGCAGCTCAAAACTTTTTGAGCAGATGAAATGTCAGTAGACGGATGCTGGATGGATAGAGAGTACGAAAAACGGACGCAGTGAGTACAGAATGGATGCATCGCGTTAACCAACAGATGGCAAGTGTTTCTCTTCATTTTACACCCTTTTTACATCCGTTGGTGCTGTGTGACAGGGGCATTACTTGTGTTTGTGGTTGGTGCTGAGTACTAATTCACAGTTATTCTTTATTTCCATCACTTGTATTATTTATGCAGTATTTGAACAGAACATAAACTTAAGATAAACCAGGAGAAATTGATACATTTTTTGGCTGCTTTTCCGAACAAATAGGCAAAACTAAATGATGTTTTATAGTCTTTTCTGGGCCAGGAATTGCTGTTTTCTGTCAAACTCTTGTAAAGATAAGAAGATCTGAAGATCAGTACAATGTACTTTCATTTCCCCTTGCAAAGTTGGATATATTTCATGTATACATGCTTGGTTTTACACCCTAATATGAGTTGGGTTGACAACTAAGATTTTTGAAAAACATTTTCATGTCTATCTTAGATTACTATTTTTGACAACAATTGTCTAATTGAATCCTCACCCACTATCAAATGATGCCTTATACTATATGTTACAAACACAAAAACAACACAAACACTCACACAGATATATGCTTTATTGATGATGTGTAGTGAACTATGTATCACTATCTCATGAAATATTTTAATGGCCATACCTTTCCCCATTTGAAATTATTCATTTTTTTCTTAAGCAAAAATCTCCACATTTATCCTGGGAATTTTTACACAGCAATTTTAATTCATGATCAGAGTGGAGGATTGAAGTTAGTGTGAATATGTATTTAGAGTTCCAGATTTCATAACTATTACTCACTTTTTGGAAAATTTTATCTGTCTAAATTATGAAAGTGATATGTTGATGACAGTACCAATGATACATTATGCCATCACCATTTTTGAAAGGTCTGGTTAGTCCCTCTACCCCATGGGTGTCAAACTCACAGAATCATGTTGCCATCATGTGATGTTTTACAATGTTTTTTTCCATTTACGGAGCTGGGCTATGTGTGGTCTGTACGTGATTTATCCAGCCCGTGGGCTGCCAGTTTGACACCCCTGCTCTACCCTATCCAGTTTGAGTATCCACCTGTTAAATCCAGCTTTTACTTTCTTCTCTTTACTGCCACCACTTAGATTGTCAATATCCATACATGACCTGAAGTCTCCTTGACCAACAACACAATTTGAGAAACATTTGCTTACAATCTGTATAATTATACTGATTTTAAAACTTTTGGAAGATATCAATAATCTCAAAAAAATTCCTCTGTGTCTCTCTTATTATTTCTGTTTCAGTATTTAACCTGTGCCCTCTATATTCCAAATTTCAGTGTGGGCTAAAATCAAAAGCAAATTAAATTTGATAATAATGTTTATGCCTATAAAAGCAGATGTTAGCAGAATTGACTAAGGGATATCAGTGTCACAAATGTCCATAGAGAGGAATTAACTATATAGAGTCCATAATTTATTACTGAGAAAAATAGTTTTGTCACGTAAAAAAGTCAAAGAAATCCATGATAGACATGACAAAGATAATGGCATTATTCATAAATGACTGAAAACTTTCTTACCAAGTCCATCTATTAATATTAAATTCAACAGAGGTCATAAATGACAAAACTGGTACAAATTTAGCAACTTTAAATTCCACTGATAGTGAATATGTATATTATAACTTATATTAAATTTAATTTAATTAACACATAATTTGTTAATTTATTTAACAAATTTAATAACATTGCATACCTCATTTAATAACATTGCATACCTCTGCTTGTCAATATGTGTATAGTAACTTATGTTATGAATGATAGTTATACATGCACACATATATGCATATATATTCTTATGCCATTTATTTTTTAAAAAAAGTTTCAATCAAACTTTATTTACTTCATGCTCACAGATTCAGGCAGTCTGAAATAAATAACATTTATTTATCACTTGTTTTTATATGAGTGAATATTTACTTCTTCATTGTTCAATATATATTTTATTGGTATTTTAACAAATTAAAATAGGTTAATTATATGTATGTTGTATAACAACCTTAGAACCACGACAAACACAATCTAATCTGTGAAACACTTTTGAAAGAGGGGCTATGAGTAGTGATTAAGCCTCCTGATTAATGTGATTGTTTTTTTTCAAAGGTAGTCTCCAGTTTGATTCATGAATCTGGCTCAAAGTGAATAATTCCTTAAAAGTGTTGCAGAGCTCAATGCCCAACCTTGAGAAACTGGCACTTTAACATATCCTTTCTTTTATTGACACATCTGGAATTAACAAGATTTCAAAATGATTTTAATCCAAATGAGACTAAGAGATGCTCTTGATTGATCAAAATGCTGATCAAGAAACTTCTAGCTGCAGTGAGTGCCATTTTAGAAGAAAAACAAAACAAAACATGATATTAATATGTATATTTCCCCCTCTGGTTTTCTTCAAATATTTAATGCCATATTTAGTACCCTGCAATTTTCCTCTAGGCTCTGTTCTGGGTGACATCGAAGAGGAAGCACATTAGATCAAGAACATATGAAAAAAACACTAATTTCTGAGCAGCTGCACTTTGTACCACCTAAGAACAAAACCTGCTTTAAGAGAAAGAACATGCTGCTTTGCTTAAAAAACAATTTGCTGTGCTACCTCAATTAATTTTGAACTTCAGTTTTGGTAGATTTTCTTAGAAACACACCCACAAGGAGCAGAGACAGTTACATTGTATAATTTTGTATAATTACCATACACCATTCTTCCCAAATACTGGGCATTTTACAGTCCTTGGGCTATATTCAGCCCTTTGGCTAACCTTGTATGGACCATATGAAATCAACCAGAAATTAGAAATGAAAATGCCTCAGGGAGCAGGAGAAACATTGAATTGGATCTGATTCTGCACAATCAGTGTGCACTCCTTCAATCATCTGCAATATCTGTCTCCCACCTGGAACAACCCGAGGAGTTCAGGTGATAGAATTTGAGGACATCAAATCAGGTTACATTGGTCTGGCCCTTAACAACACTCCGAATTTCTCATTTGGCCCCTTGGGAAAATGAATTGTCCTCCCCTATTTCAAAGAATTGACACTAATAGTGAATAATAAAAAAGTCAAAGAGTTATTTGCATATATTGGCAAGCTATATCAATCAATGACTATTTAAAATTATTTTAAAAATATTTTAAACTCTTAGGTTCTAAATACTTAAAAACAACAAAGAGTGCTCTTGTAACGAAGCATCATTCTTAAAGAAGAAATTAAAACACAAAGTCCAAGAATCTTTGCAACAATGATCACAACGATAATCTGTTCTTACAATACAAACAGTTCCAATTTTTTAAACTTTTTCTTCTGCTCCTTGACATCATTGGAATGATGCATGCATAGACACATGCATGTGCAGCTTTTTACGTTCAAAGCAAAGAGTGGGGTTCTCCTTTTTTCCAAGTCCTTAATGTACTACAGAATTTCAATGTTCAATATTTTTTGTATTGCAACCACAGCTTCAAATTTTTAAGCCTGGATTATTTTAAAGAGTCTAAAGCCCAAATGTCTTCAAAATACAAAATGGGTCCTAACATTTCATGCCTGCTCAAAATTGAGACAACTTCTACATCAGTGATGTAGAAATAGAATTCTGGATCCAGTTTGTGGACTGCTTCTACATTAAAATCCAGTTTTTCTTCTGTAAAAAGTCCCCTGCTTATTGGTACTGGATGAAAACCATTTGGAAAAAAAACCTGGTATAAAACATGTCAAGAGTTATAAACAACAAAACTGTTGTTAAAATCAAATCTCACATATATAAACAATAACTCAAATAGCTTTTGAAATGTATTATCACTTTGTTGGTGTATGATTAAGCTGTCACTCAGAAGCCCCATTCGTAAGCCACTGTAGTCAAAATTAGTCATGTTACAAGATATTCTTCAGTTTTTTGAATATTTAACTTGAGTGAAGAACAAGCTTGAAATGTCAGTTGAAGACTTGTTTTAACCATTCTGGTAATGAAACAACAGGTTTCCTCATTTCAGATTTCCCATGATATATTTAAGTAATCAATGATGAAATGCCCCATATAACTTGAAACTAATCTGTCAAGAACTTCAGGGTGTTCTATTGCTGGAAGATGTAACAATATCTTCTTTGAGAATATTTTTTCCAGCTTTGGTTTTCATCGGACAGCCCAAAAGCTCTATCAAGCCTGAAAATATTTTAATAAGGCTCCATGTCTCATGAAAGTTCATTATAGCAAAAGATCTAGCTGAGTTCCAGTACATCTTGCTTAAACACATCAAAGGGCTCTGTTCCATGATCAGTATGGAGGAAGAATGTTTTAATCACTCTGATATCATCCTGATTTCTGAACATACATATTAAAATGAACTTTAAGGTCACATGAAGCTTCAAAGGAGTGCTTTATGTTGACAGAACTTTGAATGACTTGACTACTTCAGAAGTCCTCTCAAGATTCTCCTACAAAGCTTGTGCTACAAAGGAAAGCTGAGTGCACCCTTAGCAAGGGCTAGGGACAGAGTTGAAAACAACCTTCTCCCAAAGCTATGGCCCAAAGTAATTTGAGGTTATTCAAATTACACAAATTGGAAGCTCTCTTTGCTTCTAACAAGTAATTTAAGTTGCTGAGAGAAATTCCAGATGCCAATCTTCAGCTGCTGATTACCTACATATAAACCAGTTGGAAAGAAAGTCATCTCTGAAAATCTCTTTTGAATCTTCAAATCCTGTCTCCACTTTTGGTCAGGGGTGGTATTCTACGGGTTCGGCCTGGTTCGGCCAAAACAGTAGCTCTGAAGATCATCTGGGAGTGAATCAGTTCACTCTGAAGCTCAGCTGCTGGCCCCACGTGCCTGCCCCAGCTCCATACCGACCTTTATTTCCTGGTTTTGATGCTAAGCTGCATCATGCATCACAGCAGATTGCCATGTGTCAGCTGTTGAAGAGATAGAAGGGGTGCAGGAGAAGGTTAATAGGTTCAGGCACTGCATGCATGAAATGCATGTTTGCCACATGTGTATGCAAAGAACACCCACCAAGCCACACTCAATGAACCAGTGGTAAAACAATTTGAATCCCACCACTGTTTTAGGTCACATAATAAAACATTATTCTGGTGCATCACCCTGTTTCTTTACCTCTCCAATCTATGTTGTGAAATCAAACTTCAACCCTTTTTACCTTTCCCATGGCCTTTCAGAACAGATTTTGAAACATGTTTTGCAACTAAAAGGGGAAATTGGTAGAACACTTGTCAATCTCACTGAAGTGATTTTATTAAAAAGGTTACTGTGTCATGGGTCTATTTTCAATCAGTGAATCTATTGAACTTGGGGAACCTTTTCATATTCTGTAGATGAATTTGAAAAAAAAGGGCTCTGGGGGTGCTGTAGAGGGCAGTCACCAGTGATCAAAAAAGCATCTCTCTGTAATGTACAATACCCATCAGCCCAGAGTGAAAATGTTTACCTACTGTGAAATAAAGCACAGCAGGTGAGATGGTTAACAGCACACCACCATCAAAAATTTAAAACTGGCATTTTTAATGGATACCATTAAAGATTCCCTTCTTGATGTTTGTGAGCAGACAAATTACATTATCATGCATTTATACCTTGAGAAATTAACATGCTGGGCAAGCTGGTTATGTTGGTCAGTCCTTAGTCATGTCACAGACTTCCTAAATTATACAGAAGAAACATACCCATGCATTCCTTACTGGTTCCTTTACCTGCTTACAGGTTGGGATACTAGTTTGTTGTTATATATGTTATCAGATATGATGAATTCCTTAGGATCAAAAAGACAAAATGCCATATAAGGTACTCCTTGTGACCCAGTTTGGTTTATTTTTTTAGTTACAATTTTGCAAAGTAGAAAAATGTTGGCTTCTCTGAAAGTTTGACTGACAGAAATCATTCTGCAAAGAGTGCATTCATTAAGAGAAAGAAACAAAGGAGGCTCCAGATCCCCCCTTCTCTTCTCCTAGCATAACAACCACAAAAAGATTGGAATGAAATAAAAGCAGTAAATCACTTGTAACTCTAACTGCAGTGATGTTCAGTAATTAACTATTTCCCTACTTGCAAAGCAATGATTATTTTGAAGCTGATATATCCAATGTGGCTCTTTTTTTCTCAGCTCTCTAGCCCATTTCAACCTCTGTCTATCTGTGTATGAGACTGCATTTTATGCATGTTTGTGTGAAAGTACTATCTGCTTTTCTTTCAGATCTGCTCTGACATTTTTATTCCATGTGTCATGCATGGAGATATTTGTATAGGATGAAACCAGAAGAAATTACTCTCTATTTTATACAGTTTGGAGCAATCTGATTAGGTATACTTTCCTCTACAGAAAAATTAACATGAATTATCCCACATTTTCCTCCTCCAGGAATTGTAAATGGTCTACTCTTGGAGTCTTTAATCCCTACTGAAGAAGATACAAGCCAAGAGACTAAAATGAAACAATCTATTTTCCTGGTGATCCTAAAAATGTACTTGTATAGTAATCTACTGAATAGCTAGTATGGTGACAAGAATTGTGGAGGGAGGTGAGGAAAAGATGTCAATATTTTGTGCTCAATCCCTATCTGTATTCATTGTACACATACAACTGCATATCTTCTAATCCATCTAATGTGATAATAAAGTTTGCAGATGATACCACCGTACTGGATCTTATCACAGGAGGAGATGAATTATCCTACAGGGAAGAAGTCCAGAAGTTATCCACATCATGCTCAGAAAACAACTTGCATTTAAACACCAGCAAGACAAAGGCAATGGTGTTAGACTTCCAGAAGTAGAGAGAAGAACCTGCCCCACTCTACATCAAAGAGGCTTAATATCTCGGATATTAAGGATGTCTAGAGGATCACTAGAGGATGCCTAGAGGATGCAAAGGGACACCTACACTGCCTATAAAAAGGGGGAGCAACTCGTCTGCATCTCACTTTCAGACCAGCAGCCCAGCTGTGCAGACCTCTGCAGCCTACATCTGACTCTTCCTCTTCCACAGCATCCAGTCATGTCCACCGTGGATCGTAACACAGTCATTTTGGCAGGCACCATGCTTCTGCAACAGTGCGAAGCCATCAACAGGCTCTGTGAACTCTACTATGGGAAGAAAAGGAGGCGGCAAAGAAGCGTCTGGGTCCGAAGATGGATCGGGAGAAGAACAGAGTATGGACTGTACAAGAAGCTAATGGTGGAGCTCAGGGACGAAGACACTTGGGCATTCCAGAACTTCATTAGGATGCCTCCAGCAATGTTTGACGAAGTTGTGCAGCGGCTGAGACCCAGGTTGACCAAGGCAAACACCAACCTCCGGCCCAGCCTGGAACCTGGGCTCAAGGTGGCACTCACTCTGCGCCACCTGGCCTCAGGGACCACCTACAAGAGCATGCAGTACGGCTGGAGGGAGCCACACAACACCATCAGCATTGTGGTCAGAGAAGTGGTGCAGGCCATCATCGAAGAATACCTGCAGGAGCTCCTCCATTGCCCCTCCACTGATGAAGGATGGAAGAAAGATGCAGAGCAGTGGTATCAGGGGTGGAACTTCCCACACACCGTTGGAGCCATAGATGGGAAGCACGTGGCCTACAAAGCACCACCCAAGTCGGGCTCCACTTATTTCAACTACAAGGACTTCTTCAGCATCGTCCTCTTTGCCATGGTCGATGCTGACTACAAGTTCATGTACATCGATGTTTCAGGCAGCGGCTCATGTTCAGATGCCCAGGTGACCTCAAGGAGGGGCTGGAAGGCAACCTGATCATGGGCTTTCCAGATCCAGACCCCCTGCCAAACGACACGGAAGATGTGCCCTACTTCATCGTGGGGGATGACACCTTCTCCCTCAGAACCTACCTCATGAAGCCCTACACTTCCAGATGCCTCACCCGTGAAGAGAGGATCTTCAACTACAGGCTGTGCAGGGCAAGGCACATGTTGGAGAACGCCTTTGGCATCCTGGCCAACAGGCTCCAGGTACTTCTCACCACCATGCAGCATCACCCAGAGACCGTGAGGAGAATCGTGGAAGCTTGCTGCATCCAGCACAATCTCATGCGCACCCACTACCCAGTCTTGCAGAACAGACTCATGGACCTCCAACAAGACAATGGGGACATGGAGCTTGGTGAATGGAGGCAAGGGCGAAACCTGATAGATACTGTGGATGAGCAAGGCCCCAACAGAGCTTCACGTGAAGGGAAGAAGCAGCGCAACCTCCTGAAACACTGGTGCAACTCGCCAGCTGGAGCAGTGGAGTGGCAAGACAGGATGATAGATGATTAATGGGTGCTTCCTTCAGCCTGTCTGATCACACGAATGAGATTGGGCCATGTATGTTGGGTGGGCCTACAGTGAACAGGGCATTTAATAAAGAGTTGTGTTTGTGTTGACATGTGTGGATGATCATTACATTATTATTGAAAATAAAGGGCCATAGATGTGGCACGAGGGAGGGTGGACCATACAGTCCCACGAGGCTTACACTGGAGGTTTATCTATCCCACAGCTATTAGCCATTCCAAAGGTATCCCTGCCCATCCCACTGCTATCTTAACCCATCCCAGAAGCATGCAAAGGCTTAAACCAATTCTAAAAGTTTCCACCAAGACTTTATTAAAAAAAAGAAATGAAGCAAGTGTGTGAATCAAAGATAAACTTTATTGAACAACAAGCTGTAAAAGAAAAATGACCCAAGTCAAATGTCCAAATAAAGTCTGATTCTGTACTGAGGCCGGGCATGGTTGTAGGGTGGAGGAAGGAGTAGTGTAGTGGGGCTGTCTGGTCTGCAGCTGGGTGAGGACTGGCGTGGGTGACATCACTGTCATCGGTGGCATCATTGTCATGGGTGGCATCGGTGGCATCAATGGAACCGGTGGCAACGGTGTCATCCGATGACTCTGTGCCTGGACTGGGAAGGGCTGCTTCCTGTGATGCTGGAGCTCCTGGTAGCCGTAGCCCTGGTAGGTGAGGGCCTGTGGGAAGCCTTGGAATGGGAGAGACATCACTTGTGGTGGAGGTGGAGGAGCAGACCTGGACTGGGTGGCAGCAGGTTCCTCTGGATCTGGAGGGTTGTGAAGCAGCTCGGTGATCCGGTCCTTCACCACCTGGTACTGGGGTTCCTCCATGTTCTTTAGGGTCTGGTTGACATCGTTGAGGAAGGACTTGCGGTTGGAGGATGAGGAGTCGGTGCTTACCAGCTGAGAGAGGAGATCTATACTGGTGCGGATCGTGTTCCTGATCGTGTTCCTGAGGATGCCTAGAGGATTCAAATTGACACCTATACTGCCTATAAAAAGGGGGAGCAACTCGTCTGCATCTCACTTTCAGCGAGCAGCCCAGTTGTGCAGACCTCTGCAGCCTTCATCTGACTCTTCCCCTTCCACAGCATCCAGTCATGTCCACCGTGGATCGTAACACAGTCATTTTGGCAGCCACCATCCTTCTGCAACAGTGCGAAGCCATCTACAGGCTCTGTGAACTCTTCTACGGGAAGAAAAGGAGGCAGCCAAGAAGCGTCTGGGTCCGAAGATGGATCAGGAGAAGAGCAGAGTACGGACTGTACAACAAGCTGATGGTGGAGTTCAGGAACGAAGACACTCGGGCATTCCAGAACTTCATGAGGATGCCTCCAGCCAGATTTGACGAAGTTGTGCAGCGGCTGACACCCAGGTTGACCAAGGCAAACACCAACCTCTGGCCCAGCCTGGAAACTGGGCTCAAGGTGGCACTCACTCTGCACCACCAGGCCTCAGGGACCACCTACAGGTGTATGCAGTATGGCTGGAGGGTGCCACCCAACACCATCAGAATTGTGGTCAGAGAAGTGGTGCAGGCCATCATCGAAGAATACCTGGAGGAGCTCCTCCAGTGCCCCTCCACTGAAGAAGGCTGGAAGAAAGTTGCAGAGCAGTGGTGTCAGAGGTGGAACTTCCCCCACACCGTTGGAGCCATAGATGGCAAGCACGTGGCCTGCAAAGCACCAACCAAGTCGGGCTCCACTTATTTCAACTACAAGGGCTTCTTCAGCATCGTCCTCTTGGCATGGTCGATGCTGATTACAAGTTCATGTACATCGATGTTTCAGGCAGCGGCTCATCTTCACATGCCCAGGTATACAATGCCAGTGGCCTCAAGGAGGGGTTGGAAGGCAACCTGATCATGGGCTTTCCAGATCCAGACCCCCTGCCCAATGACACACAAGATGTGCCCTACTTCATCGTGGGGGATGACGCCTTCTCCCTCAGAACCTACCTCATGAAGCCCTACACTTCCAGATGCCTCACCCGTGAAGAGAGGATCTTCAACTACAGGCTGTCCAGGGCAAGGTGGAGAACGCCTTTGGCATCCTGGCCAACAGCTTCCAGGTACTTCTCACCACCATGCAGCATCGCCCAGAGACAATGGGGAGGATCATGGAAGCATGCTGCATCCAGCACAATCTCATGCGCACCCGCTACCCAGTCTTGGAGAACAGGCTCGTGGACCTCCAGCAAGGCAATGGGGACTTGGAGCCTGGGGAATGGAGGGAAGGGCAAAACCTGATAGACACTCAGGATGTGCAAGGCCCCAACAGAGCCTCACGTGAAGAGAAGAAGCAGCGCAACCTCCTGAGACACTGGTGCAACTCCCCAGCTGGAGCAGTGGAGTGGCAAGACAGGATGATAGATGCTTAATGGATGCTTCCTTCAGCCTGTCTCATCACACTAATGAGATTGGGCCATGTATGTTGGGTGGGTTAACAATGAACAGGGCGTTTAATAAAGAGTTGTGTTTGTGTTAACATGTGTGGATGATTATTACATTATTATTGATAATAAAGTGCCATATGTGTGGCAGCTGGGAGGGTGGACGTTACAGACCCACTATGCTTGCACTGGAGGTTTATCTATCCCACAGCTATTACCCATCCCAAAGATATCCCTGCCCATCCCACTGCTATCTTAACCCATCCCAAAAGCATGCAAAGGCTTAAACCAATTCTAAAAGTTTCCACCAAGACTTTATCAAAAAAAAGAAATGAAGCAAATGTGTGAATCAAAGATAAACTTTATTGAACAACAAGCTGTAAAAAAAAAATGACCCAAGTCAAGTGTCCAAATAAAGTCCACAGATAGCCAGCTACCCAGTCTCTGGCACTCTTATTGGTCACTCGGAGATGTGCCCAGTCTCAGGGGTGAAGGGTACAGGTGCTGTGGAGGTGGGTGGTGCTGGAGTGCTGGTCTGTATCGTCATTGGGGTTCCTGGCCCCGAGAGGACAACAGGGGATGGTGTGTTGAGGAAGCTCTCAGACAGCTGGCGCAGACCCACGATGCTGAGAGGTCCTTCATCCATGCCATGGGGTGTCAGCCCCAGTACTGATGAGAGATGTACTGAGGCCGGGCTTGGCTGTGTGGTGGAGGAAGAAGTACTGTAGTGGGGCTGTCTGGTCTGTAGCTGGGTGAGGACTGGCGTGGGTGGCATTGCTGTCGTCGGTGGCATCATTGTCGTGGGTGGCATCGGTGGCATCAGTGGAACCGGTGGCAACAGTGTCGTCCAATGACTCTGTGCCTGGACTGGGAAGGGCTGCTGCCTGTGCTGCTGGACCTCCTGCTAGCCGTAGCCCTGGTAGGTGAGGGGCTGTGGGAAGCCTTGGAATGGGAGGGACATCACCTGTGGTGGAGGTGGAGGAGCAGACCTGGACTGGGTGGCAGCAGGTTCCTCTGGATCTGGAGGGCTGTGTAGCAGCTCGGTGATCCGGTCCTTCACCACCTGGTACTGGGGTTCCTCCATGTTCTTGAGGGTCTGGTTGACATAGGTGAGGAAGGACTTGCGTTTGGAGGATGAGGAGTCAGTGCTGACCAGCTGAGAAAGGAGATCTATACTGGTGCGGATCGTGTCCCTGATCTCCAGCAGGACAGTGTGGCTCTGCCCCTCCTGCTGTCTGGCTCTCTGCCTTTCTGTGGAGGCGGAGCTGGGGGTGGTGGATGCGGCTATGACTGTGGTGGACTCAATGTCTCCCTTCTCCCACCACACCAGGGAGACCTCCACGCGCTCCACCATGGTTACAACAGCTGTCCGTGGGTTCTCCGCCGTGGCACGCTCCACAGAAACCTGCCTGGAGAGAGGGACTGACTCTCGGCCGGAAGAGGACTGGCTCTCAGCAGGCTGCCGGAGAGAAAGGGTTGTGAGAGGGGCTGCTGGTGCTCCTCGGTGGTGGACCTCACCCTCCAGGAAGCTGCACCTGGCCATGACGTAGGTCTCTCTGTCCGTCAGTTTAACCGTGGCCTGGGCAGATTTCTTCAGGTGCAGCTTCCCGTACCAGGTGTCCATGTGTTTCCACCAGCCGAGGAGCACCTCCGAAGTGTAACCCATACTCTCCGCCCTCTCTCTCCAAGCAGCCTGCTTCCTTTTGTTGTCCCTGTACAGCCGGTGTCCCTTCCGCCACAGATAGTCATTCTCTCTCAGCCACTCCAGCACCTCATCCTCGTGTTCCTCTTCGATGAAGTATTGCCTCCTCTCCCATCCCCGTATACGCCTCTTCCTCCCTTTGGTAGGACCAGATGGGCCCTCATCAGAGGGGCTCCCAGGTGGTAGGGGCTTCTCCTCCACACCACCAGCAGCAGCAGCACCAGCAGGATCATCATCATCATCATCATCATCATCACCAGCAGGATTATGATCATCATCATCATCTGCAGCAGCAGCAGGATCATCATCATTAGCAGCTGCAGCAGCAGCAGGAGCAGCAGGAGCAGCAGGAGCAGGATCACCACCAGCAGAGTAAGCACCAGGAGCCCCAGCAGCCCCAGCAGCAGAAGCACCAGCAGCACCAGAAGGACCAAGAGCACGAGGAGGACCAGGAGCACCAGTAGGACGAGCAGGACGAGCAAGACCAGGAGCACAAGCAGTACAAGCAGTACGAGCAAGTCCAGGAGCACGAGCAGGATGAGCAGGACCAGCAGGACCAGCAGGACCAGGAGCAGCTTCAGCAGAGAACACAGCAGCAGAAGCACCACTGCCAGGAGCAGCTTCAGCAGAAGCTCCAGCACCAGAAGAGCGAGCCCAAGCAGCAGAAGCCCCAGCAGAAGCAGAGTCAGGGGCAGGGGGTGGGAGGGTGGCCCTATCCCTCTTGCCAGGGATGGGGGCAGGTTGCTGAGACTTTCACTTCTTCCCCATGGTTGTGGGGTTGCTGACTGGCAGGGAGGCTGGCGGGAAGGCTGGCGGGAAGGCTGGCAGGAAGCCTGGCAGGAAGGCTGGCAGGAAGGCTGGCAGGAAGGCTGGCAGGAAGCCTGGCAGGAAGCCTGGCAGGAAGGCAGGCAGGCACCAAGGCTGGCAGGCAGACTGGCTGGAAGGGAGGCTGGAAGGCAGGCTGGCAGTAAGGCTGGCAGGCAGGCAGAGAGCAAGGCTGGCAGGCAGGCTGCCCAGGAGGCTTGGAGGAAGGCTGGCAGCAAGGCTTGCAGACAGGCATGCAGGCAGGGCAGGCAAGGACTCGATGTATCCTGCAGCAGGTCTTTCCTCCGAATGCTGGCCACGTGCGAGCTGCTTCCCTTTATATCCGCGTGGCTTACGCAATGCATCCCCCCGTATGCGCAATTAACGCCAGGCATCCGTTAGGCTTCCACTGTGCATCCACTAGGCTTCCGCTGTGCATCCGCTTCATCCGCTGTGCATCCGCTGTGCTTCATCCGTTCCACGTCCGCTTTCCATCTGCTCTGCATCCTCCCCGCGTCCGTGTTATCTGCTCCAGTTATGCAAATTTTTGCCCCTTTTGAGAGTGGATAACAACGGATGGAACATTTTGCTCATCCGTTGTGTCCGTTTTGCATCCGTTGGGCAGTTTAAGATATCTACTACAGTACAACTGTCTACAGTACAACTGAAATTGTGAATTCTCCACCTCTGGGGGCGCGTGTTAAGAAGAGGCTGGGAACACACCTCTCATGGATAATTTAATTGGCTTTGTAAAGGAAAAGAGTTTGACTAGATTATTTGTGTGATCAGTCTTGTGGTTGGATCCTTCATGTTCCAGCTCCACAATTCTATGTTTCTATGATTCTAATTATTCTAATTAGAACTTCTGTAAAAGGCATAGAAAAATCTGATTTCAATTTGATAAGGAAAACCATTTAAAAAGAAAAACAGACCACCCTAATAAATCTAAATATTCAGGTGTTCAGAGAAGAAAGTGCCATATTTGCCCTGCTTTCCTTTCTTTTCACTGGAATGTTAGCAAACTAGCTGAATTTCATAAAAGGTCAAGAACAGGAGGAGATACTTTACTATATCACTTTCCTCACGGACTTGCCATTTTGCTGAAAATATCAGGCACACAGATCAAACTTCTTCCAGAGTCAGTCGCTTGAACTAATAAGAAAATTCTATCATAAATAAGTTTGAGGACTACTGCAGCATAGGTTAATTGATTTGATATCCATTTAAAAAATCCCCAAAGTGGGCTTGTTCACCTCAGACAATACTAACCACTATGTAATACTCTCTAGTTGATGTAAGTGAGAAACCCTTACAGAAAGAAAAGCCAAATGAAGTCTGATATGCAAGTCAAAGAGTATAAGATGCTTTTAATGCTCTCTTGACCAATATTGACCACTATCAGTAATATTGTTTCCCCAGCTGCTCTTCAGGTTTTTCCAACTTTAAATGCCTGGAAAAAAATCTTGAGACCTTTCACATGCACAAAAAAACAGGGTCATTTACTAAAGCCCCTTTCACACTGCACCAACGGATGCAAAGAGGATGTTTGCATCAGACAAAAAAGCTTGCCATCCGTTGGTTAACGCGATGTATTCACTGCTGCTGTTTTGCTTACTCTCTATCCATCCAGCATCCGTTTTTTGACATTTAATCCGCTCAGAAAGTTTTGAGCTGCTCACAACTTTTGTGCAGAAAATGTATTAAATTCGTCCATTCTGCATCCACTACGCATCCGCTAGGCATCCATTTTGCATCCGTTCCGCATCCGCGCAACTTGCATCCGCTCAGATGCAGGGAGGAAGCAGAAGGGATACGGAACAGATGAAGAATGGATGCCTAGCGGATGCAGCACGGAAACAAAGTGTTTAAAACGGAAAAAACGTTCGCAGAGGGGACCTATCTTGGATATTAAGGATGCCGAGAGGATGCCGAGAGGATGCCTAGAGGATGTAAAGGGACACCTATACTGCCTATAAAAAAGGGGAGCAACACATCTGGATCTCACTTTCAGACCAGCAGCCCTGCTGCAGACCTCTGCAGCATTCATCTGCCTCTTCCTTTTCCACAGCATCCAGTCATGTCCACCGTGGATCGTAACACAGTCCTTTTGACAGCCACCATCCTTCTGCAACAGTGCGAAGCCATCTACAGGCTCTGGAACTCTACTACGGGAAGAAAAAGGGGCGGCCAAGAAGCATCTGGGTATGAAGATGGTTCACCAGAAGAGCAGAGGACGGACTGTACAACAAGCTGATGGTGGAGCTCAGGAACGAATACACTCGTGCATTCCAAAACTTCATGAGGATGCCTCCAGCCATGTTTGATGAAGTTGTGCAGCGGCTGACACCCAGGTTGACCAAGGCAAACACGAACCTCCGGCCCAGCCTGGACCCTGGGCTCAAGGTGGAACTCACTCTGCGCCACCTGGCCTCAGGGACCACCTACAGCAGCATGCAGTACGGTTGGAGGGTGCCAAACAACACCATCAGCATTGTGGTCAGAAAAGTGGTGCAGGCCATCATCGAAGAATACAAGGAGGAGCTCCTCCAGTGCCCCTCCACTGAAGAAGGATGGAAGAAAGGTGCAGAGCAGTGGTATCAGAGTTGGAACTTCCCACACACCGTTGGAGCCATCGATGGCAAGCACATGGCCTGCAAAGCACCAGCCAACTCAGGGTCCACTTATTTCAACTACAAGGGCTTCTTCAGCATCATCCTCTTCGCCATGGTCGATGCTGACTACAAGTTCATGTACATCAATGCTTCAGGCAACGGGTTAGCTTCAGATGCCCAGGTATACAATGCAAGTGACCTCAAGGGTAGGCTGGAACGCAACCTCATCATGGGCTTCCCAGATCCAGAACCCCTGCCCAACGACACACAAGATGTGCCCTACTTCATCGTGGGGGATGACGCCTTCTCCCTCACAACCTACCTCATGAAGCCCTACACCTCCAGACTCCTCTCCCATGAAGAGAGGATCTTCAACTACAGGCTGTCCTGGGCAAGGCGGGTGGTGGAGAACACCTTTGGCATCCTGGCCAACAGGTTCCAGGTACTTCTCACCACCATGCAGCATCACCCAGAGACCATGAGGAACATCATGGAAGCTTGCTGCATCCTGCACAATCTCATGCGCACCCGCTACCCAGTCTTGCAGAACAGGCCCGTGGACCACCAGCAAGGCAATGGGGACATGGAGTCTGGGGAATGGAGGCAAGGCCAAAACCTGATAGACACTGAGGATGTGCAATTCCCTAACAGAGCCTCACTTATAGGGAAGAAGCAGCACAACCTCCTGAGACACTGGTGCAACTCCCCAGCTGGAGCAGTGGAGTGGCAAGACACGATGATAGATGATTAATGAGTGCTTCCTTCAGCCTGTCTCATCACACTGATGAGATTGGGCCATGTATGTTGAGTGGCCCGACAATGAACAGGGCATTTAATAAAGAGTTATGTTTATGTTGAAATGTGTGTATCAATGATTACATTGTTATTGATAATAAAGGGCCAGAGGTGTGGCACCTGGGAGGGTGGACCGTACAGTCCCACTATACTTGCACTGGAGATTTATCTATCTCACAGCTATTACCCATCCCATAGGTATCCCTGCCCATTCCACAGTTATCTCAACCCATCCCACTGCTATCTTAACCCATCCCACAAACATGCAAAGGCTTAAACCATTTCTAAAAGTTTCCAGCAAGACTTTATTAAAAAAAAGAAATGAAGCAAGTTTGTTAATCAAAAATAGACTTTATTAACAACAAGCTATAAAACAAAAATGAGTCTCTAGCACTCCTCTTGGTCGCTCAGTCTCAGGGGTGAAGGGTGCAGGCGCTGTGGAGGTGGCTGGTGCTGGAGTGCTTGTCATCAGCTCCTCCAGAAGCAGAAGCGGCAGAAGCACCAGCCCCAGAAGAGCGAGCCCGTGCTGCAGAAGCCCCAGGGGAACCAGAGTGAGGGCCAGGGGGTGGGATAGTAGCCCTGTCCCTCTTGCAATGGCTGGCAGCAGATGGCTGAGGCTTGCTGTGCTTCCGTGTGGTTGTGGGGTTGCTGGCTGGCAGGGAGGCTGGCAGGAACCAAGGCTGGCAGGAAGGCTGGCAGGGAGGCAGGCACCAAGGCTGACAGGAAGGCTGGCAGCCAGGCAGGCACCAAGGCTGGCAGGAAGGCTTGCAGGCAGGAAGGCACCAAGGTTGGCAGGAAGGCTGGCAGGAGGCTGGCAGGAAGGCTGGCATGAAGGCTGGCAGGGATGCAGGCACCATGGCTTGCAGGAAGACTGGCAGGCAGGCAGGCACCAAGGCTGGTAGGCAGGCATGAACCAAGTCTGGCAGGCAGGCAGGCAGGCACCAAGGCTGGCAGGCAGACTGGCTGGCAGCAAGGCTGGCAGGCAGGCAGACAGCAAGGCTGGCAGGGAGGCTGGCAGCAAGGCTGGCAGGCAGGCAGACAGCAAGGCTGGCAGGGAGGCTGGCAGAGAGGCTGGCAGCAAGGCTTGCAGGCAGACATGCAAGCAGAACAGGCAAGGCAGTTGATATGTCTGGAAGCAGGTCTTTCCTCTGAATGGTGACCTGCTTCCGAGCTGCTTCCGTTATATCCGCAGGGCTGACGCAATGCATCCTCCCCACATGCGCAATTAACGTTCGGCATCCGCTAGGCTTCCACTGTGCATCCGCTGTGCATCCGCTGTGCATCCGCTGTGCATCCGCTGTATCTGTTCCGCATCCGCTTTGCTGAGGTCCCCCGGAAGCCTTGCAGATGTGCCATCTGCTCCCATCTGCTTCCATCCACTGGGCTTCCGTTTTGCATCCGCTTTCCATCCTCCCTGCGTCCTCCCCGCGTCCGTGTTATCCACTCCGGTTATGCAAATTTTTGCCCCTTCTGAGAGCGGATAACAACGGATGGAACATTTTTCTTGTCCGCTGTGTCCATTTTGCATCCATTGGGCAGTGTGACAGGGCCTTAAGCTATATATTAATAAACACTCTGGGCTTGATATTTTGTTAATATGAATGAATATCATTACTTTGACACATAGGAGCTTTTTCCTCCCCAATGTGTGGATCTAACCTTTAATCCAGCTAAGTAAATCTCGGTGTGTACATCTTTCTCTAAAAAAATATGTTTGCCTTTAATTTTGAATATATATTCAACAATACAAGCAATCTAACGCTTCTGCAAAGGCATGAAGGGAAGAGTCCCGAGTGTCACTGACTTAAAGCTAGGAATTCAAACAGTACATAATAGATTACAGCAATTGGAATATCTTACCAATGTTTGGTGCACCTGGTTTATTTGGGGAGAAGTGATTGATGATGAGTTTCTCTGGATGAGGCAAGCATGAATTCAAAATGCAGGATGCCCTGGTGGGTGGATAATATTCTAGGCAATGAGGTTGTATAGCCCTACAAAACTTCCAGACAGATGATGGCCCTACATAAAGCCCATGTCACACTGCACCAATGGATGCAAAGAGGATGTAAATCGGACAAAAAAGCTTGCCATCCGTTGGTTAACGCGATGTACTCACTGCCTCCGCTTTGCTTCCTCTCTATCCGTCCAGCATCCGTTTATTGACGTTTCATCCGTTCAGAAAGTTTTGAGCTGCCCAAAACTTTTGAGCGGAAAATGTATCCAATGCATCCGTTCTGCATCCTCTAGGCATACGGGGGACATCCGTTCTGCATCCATTACACATCTGCTATATCCGCTAGGCATCCGCTGTGCATCTGCACAACTCAAATCCGTTCCAGCGGGAAACAGACGCAGGGAGGAAGTAGAATGGACACGCAGCATTAGTAGCACGGATGGAGAAAGGATGAAAGCGGATGCATCTCATCCACTCTGCATCCGCTCTGCATCCGCTCTGCATCCGCTCTGCATCCGCTCTCATCCTCTACGCATCTGCTCTGCATCCTCTACGCATCCTCTACGCATCCGCTCTGCATCCGCTCTGCATCCTCTACGCATCCGCTCTGCATCCTCTACGCATCCTCTACGCATCCTCTATACATCTGCTCTGCATCCTCTATACATCCGCTCTGCGTCCTCCCCACGTCCGTTCCTTTCCGTGTTATCTGCTCTGCTTATGCAAATTTTTGCCCCTTTTGAGAGCGGATACCAACGGATGGAACATTTTTCTCGTCCGTTGTGTCCTTTTTGCAATGTGACATGGCCTTAAATTCCAGAACAAATCTTAACTTGCTTTATATCTGTTCTCCTACCCAATAAAATATTTTACAAAATATTTTCACTGGTATTTGAGTTTTTTTCATCCAGTCTTGATACTTTAGGAGCAAATAAATGGCAGGGTGGATATTTTCTTATATTGGTGGCCTTGTGGAGTTTTTAGAGTTGGTGCTTAGTCAAAGAGGGATTGCCAGAAGCAATATATCTGATGTGGAACTCAAGAGAGATTAAGACATAAATCAGTAATATAGTTAGATTGATAATTTAGCTTAGAAGGATCTTCTTGACACCTAAAAGTCATGGACAAAGAAGCTGCATAGGGAAGTGCAGTAGTTAGATTGTTAATCTAGATCAGGGCTGTCAAACTCATGGCCCACCAGCTGGATGCATCATGCACTGGCCATACCCAGTTTAGCAAAGGGGGAACAAGTTGTGATACATTATGTGATGCTGCCATGATAACGCGAATTTGACACCCCTGGACTAGACTGGGAAAGCCAAGGTTCAAATTCCCACTTAGTCATGAAACCAGTTGGATTACTTGGAGCTTGCATTTTGCAAAATGCAAAAATGTAAAGGATTTACCCCTCATGGAGAATTTGTAAGGCTAAAATTAGTAGTAGGAGTACTATTTATAGAAAATGCAAACCCCAGGAAACTCGGGAGAAAATATTCTCTTTAAAATTGCTGGCACTAGTATAAATACATAACATTTTTTAAAAAAGCAAGATCCTAAAATGTAAGGAAAGCAAAACAACTGGCAAGAGAAGGTTAAATTGTCAGTTACTTAGCTCAGTTCTTTTCCATAGCCTTTAATATAGCTTGGATACATTAGTATCATAATTGCACAAATGATGCCCACTAATAATGCAAAAATGTAAAGGATTTACCCCTCATGGATTTGAATTATGGGCTTCTTCCGCTTGCTTTTCTAAAGTAGTGAATACTTGGTGTAATGATGAGATATAACTTGGCCTTCAAACCACCCAGGAACTGTGGATTTACATAAGAGTGATTTCTATATAGAAACCTTTCGACCTGTATTTCCATCCTCAACGCTTAAGCCGATGTCACACAGCACCAACGAATGGAAAGAGGATGTAAAATGGAGACAAACACTTGCCATCCATTGGTTAATGCGATGCATCCGTTCTGTACTCACTGCGTCCGTTTTTCAAACTCTCTATCGGTCCAGCATCCGTCTACTGAGATTTCATCCACTCAAAAAGTTTTGAGCTGCTCAAAACTTTTTGAGCGGAAAAAGTATCCAACACGTCCGTTCTACATCCACTATGCATATGGGGAACATCCGTTATACGTCAGTCGTCATCCGCGATATCCGCTAGGCATCCGCTGCACATCCGCGCAACTCGCATCCGCTCCAGTGGAAAATGGACACAGGGAGGAAGCAAAACGGACACGGAACGGACATGCAGCATTAGTATCACGAACGTAGAAAGGATGAAACCAGATGCAGCTCGCATACAAAGCATTAAAACAGAAAAAATGTTCGTATAGGGGATGTATATCGGATATTTAGGATGTCTGCAGGATGCCTAGAGGATTCAAAAGGACACCTAGCGGAAAACCTATATTTCCCATAAAAAGGGGGAGATATCACCTGGATCTTACTTTCAGTCCAGCAGCCCTGCAGTGCAGACCTCTTCAGCCTTCATCTGGCTCTTTTTCTTCCACAGCATCCAGTCATTACCACCTCTACAGGCTCTTTCACCTGTTCTATGGGAAGAAAAGGAGGCGTCCAAGAAGTGTCTGGGTCCGAAGATGGATCACGAGAAGAGCCGAGTACGGACTGTATAACAAACTGATGGTGGAGCTGAGGAACGAAGACTCTCGTGCATTCCAAAACTTCATGAGGATGCCGCCAGCCATGTTTGACGAAGTTGTGCAGTGGGTGAGACCCAGGTTGACCAAGTCAAACACCAACTTCCAGCCCAGCCTGGACCCTGGGCTGAAGGTGGCACTGACTCTGCGCCACCTGGCCTCAGGGACCACGTACAGGAGCATGCAGTATGCCTGGAGGGTGCCACACAACACCATCAGCATTGTGGTCAGATAAGTGGTGAAGGCCATCATCGAAGAATACCTGGAGGAGCTCCTCCAGTGCCCCTCCACTAAAAAAGGCTGGAAGAAAGTTGCAGAGCAGTGGTATCAGAAGTGGAACTTCCCCCACACTGTTGGAGCCATGGATGGGAAGCACGTGGCCTGCAAAGCTCCAGCCAACTCAGGGTCCACTTATCACAACTACAAGGGCTTCTTCAGCATCATCCTCTTCACCATGGTCGATGCTGACTACAAGTTCATGTACAGCAATGGCTCATCTTCAGATACCCAGGTATACAACGCCAGTCACCTCAAGGAGGGACTGGAACGCAATCTCATCATGCGCTTCCCAGATCCAGATGCCCTGCCCAACAACACAAAAGATGTGCCCTACTTCATCATGGAGGATGACGCCTTCTCCCTCAGAACCTACCTCATGAAGCCCTACACTTCCAGATGCCTCACCCGTGAAAAGAGGATCTTCAACTACAGGCTGTCCAGGGCAAGGCGGGTGGTGGAGAATGCCTTTGGCATCCTGGCCAACAGGTTCCAGGTACTTCTCACCACCATGAAGCATCACCCAGAGACCATGAGGAACATCGTGGAAGCTTGCTGTATCCTGCACAATCTGATGCGCACCACTACCCAGTGTTGCAGAACAGGCTCGTGGACGGCCAACAAGGCAATGGGGACATGGAGCCTGGTGAATGGAGGCAAGACCGAAACCTGATACACACTTTGGATGTGGAAGGCCCCAACAGAGCTTCATGTGAAGGGAAGAAGCAGCACAACCTCCTGAGACACTGGTGCAACTCCCCAGCTGGAGCAGTGGAGTGGCAAGACAGGATGGTAGATGCTTAATGGATGCTTCCTTGAGCCTGTCTCATCACACTGATGAGATTGTTCCATGTATGTTGAGTGGCCATACAATGAACAGGGCATTTAATAAAGAGTTGTGTTTATGCTGAAATGTGTTGATGAATGGTTACATTGTTATTGATAATTAAGTGCCATAGGTGTGGCACCTGGGAGGGTGGACCATACAGTCCCACTATGCTTGCACTGGAGGTTTATCTATCCCACAGCTATTACCCAATCCACAGGTATCCTAACCCATCCCACAGCTATTACACATACCACAGGTATCCCTGCCCATCCCACTGCTATCCTTACCCATCCCACAAGCATGCAAAGGCTTAAACCATTTCTAAAAGTTTCCACCAAGATTTTATTGAGTAAAAGAACTGAAGCAAGTGTATGAAGCAAAGATATACTTTATTAATAACAAACTGTGAAAGCAAAATGACCCAAGTAAAGTGTCCCAAGCAAAGATAAAGTCAACAGGTAGCAACCCAGTGTCTGGCACTCTTCTCAGTCATTCTGAGGCGTGCCCATCGTCTCAGGGGTGAAGCATCCAGGTGCTGTGGAGGTGGCTACTGCTGGAATGCTGGTCTGAGGAACCATTGGGGAACCTGGCCCCGAGAGGACAACAGGGGATGGTATGTGGAGGAAACTCTCAGACAGCTGGCTCAGTCCTGTGATGTTGAGAGCCCCTTCCTCCATGACATGGGCTGTCAATCCCAAGACCGATGACAGATGTTCGGAGGCCAGGCTTGGCTGTGGGGTGGAGGAAGGAGGTGTGTAGTGGGGCTGTCTGGTCTGCAGGTGAGCGAGATGAGGCGTGGGTGGCATCTGTGGTGTGGATGGCATCTGTAGCGTGGGTGGCATCTGTGGCGTGGGTGGCATCTGTGGCATGGGTGGCATCTGTGGCATTGATTGCATCGGTGGCATCGGTGGCGTACAATGAACCTGTGCCTGGACTGGGAAGGGCTGCCTGTGCTGCTGGAACTCCTGGTAGCCATACCCTTGGTAGGTGAGGGCCTGTGGAAAGCCTTGGAAGGGCTTTGACATCACCTGGGGTGGAAGAGCAGACCTGGACTGGATCGGGGCATGTTCACCTGGGCCTGGAGGGTTTTTCAGATCCTCTCCTTTATCACCTGGTACTGTGATTCGGACTTGTCCATGAGGGTCTGGTTGACGTTGGTGAGGAAGGGCTTGTGGTTTGAGGATGGTATGTCAGTGTGTACCAGCTGAGAGAGGAGATTACTGCTTTTGATGGTGTCCCTGATCTCCAGCAGGACAGTGTGGCTCTGCTAGGCAATCGGTAGGCGTCCGTGTTGCATCCGCTGTATCCGCTCGGCATCCGCACTGCATCCGTTCCTTCCGCTGTGCGGCCACTTTGCTGTGCTCCCCTGGAAGCCCAGCGGATGTGCCATCCGCTTCCATCCACTTCCATTCCATCCGGATGCATCACGGACACCTAGCGGATGCCTAGCGGATGCCTAGCGGATGCAAACCATTCATTGCGTATGCGGGGAGGATGCATTGCATCAGCCCCACGATATAAAAGGATGCAGATTGCAAGCAGGTCAGCATTCAGAGGAAAGACCTGCTGCCAGACACATCTCCAGCCAAAAAACATGGGGAAGAAGAGGAAGCCTGTGCCATCTTCTGCCAGCACTGGCAAGAAAGACAGGGCCACCATCCCACCCCCTGGCCCTGACTCTGCTTCTGCTGGGGCTTCCACTGCTCAGGCTGACTCTGCTGGTGCTGGGGCTTCTGCTGGCGCTGCTCTTGGTGCTGATGCTTCTGCTGGTGCTTACTCTCCTAGTGCTGATCCTGGTGCTGGTGCTTCTACTAGTGCTTACTCTGCAGGCATTCCTCCTGATCTTCCTGATACTGCTGGTCCTGCTAGTGCTCCTGGTCCTGCTGGTGCTGCTGTTGCTTACTCTGCTGCTGCTGATCCTGGTGCTGCTGGTGCTGCTGTTGCTGCTGGTGCTGTGGGTGCTGCGGGTCCTGCTGGTGCTGCTTCGGGTGTGGCTGTTGTTGCTGCAGGTGGTGCTGGTGGTGTCATGGAGCAGCCCCTAGAACCTCGAAGCCCCTCTGATGAGGGCTCAGAAGGCCCTGCAAGAGGAAAGAAGAGGCATACGGGAGATAGGGAGAGGAGGCAATACTCAATCAAAGAGGAACATGAGGATGAGGTGCTCGAATGGCTGAGGGAGAACGAGTACATGTGGTGGAAGGGACACAGACTCTATCGAGACACTAAGAGGAAGCAGGCGGCTTGGAGAGAGAAGGCAGAGAGCCTGAGCTACACTTCGGAGGTCCTCCTCGGGTGGTGGAAGCATATGCACACCTGGTACAGGAAGCTGCACCTCAAGAAGTCTGGCCAGGCCACGGTCAAGGTGGCGCACCAGGAGACCTATGTAATGGCCAAGTGCAGCTTCTTGGAGAGTGAGATCCACCACCGAGGAGCAGCCCCTCTGACAACCCTCTCTCTCAGGCAGCCCACAGAGACCCAGTCCTCTTCTGGCCAAGAGTCAGCTTCTTTGTCCAGGCAGGTATCTGTGGAGCGTCGCACGACAGAGACCCCCCCGACAGCTACATTCCCCATGGCGGAACATGTGGAGGACCCCCTGACGCAGTGGGAGCAAGGAGAGGGCACTTCCACCAGAGACCGACCCACCCCCACCCCCAGCTCCACCTCCACAGAAAGCAGGCAGAGAGCCAGACCGGAGGGACAGAGCCACACTGTCCTGGAGATCAGGGACACCATCAAAAGCAGCGTAGATCTCCTCTCTCAGCTGGTATACACCAACATACCATCCTCAAACTGCAAGCCCTTCCTAACCTACATCAACCAGACCCTCATGGACATGTCCGAATCACAGTACCAGGTGATAAAGGAGAGGATCACAGGTCTTCTGCACAATCCTCCAGGCCCAGCTGAACCTGCTCTGACCCAGTCTAGGTCTGTTCCTCCACCCCAGGTGATGTCACAGCCCTTCCAAGGCTTTCCACAGGCCCTCACCTACCAAGGCTATGACTACCAGGAGTTCCAGCAGCACAGGCAGCCCTTCCCAGTCCAGGCACAGGTTCATCAAACGCCACCGATGCCACCGATGCCACCAATGCCACCAATGCCATCCACGCCACAGATGCCATCCATGCCACAGATGCCACCCACGCCTCACCTCGCTCACCTGCAGACCAGACAGCCCCACTACACTCCTCCTTCCTCCACCCCACAGCCAAGCCCGGCCTCAGAACATCTGTCATCAATCTTGGGACTGACACCCCATGTCATGGAGGATGGGGCTCTCAACATCACAGGACTGAGCCAGCTGTCTGAGAGCTTCCTCCACACACCATCCCATGTTCTCCTCTCGGGGCCAGGAACCCCAATGGCCCCTCAGACAAGCACTCCAGCAGCAGCCACCTCCACAGCACCTGGACTCTTCACCCCGGAGACAACGGGCATGCCTCAGAGTGACTGAGAAGAGTGCCAGAGACTGGGTTGCTACCTGTTCACTTCTTCTTTCCTTGGGACACTTTACTTGGGTCCTTTTCCTTTTACAGTTTGTTATTAATAAAGATTATCTTTGCTTCATACACTTGGTTCAGTTCTTTTAGTAAATAAAGTCTTGGTTGAAACTTTTAGAAATGTTTTAAGCCTTTGCATGCTTGTGGGATAGGTAATAGCTGTGGGATGGGCAGGGATACCTGTGGGATGGGCAGGGATACCTGAGGGATGAGTAATAGCTGTGGGATGGATAAGGATAGCAGTGGGATGGGTTAGGATACCTGTGGATTGGGTAATAGTTCTGGGATAGATAAACCTCCAGTACAAGCATAGTGGGACTGTATGGTCCACCCTCCCAGCTGCCATACCTATAGCCCTTTATTATGAATAATAATGTTATCATTCATCAACACATTTCAACATAAACACAACTCTTTATTAAATGCCCTGTTCATTGTAGGGCCACTCAACATACATGGCACAATCTCATCAGTGTGATGAGACAGGCTCAAGGAAGCATCCATTAAGCATCTACCATCCTGTCTTGCCACTCCACTACTCCAGCTGGGGAGTTGCACCAGTGTCTCAGGAGGTTGTGCTGCTTCTTCCCTTCATGTGAAGCTTTGTTTGGGCCTTGCACATCCACAGTGTCTAACAGGTTTCGGTTTTGCCTCCATTCACTAGGCTCCAAGTCCCCATTGCCTTGTTGGCAGTCCACGAGCCTGTTCTACAACACTGGGGAGCGGGTGCGCATGAGATTGTGCAGGATGCAGCAAGCTTCCACAATGTTCCTCACGGTCTCTGGGTGATGCTGCATGGTGGTGAGAAGTACCTGAAACCTGTTGGCCAGGATGCCAAAGGTGTTCTCCACCACCTGCCTTGCCCTGGACAGCCTGTAGTTGAAGATCCTCTCTTCATGGGTGAGGCATCTGGAGGTGTAGGGCTTCATGAGGTTAGGTTGCGAGGGAGAAGGCGTCATCCCCCACGATGAAGTAGGGCACATCTTGCGTCTCATTGGGCAGGGGTTCTGGATCTGGGAAGCCCACCATGAGGTTGCATTCCAGCCCCTCCTTGAGGTCACTGGCATTGTATACCTGGGCATCTGAAGCTGACCCGCTGCCTGAAGCATCGATGTACATGAACTTGTAGTCAGCATCGACCATGGTGAAGAGGATAATGCGGAAGAAGCCCTTGTAGTTGTGATAAGTGGACCCTGAGTTGGCTGGAGCTTTGCAAGCCACGTGCTTGCCATCTATGGCTCCAACGGTGTGGGGGAAGTTCCACTTTTGATACCACTGCTCTGCAACTTTCTTCCAGCCTTCTTCAATGTAGGGGCACTGGAGGAGCTCCTGCAGGTATTCTTCGATGATGGCCTGCACCACTTCTCTGACCACAATGCTGATGGTGTTGTGTGGCACCCTCCAGCCGTACTGCATGCTCCTGTAAGTGGTCCCTGAGGCCAGGTGGCACAGGATCAGTGCCACCTTGAGCCCAGGTTCCAGGCTGGGCCGGAAGTTGGTGTTTGCCTTGGTCAACCTGGGTCTCAGCTGCTCCACAACTTCGTCAAACATGGCTGGCGGCATCCTCATAAGTTCTGGAATTCACGAGAGTCTTCGTTCCTCAGCTCCACCATCAGCTTGTTATACCGTCCGTACTCAGCTCTTCTCGCGATCCATCTTTGGACCCAGACACTTCTTGGACACCTCCTTTTCTTCCTGTAGAACAGGTGAAAGAGCCTGTAGATGGCTTTGCCCTGTTGTAGAACGATGGCGGCTACTAAAAGGAGTGTGTAATGATCCATGGTGGAGATGACTGGATGCTGTGGAAGAGCAAGAGCCAGATGAAGGCTAAAGAGGTCTGCACCACAGGGCTCCTGGACTGAAAGTGAGATCCAGGTGATTTCCTCCCCCTTTTTATAGGAAATATAGGTTTTCTGCTCGGTGTCCTTTTGCATCTTCTAGGCATCCTTCAGACATCCTAAATATCTGAGATACGTCCCCTATACGAACGTTTTTTCCATTTTAATGCTTTGTATGTGACCTGCATCTGGTTTCATCCTTTCTACGGCAATGCTACGAATGCTTTGTGTCCGTTCCACGTCCGTTTCTCTTCCTCCCTGTGTCCGTTTTCTGCTGGAGCAGATTTGAATTGTGTGGATGCGCAGCGGATGCCTAACCGATATAGCGGACGTATAACGGATGATGACGGACATATAATGGATGTTCCCCATATGCGTAGCAGATGTAGAACGGACACGTTGGATACTTTTTCCGCTCAAAAAGTTTTGTGCAGCTCAAAACTTTTTGAGTGGATGAAATCTCAGTAGACCGATGCTAGATGGATAGAGAGTATGAAAAACGGATGCAGTGAGTACAGAACGGATGCATCGCGTTAACCAACGGATGGCAAGTGTTTCTCTCTGTTTCACATCCTCTTTCCATCCGTTGGTGCTGTGTGACATGGGCTTTACGTCTTTTCTGAAGTTAGTTCTTCAAACCTCAGTAGAAAGGGATAGATCCTGTCATATATCACTAGTTCAGATATGAATTAGTGAGTAGCAAATACATTTAAGATGTATAATATCAGTAATATCTCTCGCTAACAGTCACATAGCTACATTGGAAGACTTAAATTCCTGATGGGTCAGAATAATTATTATCGTACTATAAATGTTAGCAAATTTGCATTTGAATGGAGAGTATTTTAGTAAGATTCAGAGATTTACTGGAAATGGAATTTCAGAGTTACTAAACTGAGTACCTTTACATTGTAATTCCTAGATGAAAATGCATTTGGTATAAAATGAATCCAAAAGAAAGATTTATTTGTACATCTGTTATTCTTTCTGATTTAAGATATTCTCCAGTTGAAGAAGGAATGGCATGTCCCAGGAAATTTTCCACATTTATGTATTGGTGTTTTTTTGTGTACATTGTTTGGGAAAACAATCGAAACAGTATTGTGGTTGATTAATCAAGCTATATATATAACGATAAGACCTCCAAAAAATTTTCATTCTGCTTCTTTTATGACATAAATTCTGCAGTGCTCATTGAATCTTATAAACTAGTAATTTATTTAGTCCCTGATGATATTACTGGGTAGGCTGTTATGTTAGTGAGTTTTCAGATGTATAGGTATAGTATTGTGTTCTATGAATTTCAATAGATTCCTTTAACTCCAGTGATTAAATCCTGAAAAGAAGATAAATGTTAAAACATTAATTTCTTATTCTGCACCAAATTACACATCTACTGCTATGCATTTTTTAAAGTTCCTTTTCAAAAATATGCCCAATGAATGTTGTAAAAAGGAGTTTTGTTCATCTAAAAGAGTAGTTATTTTTTAATAACAAGGAAGGCATTAATTCAGAATAGTACTTAAAATGCTTGTTTTAAGCTGAGCTTGTAGCGGAGTTTGGATTGTTCAGATAGACTATTCAGAGATGAATTATGCCTACTTCGAAAAGAAATGGTCATTCATTCAGAATGAAACCAGCTGAGAAAAGGCCTTTGTAATTTGCAGTTCATTGAACCAAATAAAGAGTTCAGATAAATATGATGTACTCCCTTCATTTTTTTAAAATTCCTACATAGAAAGAAAAACTGGAGTGTTTTATGCAGCCAATTTCTATTGAGGTGCACTTTGTTGGCAACTCATGATTTTTACAGCCTTGATCAACTGTTATGACTTTTGCTAAGTCAGGAAGTAACTCAAACATAAGAAAAATCTATCGCCATCTTGGTGACAATTACCTTGCCCCTTCATTTGATATACACGTGTACTATGTGAAGAGCTTATTTGTTATTCAGAATGTCAGTCAGATGGTAGCCATCAAACCTCACTGGATGATATTCAGAAATACAATACATTACTCAAAATACATTAGTTGGCTATTTGATTGATCATATGCCCTTAAATTGCTGTTGACTCAATAATCACAGAGATGGTCCTTTTCCAGCACAATCTGTTCACAAGTTGGATTTCAAGTTTTCCATTGATATGCATGTTATCTTTGTAATCAAGACCCTCTACTTTGGTAGAATTCTTGCTCTCAACAATTTTTCTCTTTTTCCCCTCTATTTCCAGCATTATGGATTTTTCAAGAGAGCTTGGGTCATCAAACAATGTGTCCAAAGTCTCATAATTTGAGTTGGGTTATTTGTGCCTCAATTTAAAACTCGGGATTTATTTAATGAGGATATGCATTAAGTTATGCATCAAGACTTAATAATAAACTGATTAAGTAATACCACAGATATAATATCTGCATAATACTTTATGCTACACATCCATGTGCTGTGTAGTTATTCAGAAATCAATCCCATTGGGCTAAGTGGAGCTAACTGGATTGAAGATCCTAATTTTCAAAGTACAAGTAACCAGAATTCAATGATTGATTTATTGATTGTTTGATTGATAGCAATATCAAAATATAAAATAAAAATAAAATGCAGGATATCACTCCAGAGTAAAATAGACAAAAGGAAAATATAGTAATAAAACACATATGCGTTAAATACAAAGAATCAACATTTAGGTATATGCATCACTTTTAGAGGATACCCTAATCTGTTTGATATGATGGGTCAGAGGTCAATTTTAATAAACAGCAAAATGTCTCACAAGTCTTCCTTCTTTCCTTCCTTCCTTCCTTCCTTCCTTCCTTCCTTCCTTCCTTCCTTCCTTCCATCCTTCCTTCCTCTTTCCTTCCTTCCTTCCTTCCTTCCTTTCCTCCTCCTCCTCCTCCTCCTCCTCCTCCCCCTCCTCCTCCTGATAATAGATACCTTGAACTTTCAGTGGAAGAGCATAAAATCTCAGTATTCCTAGTCCAACTTTTCTGGAAGGCGTGAAATGAGAGAAGACTGATGCAACACTAGTGAAATGTTCACCATCAGAATGAGAAATGCAGGTGCTAAAGGAGAAGCTACATATTTCAGGCATTTTGGGGGGAAAAACCTTAATTCAATTTTGTGTTTAGTACAATTATGCATGCTGCTATAAAAAACCTACAAGAAAAAAAACAAGCCATGATTTACTGAAGACAGCATGTAGATTTTCCCCAATTGCAATATTTTTTCATTTTTTAATTGTACTTTTTTCAAGATTACAAATCTTTTAAATTCTTTACAACATTGTGACATCGATGTTGCACATATATTTGCACACAAACACGTTTGTGTGAAATAAGGAATATAGATATAGATATAGATATAGATATAGATATAGATATAGATATAGATTTGTTTTCTGAGGTTTTTGCGGATATTTGTATGTGGACCTTCGGCTATTCAGGTTTTCTCCCACGTAAATTTGGAAGTATTTTGGCGACATTTCGATGAAATCTCATTCGTCATCTTCAGGCATGTGTCTTTGACTTTGTCCTTCTCAGAGTAATGTGAGCTTGCAGTTGTTTCTTCCTTTTAACTGCCAGTGCGGGTGCAACTTGACTGGGGGGGGCTTGGCTGTGGTGGTAGCACCAGAAAAAAACACATACAAACCGCTATCTACACGCACTCTCAAACCACCACCCAGCACAGATCAATTCCGTAGCCAAGACACTCATCTCCAGAATAAAATGCTTAGCTGATGAACAACCACCTAAAAACTGAACTACATACTCTCACTAACGTACTAAAAGCCAATGAATTCCAAAGAAAGAAGATTACCCACTTAATCCAAAAACAAACCCCAACCAAAATCCAAGACAGAGAACAAGAGAACGGCAAAGCCCTCTTCCCATATATAAAAGGCACAAAAGACAACATCGGCAAGATCCTCCAGAACCACAACATTAAGACAGAATTCTGCTTGTAAGTTTCGACGTGGTTTCACTATTCACTCAAGTCCCGATAAAAGAAACTCTTGAAATCATCAAAAATAAATACCAACCAGCTAAAGACCTCATGGAACTAACAGAACACTGCCTAACCAACACATATTTCATATACAAAGGACAAAGATACAAGCAAATTGAAGGAGCCCCTATGGGATCACCACTGTCACCCGTCATTGCAAACCTGTTCATGGATAATACCCGAAGGAAGCTAAACAGCACACGTGTAAGTACCCGCGAAAACCTAAGAAAACATATATATATATATATATGCTGTTTAGCTTCCTTCGGGTATTATCCCACGTCATTATAGTTCTTTTAAAGTTGTAGCAACGTTTCAGCAGAATCCCATCTGCCATCATCAGGCTTCTGTATGGATATGGGTCTAACAGCTCCTGGTTTTAAATTTGAGGCTGGTCCATTCTGATTGGTTGGGAGCCTGGACCTGTGTTCATTGGACTTGGAGTTTGATTGATTGGTGTTTCTGGTTTCTTCTGTCTGTTTTGTGGCTTTGATTGGCTGGCAACACTCTGTTCTTGTGTTGGAGGCTTTTAGTGCAGCTTGCCTCCGTGTGAAGGGACGGCTGCTCTTCATTAGCAAGCTGCTATTCATTAGCAAGCTGGGTTTCACCTGGGTGCCTGGTGGGGGGGTGCTTGGGTTGGAGCTATCAGAGGGAGTCTGTTTTTGCCCAGGTGTTTGCCTGGCTTGTGGCATTGTAATTGTGCTTTTAAAGTTGTAGCAACGTTTCGGCAGAATCTCATCTGCCATCATCAGGCTTCTGTATTGTGTTCGTCTGTGAGTCAGACTTTCACTGCCATTTCAGTTTTAAATTTGGGGCTAGCCTAAGCTGTGCCAGAATGGTTTTTTCTTCATCCTGATTGGTTGGGAATCTTGGTCTGTGTTTATTGGTCTTGGAGTTTGCTGTGTTCTGCTTGATTGGTGTTTCTAATATCTTCTGTCTGTTTTGTGGCTTTTTTTGTGTCTTGATTGGCTGGCAACATTGTGTTCCTCTATTGGAGGCTTTTAGTGCAGATTGGCTCAAAGTAAATGGGCAGGTAACTTTTGTTAGGAGGCTAGGATTCATCTGGGTGCCTGGTTGGGGTGTGTTTCATGCTGGAGGTATCAGGGGGAGTCTGTTTTTGCCCAGGTGTTTCCCTGGCTGGTGGCGTGGAGATTTTTTTGTTTGTGAGTGCAGGCTTCCAAATGATTGAAAATTTCGTGGAATGTCTTCTATTCATGCTTTCAGGTCTTTTTTCAATCTCTATGGATACAGAAGCCTGATGATGGCAGATGAGATTCTGCCGAAACGTTGCTACAACTTTAAAAGCACAACTATAATGACATGGGATAATACCTGAAGGAAGCTGAACAGCATTCATGTAAGTACCCGTGAAAACTTAAGGAAATATATATATATATATATTCCTTATTTCTACTCTATAACCATCTATACTTGGGGTAGTGAACCGTTTTATACTTACTGCCTACTTTTGTATCTCTGTTAATAGTAACATTTTCTTTAACTGCCCACCAGTTCCACAGTAACAATGATTTATAAAGTAGGGGACAAAACCCCTACCTCCCACCATGAAAGCTGGAACGCCCACTCGTGGGCGGTAGGGACCAGGTTGATTACCACTGATCTTTACCATTTATCCCAGATCTCATAATATTCCAATTCTTCTCTGTCTTTCAGTTCTAAAATAAGCTAATCCATCTCTGCACAGTCCAACATTTTCTTTATTACCATTCCCTCAGAAGGGGTGCTGTCCAATTTCCAACTTTGTGGAAAGGCAATTCTAGCCGCTGTCACTATAAGCAGTGTAATATATTTAGGTCTTTTACTAACTTCTCCTCTAATTATTCCTAATTGAAAAAGTTTGGGTTTAAACTTAGTTTGAAGACCTGTTAATTCCTATAACCAATTTCTTTTCTTTCTTTTTTTCTAAAAAGGTTTTTATTTTATGTTTTACAGTAATTCCATTCCATTTCAACCATGTGTCAACCAGCTACATATTTCTTATGCTTACAATTATAATTAATACTTTTCTTATCAATATAACAATAATCACATTTTCTTATAAATGTTATCTTATATATCTATAATTTTTAATAATCTTATCTTATTACTTTAGATATTCATCTAATCCATATTGTTTTATTTTCTAACCATTGATAAAATAAATCCCATACCATATAATCTTCTGTTCCTTCTTTTTCTTCAACTACCAGTGTTAGTCATTTCTGCACATTCACATATTTTCTCAATTATTTTCCCTTCCATCGGTATCTTATCACTTTTCCAATTCTGAGCAAACACAATTTTAGCTGCTGTTAATACATGTAAAATTAAATATGTTTTGTTGTTTGTTTGTTTTTTGCTGTAGCCTTCAGGTACCATTCCTAATAAAAATATTTCAGGTTTCAAGTTTATCATTTTTTTCAACCATGTTTGTATTTTTGTCCAATATCTTTTTGCTTCTATAAAAGACCACCACATATGGTAGTATGTTCCTGGTGTTTGATGACACTTGCAGCATTTGGCTGATTCATTTTTAAACATCTTAGCTAATTTTACTGGTGAAAGTGCCATCTATAAAAACATCTTGTACAAGTTTTCTTTAAATGCTGTTGATATTGTTAGTTTATAGTTCCTATCCCATACCTTCTGCCATTTATCTAATTTAACACCTAATAAATAACAATATAATCTTTTAATCAGCTTATCTTCCATTCCTGTTAATATTTTATCCAATTCTTATAAATCTCTTCAGCTTTAATATCTTTTTCATATCTTGATTGTATTTGCATATATGAATACCAATGCATTTCCAACCCTTGTTCATTCAATTCTTCTTTTGTTTTGAGCTCACTCTTTTCATTTAAAATATCTTTATATCTGGCAATATTTCCCATTTTACAGACATTTGGGTGTATAAGCATTTCCACTGTTGACAACCAGACTGGTATGTTCATATAGTGTTGTTCTTTCCTGTAACCAATTTCTTATCTTTACCCAATATTTCCTAGTTTTGGGGTATGACCACCACATATGGAAAAAGGTACCCTGCTTTTGTTTGCACTTCCAACATTCTGGACTCATACTTGGGTACATCTTCGCCAATCTCTCTGGTGGTAAATGCCAATGTTAAAATATTTTGTAGAGTTTTCCTTATAGGCAGTGGATATTGTTAATTTATATTTTTATCCATATTTTTCCCCATTCTTCTAGTTTGATATTGTACCCAAAATTCCTTGCCCAAGCTATCATGGACCCTCTTTTTTATACCTTTCCTGCAATTGTAAATATGGCCAGCAGTCTATGTTTATTTCTTGATTTCTCAGTTCTTGATCTGTTTTGAGCCTCTCTTGATTATCTAACAGTTCACTGTATCTTACCATTTTACCTAAGTCCAATATATTTGGATATATCATTGCCTCCATGGTTGATAGCCAATTGGGTATTTTAATATAATGCTTTTTTTTTATTCTCCCCCAAATCTGTACAAGTGCATCTCTCATTTGGTGTCTATGAAAATATGAATGTGTTTTGCTCTTCTTTTCCCAAATGAAGGCATGCCATCCTATCTGCAAATTGTGACCTTCTCATATTTAGATCCTTTTATTGTTCAAATGTATCCATTCTCTTATCCGTACTAATGTCACAGCATGATAATATTTTTATTTATTTATTTGATTTTTCAATTGCTCACAAGATAATAGGTATAAGTATAAACATGAGTAAGAATACAGGAAATAGGTAGGAATAAATGGGGACAAGAGGACAGGGGCAGTAGGCACAATTGTACACTTATGCATGCCCCTTATAAACCTCTTAGGAATGGGATGAAGTCAATACTGGATAGTTTGAGGTTAAAGGAGTGGGGGTTATAGGATGTAACAACAGAGTTAGATAGTGCATTCCAGGCATTGACCACACTATTGTTGAAGTCGTACTTTCTGCAATCAAGTTTGTTGCAGTTTACATTGAGTTTGCATCTGTTGTGCGCTCTTGTATTGTTGTGGTTGAAGCTGAAGTAATCATTGACTGGTTGATCATTGTAGCAGATAATTTTGTGTGCTACACTTAAGTCCAATCATAGGTGGTGTAGTTCAAGGTTGTCCAAGCCCAAAATTTCAAGTCTGTTGATATAGGGTATTCTGTTGTGAGCAGAGGAGTGTAGTACTCTTCTCATGAAATATTTCTGGACTCACTAAATTGTATTGATGTCCGATATACAGTGCAAATTCAAGACAGATGAGCTGTATTCGAGTATGGATCTTGCAAAGGTTTTGTATGCCCTAGTTAGCAATTCAATATTATTGGAGGAGAAGCTTCTTAAGATTAGATTTACAACTTTTAAAGCCTTTTTGGCAATGCTGTTACAGTGAGCTCTGGCGCTTAGGTCATTTGATATGAGTACTCCAAAGTCCTTGACAGAGTAAGTGTTAGGGATAACATTGTTTACCCTAACTGGTTTAGGTGAAATAATAACTATGAATCATAGTTAGTGTATGTTAGAGTGTCTGCAGCTTTAACTGTGAAATAGCAATTAAAGGAGTGATTATGAAAAACAATATAAAAGTAGCAAGTCTACAGCTTGCTCGCTCTCTCACTGGCTTTGATGATCCCTGATTACTGCTTGGAATCAAGACTGCATAGCTCGAACGGGAGAGACAACAAAGGACTGATTTTGTAAGTGAACTGACATAGGATATTCTACATGGACTTTGCTAACTGAATATCCCTGAATGGACTGACTACATGATAAATGAATATTGGACTGTTATTTGACTATGCCATAAACTTATACTGGAATAAAATATATTCTTGATAGCACAAGCATATCTGTTATTTTTACTGTATGTTAATAAACATACAAGCTTAGCTCACTCATTTATCTGTGTGCCTATCTGACTAACGCTGCACATTCTGTTTAGCTTGTCTACCTAACCCTGGTTGGGGAACACAGGCTTAACAGTAAGGATCATAAATGAGGTCATATCTGCCTAGTTTGCATTTGGTGTACTGATTTTTTTTACCAATGTGTGGAATGAAGCATTTGTTGGTTGAGATTTGGAACATAGCTCCCAATCTGGGACTCTGAAGCCAACTCTACTTCTGCTATCCTGTAATATTTTCAATTTTATTCAGGGTTTCTTCCCCAGCCATACAAATTTCATTGTTTAACTTCTCCAAAAAATTATCTAAATTTATAGAGATCATTTGAAACAAATATAGCAATTTTGGTAATATATTCATTTTTATTGTGGCAAATCTTCCCAATAATGATAATTGCAATTTCTCCCATGTATCCAAATCTGTCTTTATTTGTTACAATAATTTATTATAATTATCATCTTTTATCATAGAGCATCTTGCTGTCAACCATATTTCTAAATATTTAATCTTTTTTGTAATTCGCAGTTCAGTTTCCCCCTCCAATTCAATACAATATTGTTTTTAAATATCATAATTTTCTTCCAAAATTGACAGCTATTAGGATCACATTGTAAAGAAGGAATTTTCCTCTTGCCTTCTTTCATATCAAAGTATGAAAAAACCTTATATGAAACTTTTTTCAATGCTATCCTGAATCATAATGCATTTTTCTTATCTATGGAACTTAAAGGGAAACATCTCTTAATCATCCTATCAATTACTTAGGTGGTGTTATTTTTTTGATCAAACCGAATTAGCACACACAAATATGCTTGGACAAATGTACCTTTCTGAAAACTATAAGTCATTAAAGCTAAATTAGCCCCAATTAGATTCATCAATTATAATGTTCACTGTGATGCTCTGAGCACTAATGTGTTCATTCCTCCAAGGTTTCTGTTTTGCCTTTCTTTTAATAGGAAATCTATACCATTAAAAGCAAACCATGAGCTCTTGCATCATCTTTTTTTTTCAGAAAATGTTTTAGATTCCATGCAGCTCTCACAGGTACTAGGCAGCTCTCACAATCTGAGAAAAGAAAGCAATAGAGATATATATTTTTTTACTGGATGTGCTCCATCTTCCCCAAATAGGGCTCTGGATACTGGGGAAGAAATACAGGAAAATATTACAAGAACTAAATGGGTATTTTACATGTTTGTCCATAATTAGCAAAGCAAGTCATTCTATAATAATACTCTAAACACTCCCAAAATTCCATATATCCCCACCAGATCAAAGCATCTGTGGATCTCTAGTGTATGAACTCATAACTACTGTATATTAGAGTAGAATCTTCTTCCCGACAAGCCCTTCATTCTTCACTGGCTTTGGTATGATTTTTGATGCAGGTTGACATTGTTCTCAAGAAGAAATAGAACTTCAAGTGAAATTCCAGAATGTTTGCACAGATGTCTCTACAAGGAACAAATAACCATGATTTTTCAGAAACTCTCATAATTTTTTTCTCATTCAATGTTTCTTCCACATTGTTTAAGACTGACTGGCGTTCTTCCATTAATTGGAGTTCATTTTGGTTATCTCAGCCTCACTTTCACTGTTTTAAATGTTTCAATTTAATGCTAATTGTCCTGGGAACCTTTGGTTGGAAATGATTTGGTTGATATAACTAATAAATAAAAAGGAAATATTTCATCTTCATTTTTGAAGATGCCAGAAACTTTTGGATGACTTTCAAATTTCTCACTGACTTTTAGATGAATTTAATATGAATATATGCTGTTAGCTTTCCCATATCTGCCAACTTCCATAGCCTGCACATCATAATGATGGGGATTTAATGGAGCAATTGATTTCTGAGAAGACAAGAGATGTTTTGCAAAAATCTAGGGGGCTCCAAATTGAGTCAAAGCAATATTAGTCTGATTGTCAGAACAAACATAAGTAAATTGGCTTTTATTACATTCAGTAGCTATGTGTGTATCGGCATTCACTATAGCTTTCTTCTCCAGGATATGTAAAATCAATGTAATACCTTTGCAGCCTGATTTGCAGGTCAGAAAATCACACATATACACTTTTGTGCATTTAAAAGGAATATCTAAGATCGTCAGTGGCATAGTGGTTAAGGCCCGGTCCCACTGCACTTATAGATGCAAAGAGGATGTAAAACGTTAAAAAAAGCTTGCCATCCATTGGAAAACGTTTGCATCCGTTGTGTACTCACTGCAAACATGTTTCATATGCTTTATCTGTCGAGCATCCATCCACTGTGATTTCATCCGCTCAAAAAGTTTTGAGCTGCACAAAACTTTTTGAGCGGATGAACTTTCCGCCGCGTACAATGTACATCCACGACATATACGGGCAACAAAAGTTCTATGTCCGTTATCATCCGTTAAATATCAGCTGTATCCTCTCTGCATCCTCTGGCCATCCCCTCAACTCACATCCACTGCAGCTGAAAATGGAAAGAGGGAGGAAACAAAAGGTACACGGAACGTCTATACAGCGTGAGTAGCACAGAAATAGAAAGGATGTAAGCATATGCATCTCACATATAAAGTATTCAAAATGGACAAAACTTTTGTATCTGGGATGTATCTTGTATATTTAGGATGTCTGGAGTATGTCTAGAGTATGTAGAAGGACACCTAGAGCACAACCGATATTTTCCATAAAAAGGGGGAGAAAATCATCTGGATCGCTGGGATGGTGGACCATACAGTCCCACTATGGTTGCACTGGAGGTTTATCTGTCCCACGACTATCCTTATCTATCCCACAAGCATGCAAAGGCTTAACCATTTTTTCAAAGTTTTCACCAACACTTTATTAAGTAAAAAAAATGATGGTGCAACTCCAGCTGGAGCAGTGGAGTGGCAAGACAGGATGATAGATGATTAATGGATGCTTCCTTGAGCCTGTCACACAACACTGATGAGATTGTGCCATGTATGTTGAGTGGTCCTACAATGAATAGGGCATTAATAAAGAGCTTTGTTTATTTTAAAATGTGTTGATCAATGAATAAATTGTTATTGATAATAAAGGTCCATATGTGTGGCAGCTGGGATGGTGGACCATACAGTGGACCCACTACAGTGGATGGTGGACCCACTATGGTTGCACTGGAGGTTTATCTATCCCACAACTATCCTTATCTATCCCACAAGCATGCAAAGGCTTAACCAGTTTTTAAAAGTTTTCACCAACACTTTATTTAGTAAAAAAAATGAACCAAGTAAACTAAGTGTCTTAAGCAAAGATAACCTTTATTAACTTTCTTCGATAAACTTTATGACTTTATTAAATAAACAAAATGAACCAAGTAAGCTGTATTAAGTGTCTTAAGCAAAGATAAACTTTCTTAGGTAAAATTTATGACTGCATTAAGTAAGCAAAATGAACCAAGTAAAGTGTCTTAAGCAAAGATAAACTTAACAAGTAAACAACTCAGTCTCTGACACTATTCTCAGTCACTCTGAGTCATGTCCATGGTCTCAGCTATTAAGCGGGCAGGGACTGTGGAGGTGACTGTGGCTTGAGTGCTGGTCTGAGGCACCATTGGGGTGCTTGGCCCCGAGGGTAAAACAGGTGGTGGTGTGTTCAGGAAGCTATCTGAGAGCTGACTCAGTCCCATGAGGTTGAGAAGCCCTTCATCAAGGACTTGAGATGTAAGGCCCAATACTGATGACAGATTGTCCATTGATGGGCTTGGCTGTGGGGTATAGGAAGGGTTGGGAGGAGTGTAGTGGGGCTGTCTGGTCTGCAGCTGGGTGAGGAGTGGCGTCTGTGGCATCCGCTGAACCTGGGCCTGGACTGGGAAGTTCTGCTTCTGCTGTGGGAAGTCCTGGTAGTCGTAGCCTTGGTAGGTGAGGGGCTGTTGAAAGCCGTGGAAGGGCTGGGACATCGCCTGGGATGGAGGAGTAGACATAGACTGGGTAGGAGCAGCTTCAGCTGGGCCTTGAGGGTTGTGCAGAAGTGCTGTGATCTTCTGCTTCATCACCTGGTACTGGGCCTCGGGCAGGTCCCTCAGGGTCTGGCTCACGTAGTTGATGAAGTTGTTCCAGCTCGAGGATGCTCTGTCCAAGACCAGCTAAGAGAGAAGTTCTGTGCTGGTCTTCATTGTGTCCCTGATCTCCAACAGCATACTCTGGTCCTGGCCCTCCAGTCTGCCTCTCTGCCTGCATCCTCTGGAGCTGGGGGTGGGGGTGGGTTGGCCTCTGGTGGCTGCTTCTTCTTCCTCCATTTGTGACAGCAGGGCATCATCCTCCATGGGATCCTCCAAGTCTGCCGGCACGGGGAGTGCAGCTGTCGGGGGGGTCTCTGCTATGGGGCCCTCTGAAGGCACCTGCCTGGACAGGGTAGCTGTCTCCTGGCTGGAAGAAGACTGGCTGTCTGTGGGCTGTCTGAGGGAGAGGGGTTTTAGAGGGGCTGCTCCTTGGTAACGGATCTCACCCTCCAGGAAACTGCATTTGGCCATGACGTACATCTCCCAGTCAGTGAGCTTGACAGCAGCCTGCCCGGATATCTTGAGGTGTAGCTTGCCATAACAGGTGTGCATGTGCTTCCACCATCCAAAGAGTACTTCTGCAGTGTACCCCAGGCTCTCTGCCTTGTCTCTCCAAGCTCCCTGCTTCTTCTTGGTGTCCCGAAACAGTCTGTGGCCCTTTCTCCACAAGTACTCGTTCTCCCTCAGCCATTCCAGCACCTCATCCTCATGCTCCTCGGAAACGGTGTACTGTTTCCTCTCTCCCTTCTCCTTCCCTTGCCTCTTCCTCCCTCTGGCTGGGGCTTCAGCAGGGCCTTCAGCAGCTTCAGCATCAGGGCCTTCTGGAGATTTTTCAGGGTCTTCAGGGCCTTCAGCAGCAGGGCTTTGAGGGGCTTGAGGGTTTTGGGGCTGGTCCACCACAGCAGCAGCAGCTTCAGAGTCAGTGCCAGGGGGTGGGATGCTGGTTCTGGCCTTCTTCTCCTTGCCAGGGCTTGAACGAGTAGGCACGGAATTCCTCTTCTTGCCTGACTAACAAACTATGGTGTTCCAGCAAGATGTATCTGGCAGCACATCTTTCCCCTGTATGCTGACTGCGTGCGTGTTGCATCCTTTTATATCCATGGAGCTGACACAATTCATACTCCCCGCATGCGCAGTGAATGCTTTGCATCCGATATACATCCGCGCAGCATCCCCTTTGTTTCCTATAGGCGTCCGTAATGCATCTGCTTCATCCGCTATGCATCCACCCCTTCCGCTATGCGTCTGCTTTGAAATTCTCCCCCATAACCGCTTCGGAGGTGTCATCCGCTTCCATCTGCTAGGCTTCCTATGAACATCCATTTAACATTCCCACTACATACTACCCACATCCGTTATTTTCCATTCTGTTTATGCAAATTTTCACTTTTTGGAGCGCATGACAATAGAAGGAGCCACCCCTAAAATTTTGCTCATCCACTGTGTCCTTTATGCATACGTTTTGCATCCGTCGGCCAGTGGAACCGGGCCTTTAGAGTGCTATACTGCAGGTTCCTTCTCTTGACTTTCAGTTGCCTGCAATTTGGCAGTTCATATCCTACCAGGCTCAAGCCTTCCATCCTTCCAAGGTGGGTAAAATGTGGACCCAGATTGTTGGAGGCAATATGCTGACTCTAAGAGGGCTTAGAGAGGGCTTAAAGAGTGCTGTAAAGCACTACAAAGTGGTATATAAGTCTAAGTGCTATTGCTATTCATATATGGATGATGAAACAAGTTCACCCACTGTAAACAGAAGACACCATTAATAATGTCACCTTAATAATCACAACTTTTAAAAATCTGCTTCAAAGTATCATATTAGAAAACCAAAAGAATGAATAATTGTTCTGGATCATCCTATCTACCATCTACATCAGAGCTGTCAAACTCCCAGCCCCTGGGCTGAATGCACCATGCATTGGCCATGCCCACACCCAGTTTAGAGAAGAGAAGAAAAGTCCCGATACATCAGGTGATGCCACCACGATGACATGAGTTTGACTCCTCTGATCTAGATGGACCAACTCCCACAAAGTATATCAATATTAGAAATGGTGAAAGTGTCAAAGCTTCACCTCCCATAAAACTTGAAAGCTGCAAGGAGGAAACCATGTACTCAAATTTTTTTTGAAAAAATAGAGTATCTAGAGGAGCACTCATAAAAAATGGTTGAATCAGCTTCATTGTGGCCAATCAATATGTGCAAAACAAGAAGTTATTACAAATAATCTCTCCATGATTTGTAGTCCTCAAACTAAAAATAAGTGGCAGAAACTACTACTTATCATCCAATAGCTTTCCACAGAAATACAACAATGACTAAACCAAATGCTTTTACAAAGATTTTAAACAACAATTAACTCTACTGTCCTACAATAAGCCATGATGGCTGACACAATGTAGTAGACTGAAGGGAGGGAGTGCATTTTGGAAGAGGAAGAAATAGCTCAGACTAAATATTTTGTGTGATACAAAGAGGCCAAAGAGGCCAACTTTTAGGGAACTTTCCCTGAAAGTTCTCAGAGTTTAAGATAGATGCAAATAGTTGAGTGCCTCAGTTTGAAAAGATTCTGTTTTGTGTGGAACAATAAAGAACTCCACTTTAAAGAATCACCACTTATCTTTCTTAGTTTTAGAGCTGACATCTCAACAAACAGGCTCAAATGGGCAAGTTGATATAAACATTTGCAAATTTTTAGATGGCAAGCAGCATGGAAAAGTTTGCTGAGTTGTAAAAATGTATCTGATCAATGCCTCCTTTGAGAAACTCGCAGGAAAAACTAACTGGAAGCCAGGGCATGAACTGAATATATCCTGTGTGATGGTGTGAAATAGCAATAGCAATAGTATTTAGACTTAGATACCACTTTACAGTGCTTTACAGCCCTTTCTAAATGATTTATAGAGTCAGCATACTGTCCCGAACAATTTGGATCTTCATTTTACCTACCTCGAAAGGATGGAAGGCTGAGTTAACCTTTCATTCACACAAATTCACCACAATTTTTCAAAATATTGCATCAACTTAAAATTATTAATGACAATAGGCATGTCAGAAAAATACTTAAACTCAACATCCTCTTCCAGTGAAGATTCTGAAAATATTCATTGCAAATATATATTGAAAATATATCCAGGAAAAAAATGGTTTATCTCCTAACAGCCCAATATTTTTTTTTTTTAACAAAGGTCTAGGGACTAATTAAAAGTGGCTCTTAAGGCTAGGTCACATCGCCCGACGGATGCAAAACGTCTTTAAAAGGACACAGCAGATGGCCAAAAATCCAGGGGTGGCTCCATCCGTTCTTATGCACTCTCAAAAGGGGCAAAAATTTGCATAAAGAGAACGGAAAAGAATGGACGGGGGAAGGATGTAGCGCGGATGTAAAATGGATACTCAATGGAAGCCTAGCAGATGAAAGCAGATGGAAGCAGATGGCATGTCCGCAGGGCTTCCGGGGGAGCATAGCAAAGCGGACGCATAGCGGAAAGAGCGGATGCGTAGCGGACGAAGCGGATGTGTAGCGGATGCAGAGCGGATGCATTGCGGATGCAGAGCGGATGCAGAGCGGATGCGTAGTGGATGATGTGGATATGTAGCGGATGCAGAGCAGATGTGTAGCGTTCACTGCGCATGCGGGGAGGATGCATTGCGTCAGCCCCACGGATATAAAAGGAGGCAGCTCGCATGAGGCCAGCATTCAGAGGAAAGACCTGCTGCCAGACACATCTTAGAGAGAACACCATGGGGAAGAAGAGGAAGCCTGTGCCATTTTCTGCCAGCCCTGGCAAGAGGGATAGATCCACCATCCCCCCCCCCGGTGCTGACTCTGCTGCTGCTGCTGCTGCTGCTGCTTCTGCTGCTGCTGGTGGTGGTGCTGCTTTTCCTGCTGCTTCTCCTGCTGCTTCTCCTGCTGTGGCTGTGGTGGACCAGCCCCAAAGCCCTGATGATGAAGGCCCTGCTGCTGAAGGCCCTGCCAGAGGGAGGAAGAGGCAAGGCAAGGAGGAGGGAGAGAGGAAGCAGTACTCCATCGCAGAGGAGCATGAGGAGGAGGTGCTGGAGTGGGTGAGGGTGAATGAGTACATATGGAGGAAGGGCCACAGGCTCTATCGAGACACCAAGCGGAAGCAGGCGGCTTGGAGAGAGAAGGTGGAGAGCCTGGGCTACACTGCTGATGTCCTCCTCGGGTGGTGGAAGCATATGCACACCTGGTACGGGAAGCTGCATCTGAAGAAGTCTGGCCAGGCCACAGTCAAGCTCATCGACCGGGAGAGCTATGTCATGGCAAAGTGCAGCTTGCTGGAGGGTGAGGTCCGCCACCGAGGAGCAGCCCCTCTGTCTACCCTCACTCTCAGGCAGCCCACAGACAGCCAGTCCTCTTCTGGCCAGGAGACAGCGACTGTGTCTGGGCAGGTGTCCACAGAGCGCCCCGCGACAGAGACCCCCCCCAACAGCTGCACACCTTATGCTGGAGGACGTGGAGGATTCTCTCACACACATGGAGCAAGAAGAAGCAGCAGCCACCAGAGACCAACCCACACCCACACCCAGTTCCACCTCCACAGAAAGCAGGCAGAGAGGCAGACCGGAGGGACAGAGCCACACTGTCCTCTTGGAGATCAGGGACACAATCAAAGCCAGCACAGATCTCCTCTCCCAGCTGGTCCATTTGAACACACCCTCCTCGAACCACAAGTCCTTCATCACCTACGTGAGCCAGATCCTCATGGACATGCCTGAGGCCCAGTACCTGGTCATGAAAGAGAGGATCACAATGCTGTTGCACCACCCTCCAGGCCCAGCTGAACCTGCTCCCACCCAGTCCAGGTCTGCTCCTCCACCCCAGGCGATGTCAAAGCTTTCAACAGCCCCTCACCTACCAAGGCTAAGGATACCAGGACTTCCAGCAGCACAAGCAGCACTTCCCAGTCCAGGCACAGGTTACTTGCACGCCACAGGTACCACCAACGCCACCGATGCCACCGATGCCACCGATGCCACCGATGCCACCGATGCCAC
>BLBF01000031.1:20462426-20480534 GCA_015471245.1 Laticauda colubrina | reverse complement strand
CTATCTATCTATCTATCTATCTATCTATCTATCTATCTATCTATCTATCTACCTACCTACCTACCTACCTACCTACCTACCTTTATGTGTATAATCACTTATATCTATTTGGCTATATCTGAGTTTTTTATATGCAAGAAAGTCATATGTGTGTGCATATGTATATTTCTTTATTATGTTAGATAGATTGATTCAATGGTTTAAATGTTGGCTGGGGAGAAGGGATGATGGAGGAAATTTGGAAAAGATTATTTTAGATTATATTAGTTCTGTATCATTCTTCCTGCCTAATTTTCTCCATTTTCTCATCAGTTGTTTGATTCTTGACCTGTTTTCATTAAAGATTCAAGAACCTGCTTGAGGCGTCACTCTCCCGGAGGGCTATCCACGAACTGCTGAATGGGTTTGAGGAAAGACATGACACACGTTTTCTCCTCGGGGTGAGCGAGCCCCGAACTAGCTCGAGACAAGCTCTTTTATTGAGGTTTGGGTGGGTTACAAAATATCAGAAGGCAAGCATGTGATCCTGATTGACCATACTCAAACTGACACATTGGGTTGAATACATGGCAACTATGTTTTGCAAACACAGTTGAGTGGGATGGATATCCATATTTGGGAGTCAGTAGATGTTTTCTATGTGTAAAAAGCAGTTTCTACATCATGTCCAGTATTTTTCGGACAGGCCCTATGGTTAGCGTTTCTGAGCAGTTTGCAACAGCAGGTGTGGTCATATTTCTACAGAGCTTTTCTGTTGCAGAATGTTATATGCAGCGGGGTAGTTCGTGGTTGGAACAGGATATGGACAAACAATATAGCTATAGCTTATTCAAAAGATTATATGGCTAATACAAGGCAAAACTATCTGATCATTGCAGTAATATTTCTCCACACCTGCTAAGTCCATGTCAAACTCTGATCTTTAGCTGAGGTCTCACAATTTCAAACATAAAAATAAACATAAACTGGTATGATGAAGCTGCACAGTAGGTTTAGGCAATCAAGAAGTTTAGATGAATGCTAGAACTACCTCTACTCTTCCCAGAAGGCAGCCTTGATTGTTAGATAGTTTTGTTATAGGCATTGCTTATGTTACCTGAAAGTGGTAATTGAATCCAGCCCTTTGGACTAATACCAGTCTCAGATATGGTACATAATTTGTGCTTTCTTCAACCAAATGATGATCATCAGTGCTGTATGGCAGCAACCCATTAACTAAGTAGACCTCTTCTTTTTATTGTCTACTTCAACTGAGATTTGCTTTAGCCTCAGATAATGAGGGTCTGACATGGGTAGACTTTTGCTATGCCCTGGGAAGCTGTCAGGGGTGTTTGGAGATATTCTGTATAATGACATTGGACATTGTATCAGATGTGAGAGCAGCAAAGTGGAAAAGTCATCACAGTTCATTTATTTCACAATGAATAATTTAGACCTGCAAAAGCTTTCTCTCCAAAACCTGAACACAAACTGTACATCATACATATATGGGGGGGGGGGGGGGGGGCTGGTAATCGATATTCCACCCACTCACCCCATCTCAAAATCTTGGATAACAAAAGCAAAAGAGTTATTGAGCTTGTGTTAGGATGCCCAATGTGACCAGCAGATTGGATTTAGCTTAGTAAGCTATAAATAGTATAAATATATTCCTATATGGAATATACCTGAAACTAGCATTCATCCAAAATTATTTTTTCCCTAATCTACAGAACTGAAATTGAAAGCAGGATCTGATTGGTTCAAAGTTGAGAAATTGCAACAATTTTGTCTTCTGGGAGCAAAAACAAGATTTTGAAAGGAACATCTTTTATATTCTCCATTTCTGCTAGTGAGACATTATGGTAGAAAAGTCCAGCAAACAGGCAAAATATTTTAAAGCAGTAATAGGAAAGAGGGCTGAAATAGCTTCTAGGGAGATATCATTTGTGATAATAAAACAAATGTTGTCTAATAACCTGTAAAGTTATTATTTATTAAAAATTAAACAAAGAATTCAATCAAAAATATATATCGACAAAAAGAATCATGATATTAAGCCCATGTCACACTGCCCAATGGATGCAAAAAGGACACAGCGGACGAGCAAAATGTTCCATCCGTTGTTATCCGCTCTCAAAAGGGGCAAAAATTTGCATAACCGGAGCGGATAACACAGACGCAGGGAGGACGCAGGGCGGATGCAAAGCAGATGCGGAACGGAAGCCCAGCGGATGGAAGCAGATGGGAGCGGATGATGCGTCTGCAAGGCTTCCGGGGGGGGGCTCAGCAAAGCGGACACAGAATGGATAGAGCGGATGCAGAGCGGACGCCAAACGGATGAAGCGGATGCACAGCAGAAGCCTAGCAGATGCACAGCAGAAGCTGAATGGATGCCTGGCGTTAATTGCGCATGCGGGGAGGAAGTATTGCATCAGCCCCGCGGATATAACAGAAGCAGCTCTGAAGCAGGTTGCCATTCAGAGGAAAGACCTGCTGCCAGACACATTGACTGCCTTGCCTGCCCTGCCTGCATGTCTTCCTGCCAGCCTTGCTGCCAGCCTTGCTACCAGCCTTGCTGCCAGCCTCCCTGCCAGCCTCCCTGCCAGCCTTGCAGCCAGCCTTGCTGCCAGCCAGTCTGCCTACCAGCCTTGGTGCCTACCTGCCTGCAAGCCTTCCTGCCAGCCTTGGTGCCTGCCTTGGTGCCAACCTTCCTGCCAGCTTTGGTGCCTGCCTCCCTGCCAGCCTTGGTGCCTGCCTTGGTGCCAGCCTCCCTGCCAGCCTCCCTGCCAGCCTTGGTTCCTGCCAGCTTCCCTATCATCCAACTGCTGCCAGCCCTGGCAAGAGGGACAGGGCTACCATCCCACCCCCTGGCCCTCACTCTGGTTCTGCTGGGGCTTCTGCAGCATGGGCTCGCTCTTCTGGGACTGGGGCTTCTGCTGCTTCTGCTTCTGGAGGAGCTGATGACAAGCACTCCAGCACCAGCCAACTCCAAAGCACCTGCACCCTTCACCCCTGAGACTGAGCGACCAAGAGGAGTGCCAGAGACTCATTTTTGTCTTATAGCTTGTTGTTAATAAAGTCTAGTTTTGATTCACACACTTGCTTCATTTCTTTTTTTTTAATAAAGTCTTGCTGGAAACGTTTAGAAATGGTTTAAGCCTTTGCATGCTTGTGGGATGGGTTAAGATAGCTGTGGGATGGGTTGAGATAGCTGTGGGATCGGCAGGGATACCTGTGGGATGGGTAATAGCTGTGGGATAGAGAAACCTCCAGTGCAAGCATAGTGGGACTGTATGGTCCACCGTCCCAGGTGCAACACCTACGGCCCTTTATTATCAATAATAATGTAATAATTATCCACACATGTCAACATAAACACAACTCTTTATTAAACGCCCTGTTCATTGTAGGCCAACCAAACATACATGGCCCAATCTCAACCGTGTGATGAGACAGGCTGAAGGAAGCATCCATCAATGCATCTACCATCCTGTCTTGCCACTCCACTGCTCCAGCTGGGGAGTTGCACCACTGTCTCAGGAGGTTGTGCTGCTTCTTCGCTTCATGTGAGGCTCTGTTGGGGCCTTGCACAGCCTCAGTGTTGATCAGGTTTCGCCCTTGCCTCCATTCCCCAGGCTCTATGTCCCCAGTGCCTTGCTAGAGGTCCACGAGCCTGTTCTGCGAGACTGGGTAGCGGGTGCGCAGGAGATTGTGCAGGATGCAGCAAGCTTCCATGATCCTCCTCACGGTCTCTGGGCAATGCTGCATGGTGGTGAGAAGTACCAGGAACCTGTTGGCCAGAATGCCAAGGGCATTCTCCACCACCCGCCTTGCCCTGGACAGCCTGTAGTTGAACATCCTCTCTTCACGGGTGAGGAGTCTGGAGGTGTAAGGCTTCATGAGATAGGTTGTGAGGGAGAAGGCGTCATCCCCCACGATGAAGTAGGGCACATCTTCTGTGTCGTTGGGCAGGGGTTCTGGATCTGGGAAGCCCACGATGAGGTTGCCTTCCAGCTCCTCCTTGAGGTGACTGGCGTTGTATATCTGGGTATCTGAAGATGAGCCATTGCCTGAAGCATCTATGTACATGAACTTGTAGTCAGCATCGACCATGGCGAAGAGGATGATGCTGAAGAAGCCCTTGGAGTTGAAATAAGTGGACCCCGAATTGGCTGGAGATTTGCAGGCCACGTACTTGCCATCTATGGCTCCAACGGTGTGTGGTAAGTTTCACTTCTGATACCACTGCTCTGCAACTTTCTTTCATCCTTCTTCAGTGGAGGGGTACTGGAGGAGCTTTTCCTTGTATTCTTCGATGATGGCCTGCACCACTTCTCTGACCACAATGCTGATGGTGTTGGATGGCACCCTCCAGCCATTCTGCATCCTCCTGTAGGAGGTCCCTGAGGCCAGGTGGCATAGAGTGAGTGCCACCTTGAGCCCAGGTTCCAGGCTGGGCTGTAAGCTGGTGTTTGCCTTGGTCAACCTGGGTGTCAGCCGCTGCACAAGTTCGTCAAACATGGCTGGAGGCATGCTCATGAAGTTCTGGAACACCCGAGTGTCTTCGTTCCTGAGCTCCACCAACAGCTTGTTGTACAGTCCGTCCTCTGCTCTTCTGGTGAACCATCTTCAGATCTAGACTCTTTTTGAGTGGCTCCTTTTCTTCTCGCAGTAGAGTTCACAGAGCCTGCAGATGGCTTCGCACTGTTGCAGAACGATTGTGGCTGCCGAAAGGACTTTGTTACAATCCACGGTGGACATGACTGGATGCTGTGGAAGAGGAAGAGGCAGATGAAGGCTGCAAAGGTCTGCACCGCTGGGCTGCTGTTCTGAAAGTGAAATACAGGCGAGTTTCTCCCCCTTTTTATAGGCAGTATAGGTTTTCCGCTAGGCATCCTCTAGGCATCCTCTAGGCATCCTCTAGGCATCCTCTAGGCATCTTTAAGCCCCTGTCACACTGCATCAACGGATGCAAAGAGGATGTAAAACGGACAAAAAACCTTGCCATCCGTTGGAAAACGTGATGTACTCACTGCCTCCGTTTTGCTTCTTCTCTATCCGTCCAGCATCCGTTTATTGATGTTTCATCTGCTCCAAAGGTTTTGGGCTGCCTAAAACTTTTGCGCGGAAAATGTATCCAGTTCGTCTGTTCTGCATCCGCTAGGCATCCGCTAGGCATCTGCTATGCATCCGTTACGCATCCGCTATATCCGTGAGGCATCAGCTGCGCATCCACGCAACTCGCATCCACCCGGACGCAGGGAGGAAGTGGAACGGATGCGGAACGGATGCAGAACGGATGCAGAACGAATGCAGCACAGAAACAAAGTGTTTAAAACAGAAAAAACGTCCGCAGAGGGGACCTATCTCGGATATTAAAGATGTCTACAGGATTCCTAGAGGATGCCTAGAGGATGCCTAGAGGATGCCTAGAGGATGCAAAGGGACACCTATACTGCCTATAAAAAGGGGGAGCAACTCGTCTGCATCTCACTTTCAGACCAGCACCCCAGCTGTGCAGACCTCTGCAGCCTTCATCTGACTCTTCCTCTTCCAAAGCATCTAGTCATGTCCACCGTGGATTGCGACAAAATCCTTTTGGCAGCCAACATCCTTCTGCAACACTGCGAAACCATCTACAGGCTCTGTGAACTCTAGTACGGGAAGAAAAGGAGGCACCCAAAAAAAGTCTGGGTCCAAAGATGGTTAGCCAGAAGAGCACAGTACGTACTTTACAACAAGCTGATGGTGGAACTCAGGAGCGAAGACACTCGGGCATTCCAGAACTTCATGAGGATGCCTCCAGCCATGTTTGACGAAGTTGTGCATCGCCTGACACCCAGGTTGACCAAGACAAACACCTGCCCAATGACACGCAAAATGTGCCCTACTTCATCGTGGGGGATGACGCCTTCTCCCTCACAACCTACCTCATGAAGCCCTACACCTCCAAATACCACACCCGTGAAGAGAGGATCTTCAACTACAGGTTGTCCAGGGCAAGGCGGGTGGTGGAGAACCCCTTTGGCATCCTGGCCAACAGGTTCCATGTACTTCTCACCAACATGCAGCATCGCCCAGAGACCATGAGGAGGATCGTAGAAGCTTGCTGCATCCTGCACAATCTCATATGCGCCCGCTACCAAGTCTTGCAGAACAGGCTCATGGACCTCCAGCAAGGCAATGGGGACATGGAGCCTGGGGAATGGAGGCAAGGGCGAAACCTGATCGACACTGAGGATGTGCAAGGGCCCAACAGAGCCTCATGTGAGGCGAAGAAGCAGCGCAACCTCTTGAAACACTGGTGCAACTCCCCAGGTGGAGCGGTGGAGTGGCAAGACAGGATTGTAGATGCTTAATGGATGCTTCCTTCAGCCTGTCTCATCACATTGATGAGATTGTGCCATGTATGTTGAGTGGCCCTACAATGAACAGGGCATTTAATAAAGAGTTGTGTTTATGTTGACATGTGTGGATCAATGCTTACATTGTTATTGATAATGAAGGGCCATAGGGGTGGCACCTGGGAGGGTGGACCATACAGTCCCACTATGGTTGCACTGGAGGTTTATCTATCCCACAACTATTATCCATCTCTTAGGTATCCCTTCCCATCCCACAGGTATCCCTTCCCATCCCACAGGTATCCCTAAGCTATCTTAACTCATCCCAAAGGTATCACTGCCCATCCCACTGCTATCTTAACCCATCCCACAAGCATGCAAAGGCTAAACAATTTCTAAAAGTTTCCAACCAGACTTTATAGAAAAAAATTAATGAAGCAAGTGTGTGAAACAAAGATAAACTTTGTTAATAACAAGTTGTAAAATAAACATGACCCAAGTCAAGTGTCCAAATAAAGTCCACAAATATCCAGGCAGCCAGTCTCTGTCACTCCTCTTGGTCACTCGGAGGTGTGTGCCCAGTCTAAGGTGTTAGGGTGCAGGTGCTGTGGAGGTGGGTGCTGCTGCAGTGCTGGTCTGAGGTGTTGTTGGAGTGCTTGGCCCCGAGAGGACAACAGGGGACGGTGTGTTGAGGAAGGTGTCGGACAGCTGGCTCTGCCCCGTGATGCTGAGAGGTCCTTCCTCCATGCCATGGTGTGTCAGCCCCAGTACCGAGGACAGATGTACTGAGGAAGGGTTTGGCTGTGGGATGGAGGAAGGAGCAGTGTAGTGGGGCTGCCTGGTGTGCACTGGGGTGAGGACTGGCGTGGGTGGCATCACTGGCGTGGTTGGCATCGGTGGCATCATTGGAACCGGTAGCAATGGTGTCACCCGATGACTCTGTGCCTGCATTTGGAAGGGCTGCTATCTGTGCTGCTGGACCTCTGGGTAGCTGTAGCCCTGGTAGGTGAGGGGCTGTGGGAAGCCTTGGTATGGGAGAGACATCACCTGGGGTGGAGAAGCAGACCTGGACTGGGTGGGAGCAGGTGCCTCTGGGTCTGGAGGGTTGTTAAGCAGCGTGGTGATCCTCTCCTTCACCACCTGGTACTGGGGATCCACCATCTCCTTGAGGGTCTGGTTGACATAATTGAGGAAGGGCTTGCGGTTGGAGGAGGAGGAGTCGATGGGGACCAGCTGAGAGGGGAGACCTATGCTGGTGTGGATGGTGTCCCTGATCTTCACCAGGACCTTGTGGCTCTGCCCCTCCTGCGGTCCGGCTCTCTGCCTTATTGTGGAGGCGGAGGTGTGGGTGGATGCGACTTCGGCAGTGGTGGACTCGATGTCTCCTTTCTCCCACCTCACCAGGGAGTCCTCCTCGCTCTCCACCACGCTTTCAACACCTGCCCAGGGGTTCTCCGCTGTGGCACACTCCACAGATACCTGCATGGAAACAGGGACTGACTCTCGGCCACCAGAGGACTGGGTCGCAGCAGGCTGCCGGAGAGAGAGGGTAGACAGAGGGGCTCCTGGTGCTCCTTGGTGGCGGATCTCAACCTCCAGGAAGCTGCACCTGGCCATGACATAGGTCTCTCTGTTCGTCAGCTTAACCCTGGCCTGGCCAGATTTTTTGAGGTGCAGCTTCCCGTACCAGGTGTGCATGTGCTTCCACCAGCCGAGGAGCACATCCGATGTGTAGCCCAGACTCTCCGCCCTCTCTCTCCAAGCAGCCTGCTTCCGCTTGGTGTCCCTGTACAGCCGGTGTCCCTTCCACCACAGATAGTCGTTCTCTCTCAGCCACTCCAGCACCTCATCCTCGTGTGCTTCCTCAATGTAGTACTGCCTCCTCTCCTGTTGTTGCATACGCCTCTTACTCCCTTTGGCAGGACCAGATGGGGCCTCATCAGAGGGGCTTCCAGCTTGTAGGGGTTGCTCCACCACACCAACAGCATCATCATCATCATCAGCATCAGCATCATCACTAGCAGGATCATAATCAGCATCATCAGCAGCAGCAGCAGCATAATCACCAGCAAGATCATAATCAGCAGCAGCAGCAGCAGCAGGATCATCATCATCAGCAGCAGCAGCAGCAGCAAGACCAGGATCAGCAGCAGCAGAGTAAGCACCAGCAGCAGGGTCAGCAAGACCAGGAGCATGAGCAGAATGAGCAGGACTAGCAGGACCAACAGGACCAGGAGCAGCTTCAGCAGAGTATGCAGCAGAAGCACCACTGCCAGGAGCAGCTACAGCAGAAGCTCCAGCAACAGAAGAGTGAGCCCAAGCAGCAGAAGCCCCAGCAGAAGATGAGTCAGGGACATGGGGCGGGAGCGTGGCCCTGTCCCTCTTGCCAGGGACAAGTGGTGTTGGCAGGTTGGCAGGTTGGCAGGTTGCTGAGACTTTCGCTTCTTCCCCATGGTTGTGGGGTTGCTGGCTGGCAGGAAGGCTGGCAGGAAGGCTGGCAGGCACCAAGGCTGGCAGGGAGGCTGGCAGGAAGTCTGGCAGGAAGCCTGTTAGGAAGGCTGGCAAGAAGGCAGGCACCAAGGCTGGCAGACAGACTGGCTGGCAGGGAGGCTGGAAGGCAGGCTGGCAACAAGGCTGGAAGGGAGGCTGGCAGCAAGGCTGGCAGGGAGGCTGGAAGGCAGGCTGGCAGCAAGGCTGGAAGGGAGGCTGGAAGGCAGGCTGCCAGCAAGGCTGGAAGGGAGGCTGGAAGGCAGGCTGCCATCAAGGCTGGAAGGGAGGCTGGAAGGCAGGCTGGCAGCAAGGCTGGCAGGGAGGTTTCCCAGGAAGCTGGGAGGCAGGCTTGGAGGCAGGCTGGCAGCAAGGCTTGCAGGCAGACATGCAGGCAAGAACTCGAGGTATCCAGCAGCAGGTCTTTCCTCGGAATGCTGGCCACGTGCGAGCTGCTTCCCTTTATATCCGCGGGGCTTGCGCAATGCATCCCCCCCGCATGCGCAATTAATGCCAGGCATCCGTTAGGTTTCCGCTGTGCATCCGCTCGGCTTCCGCTGTGCATCTGCTTCATCAGCTGTGCATCCGTTCTGCATCCGTTGTTTCCGTTCCGCATCTGCTTTGCTGAGCCCCGCCGGAAGCCCTGCGGTTGCGCCATCCGCTTCCATCCGCTGGGCTTCCGTTCCGCATCTGCTTTGCATCCGCCCTGCGTCCTCCCCGCGTCCGTGTTATCCGCTCCAATTATGCAAATTTTCACCCCTTTTGAGCGCGGATACAACGGATGTAACATTTTTCTCTTCCGTTGTTTCCTTTTTGCATCCGTTGGGCAGTGTTACATGGCCTTTAATATCCAAGATAGGTCCCATCTGCAAACGCTTTTTCCGTTTTAAACGCTTTGTTTCCGTTCTGCATCCGCTAGGCATCCATTCTGCATCCGTTCTGCGTCTGTTCCGCTTCCTCCCTGCATCCGGGGAGATGCGAGTTGCGCGAATGCGTAGCGGACACCTAGCGGATATAGCGGATGCCTAACGGATGCCTAGCGGATGCGTAGCAGATGCAGAATGGACAAACTGGATACATTTTCCGCGCAAAAGTTTTAGGCAGCCCAAAACTTTCGGAGTGGATGAAACGTGAATAAATGGATGCTGGATGGATAGAGAGGAAGCAAAACGGAGGCAGTGAGTACATCGCGTTTTCGAACGGATGGCAAGGCTTTTTGTCCATTTTACATCCTCTTTGCATCCGTTGGTTCAGTGTGACATTGGCTTTAATAATGCATGTGATTAATGGGTTTTTTTTTAACCTCCAGATTCAGTTTTATAATTCCCCTTTTGAAATATACAATGTAATTAAATTGAGGAGCTCAATGCAGGAATTTTCTGAGATTCAAATCTTGCATTCTTGGTGAGACAGAAGGGAGAGAGAGGGGCAGATGGTGTATGTGTCATTGCATGCAGAAGTGGATGTGGCCAACCAGTCTCTTTTCCTCTGATCTCTCTCTCTCTCTCTTTCTTTTTCTTTCTGTCCTCTCTCTCTCTCTCTCCTCCCTTTTCTCTCTTTTTGCTTCCAAGGAAAAGCACTTTTCATCCCTGCCACAGTTCTGAAAGCTTTAGAGATTAGGCTAAGGGCTATACACAGTGATAGGATTCAAATAATTTAACAGCCAGTTCTATGACCGGCTGGATGGGCGTGGTCATGATGGGTGTGGTCAGGGAATGTGACAGGCAGCACTTGGCCTCCTGCAACCCCTGGAAGCAAAAATGGGTCATGTGGGGAGGCACCACCACCCAGCCCATTTTGGGCCTAGTAGGCCTACCTGCATTTACCTGGGAGCCAAAATGGGGCACGTGGGGATTCCTGGAAGGGGAGGGGAGGGGCCAGCCAGCAATTTAACAACCACTTTAGCCAAACTGGTGCAAACAGATTGAATCCCATCACTGGCTATATAATATATTTATACCCAAACATTCAAGAGTACATAAATAAAACAATTTAGTAAATGTTTGCGGACATTTTTAAAAACACAATGATAAAGAATATTAATTGTATTCTTGTTAATTGCCTTTTAAAAGCATTTCTTGTTATACTCTACCTTCTTACGTAATGAAGGCTGATATACAAATGTTTTTCTTCAAATAATTCAAAGAATTGTAGTCTGTGGTGTTAAATATACTGGGAGCAGTGACTTCCCCATTCAATGAACCAGAATAGCACTGTTTTCCAAAGTGACTTATAGAAGCTTTCTGTGGCAGTTCAATCATTCCATACCAGATGAGAGTTTTGGGATCACAAATTTATTTAACTGATTCATATTTTGATTCATTTGAAGTATTATAATGACAGTATTAAGAACCTGCATTATTAAGCTACCTTATATCTTATCCATTGTGACAGTAGCCATTTTTTTCAGTTTATTGCTCTCATAGACCATTACAACCAGAGTACTGTGTGGATATATAAATCAGTTATTTTAATAGTAAAAATAATTTATGAACCAATCTAACTCCTATATGTGAGGTCTATGATGCAGCCTATATTAAATTAAACACCTAAAATTACAGCAAAATTACAAATAACTAAAATCTAAACGAATTACAGGTACATAAAATGCATTGCAGAAAATTAGACCATCAGGACCTATGAGTTTACTTTGCTACTGTACATAACCTAGCGATAAAACTGTAACAATATATATTTTGTCTATTAGGAACATCTGGATATAGGCTGAATCTGTGAAGCCAGGATATCTACCAGTCGAAGATAGTGTGGATGTTTCCATAAAAGGAGCAACCAAATAGAACATGTTTTGTAGATTCCACCTCTCTGGAATCAAGGGGCAAAGTTTTTCTACCATTGAATACTCTAGAGAGGAGAACATGGCATTGGGTAAAACACAGAAAGCTTTCCAGTGACTGGATAATAGTAGCTATATCTCTAATTTAAACTGCTCAACAATATCAATATTTACTTGGAACATCTATCACAAAGCACTTTAACAACATAGACATAACAGACTGTAATTAAAAAGTACAGAGTGGAATAGTTTAACTTGAAGATTCATTAATAAAGCTCTGTTTGCTAAGTGGCTTAATAAACATATGCTGAGTGCAGTTATATTCCCACCAGGAAATGTAAAATGCTCTTTAAAACAGTAAAATTACCATAATTGACAGAACACAGATGCTGTTTAATAATCTAACCAATTGCACTCTCAATGGGAATCCTCATTAATTCTATTTTAAGACATAGTGCAATTCACCTGTATTTAATATAATTAGTATTGAAAGCCAGGTAAGCAGAACAGTTAATGATGCTAAGTTTGAAGACTTTGCTATATAGCAGGAAAATATTTAAAAGTTTCACAACAATGAGTTAGCCTTTTTCTATTTAATTCCCTTCTCCCCAATATCCAGGGTGATTTCATAAGGGATCAAATATCATAATCATTCTACAAGAAAGAAATAATCCTTACCCTGGTATTTCCTGTGATACTCTATGTAAGTGAAAGCTGAGCTTTGAAGGAGCATGATAGAAAGGATATTGACACTTGTGAACATTGATGTTTGAGAACACTCCTGGAAATACAATTGGAACAAAAAAACCAAACAAATGGATTAGTGAACAAATCGACCTATTACAAATGTTCAAGCTCAAATTAACCAGTTTAAAAAAAAAATGTGCAAAGAGTAAAGGCCCTGTCACACTGCCCAATGGATGCAAAATGTTAGTAAAAAGGACACAATGGATGAGAAAAATGTTCCATCCGTTGTTATCCGCTCTCAAAAGGGGAAAAAATTTCATAACCAGAGCAGATAACATGGAAAGGAACGGACGTGGGGAGGACGCAGAGCGGATGGAAAGCAGATGCGGAACGGAAGCTCAGCGGATGGAAGCGGATGAGAGCAGATGGCACATCCGCAGGGCTTCCAGGGGGCCTCAGCAAAGCAGACGCGGAACGGATGAAGTGGATGCACAGCGGATGCACAGTGGATGAAGCGGATGCAGAGCGGAAGCCTAGCGGATGCACAGCGGAAGCCTAATGGATGCCTAGCATTAATTGTGCATGCGGGGAGGATGCATTGCGTAAGCCCCGCGGATATAAGGGAAGCAGCTCGGAGCAGGTCACCATTCAGAGGAAAGACCTGCTGCCAGACGGATTGACAGCCTTGCCTGCCCTGCCTGCCTGCCTGCCTGCAAGCCTTGCTGCAAGCCTCCCTGCCAGCCTTGCTGCCAGCCTCCCTGCCAGCCTTGCTGTCTGCCTGCCTGCCAGCCTTGCTGCCAGCCAGCCTGCCTGCCAGCCTTGCTGCCTGCCTTCCTACAAGCCTTGGTTCCTGCCTTCCTGCCAGCCTTGGTTCATGCCTGCCTGCCAGCCTTGGTGGCAGACTTCCTGCAAGCCTTGGTTCCTGCCAGCCTCCCTGCCAGTCTCCCTGCCAGCCAGCAATCCCACAACCACAGGGAAGAACAAAAAGCCTCAGCCATCTGCTGCCAGCCCTGGCAAGAGGGACAGGGCCACCATCCCACCCCCTGGCCCTCACTCTGGTTCTGCTGGGGCTTCTGTAGCACGGGCTTGCTCTTCTGGGGCTGGAGCTTCTGCTGCTTATGCTTCTGGAGGAGCTTATGATGTGGGGGATCAGACAAGCACTCCAGCACCAGCCACCTCCACAGCACCTGGACCCTTCACCCCTGAGACTGAATGACCAAGAGGAGTGCCAGAGACTCATTTTTGTTTTATAGCTTGTTGTTAATAAATTCTATCTTTGATTCACACACTTGCTTCATTTCTTTTTTTTAATAAAGTCTTGGTGGAAACTTTTAGAAATGGCTTGAGGGATGGGTTAAGATAGCAGTGGGATGGGCAGGGATACCTGTGGGATGGGTAAGGATAGCAGTGGGATGGGCAGGGATACCTTTGGGATGGGTAATAGCTGTGGGATAGATAAATCTCCAGTGCAAGCATAGTGGGACTGGATGGTCCACCCTCCCAGGTGCCACACCTCTGGCCCTTTATTATCAACAATAATGTAATCAATCATCCACACATGTCAACATAAACACAACTCTTTATTAAATGCCCTGTTCATTGTAGGCCCACCCAACATACAGGGCCCAATCTCATCAGTGTGATGAGACAGGTTGTAGGAAGCATCCATTAATCATCTATCATCCTGTCTTGCCACTCCACTGCTCCAGCTGGGGAGTTGCACCAGTGTCTCAGGAGGTTGCGCTGCTTCTTCCCTTCACATGAGGCTCTGTTGGGGCCTTGCACATCCTCAGTGTCTATCAGCTATTGCCCTTGCCTCCATTCCCCAGGCTCCATGTCCCCATTGCTTTGTTGGAGGTCCACGAGCCTGTTCTGTAAGACTGGGTAGCGGGTGCGCATGAGATTGTGCAGGATGCAGCAAGCTTCCATGATCCTCCTCTTGGTCTCTCGGCTATGCTGCATTTTGATGAGAAGTACCTGGAACCTGTTGGCCAGGATGCCAAAGGCTTTCTCCACCACCCGTCTTGCCCTGAACAGCCTGTAGTTGAAGATCCTCTCTTCATGGGTGAGGTATTTGGAGGTGTAGGGCTTCATGAGGTAGGTTGTGAGGGAGAAGGCGTCATCCCCCACAATGAAGTAGGGCACATCTTGCGTGTCGTTGGGCAGCGGGTCTGGATCTGGGAAGCCCACCATGAGGTTGCTTTCCAGCCCCTCCTTGAGGTCACTGGCGTTGTATACCTGGGCATCTGAAGATGAGCCGTTGCCTGAAGCATCAATGTACATGAACTTGTAGTCAGTATCGACCATGGCGAAGAGGATGATGCTGAATAAGTACTTGTAGTTGAAATAAGTGGACCCTGACTTGGCTGGAACTTTGCAAGCCACGTGCTTGCCATTGATGGCTCCAACGGTGTGGGGGAAGTTCCACTTCTGATACCACTGCTCTGCAACTTTCTTCCATCCTTCTTCAGTGGAGGGGCACTGGCGGAGCTCCTCCATGTATTCTTCGATGGTGGCCTGCACCACTTCTCTGACCACAATGCTGATGGTGTTGTGTGGCACCCTCCAGCCATACTGCATGCTCGTGTACGTGGTCCCTGAGACCAGGTGGTGCAGAGTGAGTGCCACCTTTAGCCCAGGTTCCAGGCTGGGCTGAAGTTGGTGTTTGCCTTGGTTAACCTGGGTGTCAGCCACTGCACAACTTCGTCAAACACGGCTGGAGGCATCCTCATGAATTTCTGGAATACACGAGTGTCTTCGTTCCTGAGCTCCACCATCAGTTTGTTGTGCAGTCCATACTCTGCTCTGCTCCTGATCCATCTTCAGACCCAGACGCTTCTTGGCCGCCTCCTTTTCTTCCCGTAGTAGAGTTCACAGAGCCTGTAGGTGGCTTCGCACTGTTGCAGAACGATGGTGGCTGCCAAAAGGACTTTGTTATGATCCACGGTGGACATGACTGAATGCTGTGGAAGAGGAAGAGTCAGATGAAGGTTGCAGAGGTCTGCACAGCTGGGCTGCTGGTCTGAAAGTGAGATCCAGGTGAGTTGCTCCCCCTTTTTATAGGCAGTATAGGTTTTCCCCTATGTGTCCCTTTGCATCCTCTAGGCATCCTCTAGACATCCTTAATATCCAAGATAGGTCCCCCCTGCGAACGTTTTTTGCGTTTTAAATGCTTTGTTTCCATGCTGCATCCGCTAGGCATCCATTCTGCATCCGTTCTGCATCCGTTCTGCATCCGTTCCACTTCCTCCCTGCGTCCGTTTACCGCTGGAGCGGATGGAGTTGCATGGATGCGCAGCGGAAGCCTAGCGGATATAGCGGATGCGTAATGGATGCAGAACGGATGCCTAGTGGATGCAGAACACACGCATTGGATACATATTCCGCTCAAAAGTTTTGAGCAGCTCAAAACTTTCTGAGTGGATGAAACATCAATAAACGGATGCTGGATGGATAGAGAGGAAGCAAAACGGAGCAGTGAGTACAGAATGGATGCATCGCGTTAATCAATGGATGACAAGTGTTTTTCTCCGTTTTACATCCTCGTTCCATCCATTTGTGCAGTGTGACAGGGGCTTTAGGTGGAAGGAAAGAGCAACAAAGTGTATGTGCTGAGTTACAGTGTTGACAAGTGCACTGGTGGAAGACTTGAAATATTGGGTTATCATTATCTATGTATTCACTAGGAGTTGACAATAGCTTGATGGCACATAATCAGTCAATAATAAGTTTTTAAAAACCCTAAATGTGGAAATAAACATTTAATTTTGTCCTAGTCTTGCCTATATTTTACTGACATAGGCATCAAAATGAAGTGGAACCAATGACTGTCAAAATGTTCATGTCATGCCCTTTGGAGACTGACTCTGAGGGAGAAGAGGAACAGCCAACAGGGAGTGGAAGTGTGGCTCCGCAGGTTGTGAAGGAGGCTGTGGAAAGGCAGAGGCAACAACCGGAAGATGATCTGAATGTGTTTTACTGTAGGTTTGAGAGAAAACTATTTGCCACCTATCTCCACAATCCCCATCTCAGACACACCAACAATAGCTAAGCCTCTTACCACTGACCCCATCCCATTGGGTCCACCACCTCTGGTGCTTACAGAAAATGAGGTGCAAGGTCTATTTCACAGACAGAAGTCAGAAAAAGCACCAGGCCCAAACAAGGTAACTCTTTCTTGCTTAAAAGCTTGTCCTGACCAACCGGCCCCTATTTTACCTGCATCTTTAATAAATCACTAGAGATGTGCTATGTTCCTTCATTCTTCAAACATTCTACTATTATTCCAATGCTGAAGAAACCTTCCATCAAGGAACTGAATGTCTTCAGACTGGTTTCTCTAACACCTGTTGTTATGAAAACCTTTGAAAGACTAGTCCACCTGAAAACCATCATGGCTCTGCTATTAGACTCCTTGCAATTTGCCTACTCAGCAAATAGATCAACAGATGATGCTATTAATATGAGTCTGCACTACATCCAACAACATCTTGAATCTATGCAATAGTCCTCTTTGTAGACTTCAGCTAAGCATTCAATACTATCATTCCAGATATTATTCTAATTAAACTAAATCAGCTAGCTTTACCTGACCACACTTGCAAATGGATCAAAAGCTTCCTAACAGATTAGGAAGCAGCAGGTGAAGCTAAGCAAAATCACATAAAATACCTGTGCAATTAGCACAGGATCCCACCAGGACTGTGTGCTCTCTCCACTTCTCTCTATACACCAATGACTGCATCTCAAAAGATCCCTCTGTTAAAGTACTGAAGTTTGTAGATGATACAACAGTGATTAGTCTCATTCGAGATAATGATGAATCTGCACATAGACAGGAGGTTGTACAACCTTGTGGTTCCAGAACAATCTTGAATGAAACATACTCAAAACTGTAGAAATGGTAGTAGATTTCAGGAGAAACCCTGCTATAATACTACTATTACAATACTAGATAACACAGTATGAACAGTAGAGACCTTCACGTTTTTTGGTTCTATCGTATCTCAAAACTAAAAATGGACACCTAACATCAAAAATGTCAACAAAAAAGCACAACAAAGAATGTTCTTTCTGCACCAACTCAGAAAGCTCAAACTGCCCAATGAGCAGCTGATTCAGTTCTATAGAGGAATTTTCGAGTCTGCCATCTGCACTTCTATAACTGTCTGGTTTGGCTCTGCATCCAAACAAGACAGACACAGACTTCAACAGATAATTAGAACTGCAGAAAAAACAATTCCTACAAACCTGCCTTTCATTGAGGACCTGTACACTGCATGAGTCAAAAAGAGGGTTGTAAAAATGTCTACAGACCCCTCACATCCTGGACATAAACTGTTTCAACTACTTCCCTCAAAACGATACTATAGAGCCCTGCACACTGGAACAACTAGACACAAGGTAAGTTTTTCCCCAAATGCCATCACTCTACTAAACAACTAATTCTCACAACACTGTCAAACTATTTACTAAACTGTATTACTATTATTCTTCTCATCCTTCCTATCACCTATCTACTCCCCTTTATGACTATAACCATGTTGTTTGTATCTTTATGATTTATATTGTTTTGCTTCCTAGTATTATTTGATTGCTTATTAGTAACCTATGACTATCACTAAGTGTTGTATCTTATGATTCTTGATGAATGTATTTTTTATGCACACTGAGGACATATGCACCAAAGAAAAATTCCTTGTGTGTCCAATCACACTTGGCCAATAAAGAATTCTATTCTATTCTATTCTATTCTATTCTATTCTATTCTATTCTATTCTATTCTATTCTATTCTATTCTATTCTATTCTATTC
>BLBF01000031.1:20434774-20460012 GCA_015471245.1 Laticauda colubrina | reverse complement strand
CTCCTCTCCTCTCCTCTCCTCTCCTCTCCTCTCCTCTCCTCTCCTCTCCTCTGTTATGCCTTCAAACCAGTATTAATTTTGGGCAACTGCCAGGACAAATGCCATGGCCCTCTCCTTAGCTTTAAGAGAGAGAGAGACTGACTCAAGATCACACAGCTGGCTTTGTACCTAAAGCCCATGTCACACTGGCCAACAGATGCAAAAAGGACACAGCGGATGAGCAAAATGTTCCATCCGTTGTTATCCTCTCTCAAAAGGGGCAAAAATTTGCATAACCGGAGCGGATAACACGGACACGGAGAGGATGCAGGGCGGATGCAAAGCGGAAGCGGAACGGAAGCCCAGCAGATGGAAGCGGATGAGAGTGGATGGCGCGTCCACTAGGCTTCCAGGGGGCCGCAGCAAAGCAGACGTGGAACAGATACAGCGGATGCACAGCGGACGCCGAACGGATAAAGCGGATGCACAGTGGATGCACAGCGGAAGCCTAATGGATGCCTGGAATTAATTGCACATGCAGGGAGGATGCATTGCGTCAGCCCCACGGATATAACGGAAGCAGCTTGGAAGCAGGTCGCCATTCAGAGGAAAGACCTGCTTCCAGACACATCAACTGCCTTGCCTGCCCTGCCTGCATGTCTGCCTGCCAGCCTTGCTGCCAGCCTTGCTACCAGCCTTGCTGCCAGCCTCCCTGCCAGCCTTGCTACCAGCTTGCCTGCAAGCCTTGCTGTCAGCCAGTCTGCCTGCCAGCCTTGCTGCTTGCCTTCCTGCCAGCCTTGGTTCATGTCTGCCTGCCAGCCTTGGTGCCTGCTTGCCTGCCAGCCTTCCTGCCAGCCTTGGTGCATGCATGCCTGCCTGCCTTCCTGCCAGCCTTGCTGCCAGCCTTGGTGCCTGCCTGCCTGCCTTCCTGCCAGCCTTGCTGCCTGCCTCCCTGCCAGCCTTCCTGCCAGCCTTGGTGCCTGCCTCCCTGCCAGCCTCCCTGCCAGCCTTCCTGCCAGCCTTGGTGCCTGCCAGCCTCCCTGCCAGCCAGCAACCCCACAACCATGCGGAAGCATAGCAAGCCTCAGCCATCTGCTGCCAGCCCTGGCAAGAGGGACAGGGCTACCATCCCACCCCCTGGCCCTCACTCTGGTTCTCCTGGGGCTTCTGCAGCACGGGCTCGCTCTTCTGGGGCTGGGGCTTCTGCTGCTTCTGCTTCTGGAGGAGCTGATGACAAGCACTCCAGCACCAGCCACCTCCACAGCATCTGCACCCTTCACCCCTGGGACTGAGCGACCAAGAGGAGTACCAGAGACTCATTTTTGTCTTATAGCTTGTTGTTAATAAAGTCTATTTATGATTCACACACTTGCTTCATTTCTTTTTTTTAATAAAGTCTTGATGGAAGCTTTTAGAAATGGTTTAAGCCTTTGCATGCTTGTGGGATGGGTAAGGATAGCTTTGGAATGGGTTAGGATACATGTGGAATGGGTAATAGCTGTGGGATAGGTTAGGATAGCAGTGGGATAGATAAACCTCCAGTGCAAGCATAGTGGGAATGTATGGTCCACCCTCCCAAGTGCCACACCTATGGCCCTTTATTATCAATAATAATGTAATAATTATCCACACATATCAACATAAACACAACTCTTTATTAAACGCCCTGTTCATTGTAGGCCAACCCAACATACATGGCCCAATCTCATCCGTGTAATGAGACAGTCTGAAGGAAGCATCCATTAAGCATTTACCATCCTGTCTTGCCACTCCACTGCTCCAGCTGGGGAGTTGCACCAGTGTTTCAGGAGGTTGCGCTGCTTCTTCGCCTCACGTGAGGCTCTGTTGGGGCCTTGCACATCCTGAGTGTCGATCAGGTTTTGCCCTTGCCTCCATTACCCAGCCTCCATGTCCCCATTGCCTTGTTCACAGTCCACAAGCCTGTTCTGCAAGACTGGGTAGCGGGTGTGCTTGAGATTGTGCAGGATGCAGCAAGCTTCCATGATCCTCCTCATGGTCTCTGGGCTATGCTGCATTTTGGTGAGAAGTACCTGGAACCTGTTGGCCAGGATGCCAAAGGCTTTCTCCACCACCTGCCTTGCCCTGAACAACCTGTAGTTGAAGATCCTCTCTTCACGGGTGAGGTATTTGGAGGTGTCGGGCTTCATGAGGTAGGTTGTGAGGGAGAAGGCGTCATCCCCCACAATGAAGTAGGGCACATCCTGCGTGTCGTTGGGCAGCGGGTCTGGATCTGGGAAGCCCACCATGAGGTTGCTTTCCAGCCCCTCCTTGAGGTGACTGGCATTGTATACCTGAGCATCTGAAGATGAGCCGTTGCCTGAAGCATCGATGTACATGAACTTGTAGTCATCATCGACCATGGCGAAGAGGATGATGCTGAAGAAGCCCTTGTAGTTGTGATAAGTGGACCCCAACTTGGCTGGTGCTTTGCAGGCCACGTGCTTGCCATCTATGGCTCCAACGGTGTGGGGGAAGTTCCACTTCTGATACCACTGCTCTGCAACTTTCTTCTAGCCTTCTTCAGTGGAGGGACACTGGAGTAGCTCCTCCTTGTATTCTTCGATGATGGCCTGCACCACTTCTCTGACAACAAAGCTGATGGTGCTGGGTGGCACCCTCCAGCCGTACTGCATGCTCCTGTAGGAGGTCCCTGAGGCCAGGTGGCGCAGAGTGAGTGCCACCTTGAGCCCAGGTTCCAGGCTGGGTGGGAAGTTGGTGTTTGTCTTGGTCAACCTGGGTGTCAGGCGCTGCACAACTTCATCAAACATGGCTGGAGGCATCCTCATGAAGTTCTGGAACGCCCGAGTGTCTTCGCTCCTGAGCTCCACCATCAGCTTGTTGTACAGTCTGTCCTCTGCTCTTCTGGCGAACCATCTTTGGAAACAGACTTTTTTTGGGTGCCTCCTTTTCTTCCCGTAGTAGAGTTCACAGAGCCTGTACATGGTTTCGCACTGTCGCAGAAGGATGGTGGCTGCTGAAAGGACTTTGTCACAATCCACGGTGGACATGACTGGATGCTGTGGAAGAGGAAGAGCCAGATGAAGGCTGCAGAGGTCTGCACCGCTGGGCTGCTGTTCTGAAAGTGAGATGCAGTTGAGTTGCTCCCCCTTTTTATAAGCAATATAGGTTTTCCGCTAGGCATCCTCTAGGCATCCTCTAGGCATCCTCTAGGCATCCTCTAGACATCCTTAATATCCCAGATAGGTCCCCTCTGCGAACGTTTTTTCTGCTTTCAAAGCTTTGTTTCCATTCTGCATCTGCTAGGCATCCGTTCTTCGTCCATTCCGCGTCCGTTCCGCTTCCTCCCTGCGTCCGGGCGGATGCGAGTTGCGCGGATGTGCAGCGGATGCCTCGCGGATATAGCAGATGCGTAACCAATGCAGAATGGACGAACTGGATATATTTTCCGCACAAAAGTTTTAGGCAGCCCAAAACTTTAGGAGTGGATGAAATGTCAATAAACGGATGCTGGACGAATAGAGAGGAAGCCAAACGGAGACAGTGAGTAGATCGCATTTTCGAATGGATGGCAAGGTTTTTTGTCCATTTTACATCCTCTTTGCATCCGTTGGTTCAGTGTGACATGGGCTTAAGGCAGAAGTGGAACTCATGTTTTCCCTTATGCCTTAACAACTACACCAAACTGGATCTTGTTAATAGATTAATAGCAATATCTCTAATTCCACTTCGTTTCAGCTATCAGTGCAGTGGAATTATTGAAATGAGGTAATGACTAAGTATATAAGCCAGATATGTGGCTATATTTTAACCTAGATGTCACTTCCTTATATTTCATGATGGGCCCTACAATGCAACATTTTTTTTTACAGTAAATGAGATGTGAGGCTATCAAAATGTCAGTCAACAATCTGATATTTCAGCCAAGTGTGACCAAATTGCTTTTCACTGCAATTGTTTTAGTCATTATGGATGATGATGAGTCACTGTGCATACCCAAGGTATGCATCTACCCCTTCAGGAATAACCAACACACCCAAAAGGACAACCATAGGAACAATCTATTCACAGGAACTCCAGTCTCAATTGGCATTTCATATGTTCTTACTTTGAGATTTTCCTTTGGGTATATTCTGGTGAGGATGCTTCCTCATTTTTTTTTTTTTTCATTTGCTAATGCTTTTCAATTGCTGTGAGGGGAGAAGGTGAAAACTCACTGAAGCAGAAAGGCAGATGACATAAAACAATTTAGATATTTTTTTTCTTTTCATATTCTCTTTTATATTTTCTTTTCCCAGTCCTCACCCCCAAGACACTTCACAACTTTCTTGCTAAAACTATAGGAAAACTAACATAACACTTCTCTTCCCTAAGATGATAATAAATGTGACATTTTCTTGCATTGGGGAGCAAGGAGTTTCAGGAGAGAGAGGGAGGGAGGGAGGGAGAGGGAGAGAGAGATTTGAATAGCTAAAGCAATGTGGATGTAGGAATGCATTAATAAATGGCATATTTCTTACTTTTGTGGGGAGTTAATTATAAACAGCCACTCCCAAAAAAGATATGTTAAGAAAATAGTTTCAGAATTACAGCATACAAAACAGAAGGCAAAAAGTGCAGTATATTTAGCTTTGAGGAGAAACAATGGTAATTTAGTGCAATTTGAAAAATTTCAAAAGCAGAGGGTACTATTAACACATTTTCATTGTGTTAATTTAATTCTAAACAAAGCAAGCATAATGAGATTTGTGGAAGAACTGTGCTAAATTACAACAACAATTGATGACATTAAACTTTGATGCAAACATATTTTATGGCCACATGCAAAATACTGCTATTTTTCATCCATGAAGTGGATAATTAGATAACAAAGATCAGCTAGGATATTGCTGGCTTTAGAAATAGGAATGAGGATATAACAGATGCCCTCACCACAAACACATTATCACACATAACATTAGAAAGGCTTGTCATCATTCCTGTCCTTGTCCATGAATAGGTAGTGATATTACTGATAAGAAGAAGAAATTTACCTGAAGACAGCTGTGAAGTAGAGATGTGACTGGAGGACACACATTGTGAAAGCCTGCCTGGCAACCCAGCCAAACAGCCACCAACAGAGGCTGAGTACCACTCCCTGGTGTGAATCTTGAACTGGGTGTGGAGGGGGTGGCCAGAGACAGAGATAATGAAGGACATCAAACCATTCAGAAACTGCCAAGTGGAACTGTCAGGTCTGAAAGGATGTTTGCTATGGGGAGACCAGGGGGTGATCCTGAAAGAACTAAGGGAAGGAATATTAGAAATGCTGCATGCAGGGCACCCAGGAATAGTAAAAATGAAATTGTTGGCCAGGAGTTATGTATGGTGGCCAGGGATAGCAAGGATATAGGTACCTGGGTGGCCACCTGCAAAGCCTGCCAGGAGTCCTGGCCTGCACCTCCCACAGTGCCCACCCACAAATAGGAAACCCCACAGGGACCATGGTCGAGGTTGCACATAGACTTTGTGGGACCAGTGAGGGACACACATTCCTGGTAGTGGCGGATGCCTACTCCAAATGGTTGGAGGTCAGTATCATGCAATCCATAACAACTGAAGCAGTCATTAGAACCCTAAGAAAACTATTCACAACACATGGGTTGCCGGATGTGATAACATCTGACAATGGGCCACAGTTCACAGCCACCCAATTAGAGGGATTCCTGGCAACACATGGGATAAGACATTCCCTCTCCACCCTGGTGTGCCCCTTGATGAATGGCCAAGCAGAGATGATGGTTCAGTCAATGAAAGAAACACTAACCAAGTTGGGACCAGGGGACACCCAAGCCAAAATAGATAAGCTACTAAGATTCATCATACAACACCAAGTGTGACAACTAACAAAAGTCCTGCTTTTGATGGGGAGGAAACTAAGGTAACAATTAGACAGACTAGACCCCCAATACAATACTGACAACTCAGTAAATTCATCCAGCAGATGCTGGGCATTCCAGGTGGGTGACCCGGTATACTCCAGAAATCTAGTAGGTGAATCACTATGGATACCGGTCAAATTAACCCAAATAACAGGCCCCTGATCCAGGTTGAAACAAACATCACCAAAATTGGAGGAGACACATCAATCAACTCCAGGGGAGCCAGATAAGGGGGACACCAGAAATGCCAGACACCCCCAAAGGGGAAAGAGAGAGCTCCCAAACAAAAACACAAATATACCAGGCCCTGACAATATACCAGACCCTGACAAATAACAAGGCAAACCCTCAACGATTAATATCAAGCCCAAATAGAGAGTGCAATCACATACCGGCAATCCATTGATGGGTCAGTGAGGCCAGAGAAGAGCAGGTCAGGGAGAGAAGCAAGAGGGCAGCCTCTAGTGGAAACAAGATGGCCACACCTGCCAAGAGAACCCACCAATGACTGAACTGTGCAGGTCAGGTTGCACCCACAAGAGCCCCGCCTACTTGCAGGACTACAGAGCACCGGATTGGTGAATCTAGACCAGTGGTGAGGGGTGTTAGATATTTGCATACTTAAATGTGATTGATTGAACCGCGGAAGCGGGAAAACAAATGGCCGTCACTGGCTGAAGCCACAGACAGCTCCCCTGTAAAAGGACCTGCCACGGCTTGGTTTCTTCAGTTCCTGCAGAAACAAAATAAAGACTTTTACTGAATTGAGCATCCTGCATCTCCATCACCCCACAATCTAATGCTCTTATAATACTCTTTTCTTTTCCCTGTATTTTGGTTAATTGGTATTTTACAATAGGGAAAGGTGTATAAATTATGGGCTGAGCACTAGAGAGCATCATGCAACAGAGTATAAAATTGGGATTATCAGTGGATTCTGGTGATGCTGAAGATAGACTCATATTTTTGATTGGAATCCATTCTGTGGAAGTGGGTAAAATCACACCACGGGGCATTGGAACAGCTGTGGATGATGGGGAATTCACATTCAATCTCAAAGGATTGGCATACCTCTTTTTCTTTTTTTGATATCTATTGAGAAGAAGAGTTTAACTTGATTGGTTGCAAGTTGGTAAGCCAACATTATATCCTGGCCCCCCCAAAAAAAGAGAAATGAAAAAATGTTCTTTATTCCAGGGTAGCCAAAATTAGCATATAGAAACACACTGCTTGAAAATTTATGGTAACTGGCAAACTTCTATATATATTCTGTAGGGAAAGAACAATTTATCTTGTTCTTCCTGCTCTTTATATGAAATGGATGTGAATTTCTAAAATGAAAGTGCTGAATTCAGCAACTTCAGTTCATTCTGAGGGGATTTCCTTTATAGCCTTTGATAGATTTGATTCACACCTGTTATCAATACTCTAGTATATTCTGACATTATATATGTCATTCAAACATAAGCCAATTCATTCTGCACACACCAGAAACACTTTGCTTCCCTGATTAATCCTACAAAATTAGGAAAGATGATCTGTCCAGATCTAAGCAAAGTAAAATAAATGTAATAGGTATGGTAAAGTTTTTGAAATGATTCAGGTCTGCTTTAGCAATCTTTTTATTTGTTTGTTTGCTTAAGACATACCATTATTTGTCATTATTCATTTCACTTTTTTAAAAAAAATGAGTTTCTTTTATGTCATTAATCAATTTAAAACATATAAAGCAAAATATCTCTGATTCTGAATAAGGGGCTTTTTCTACTGCTGTAAAATAAAATAAAAATAATTAACACTTAGTTTTTTAAACAATTTAAAAAAATTAATGATACAAAAATAAAATAAAAATAAACTATAAAAAAATAGTTAAAAAAAAAAAAGAAAACAAAAACCAAATGTACTCAAAGGGTAGATTAGATGAACCAGTAGGTCTTTTTTGCCATTATTTTTATTAAATCCAATTATTTTATCCATTTAATTCAATTTCAAACCATCCCCCCATCCTAACTTCTCAATGACTCATCAATTTTTTGAACTGACATATATAAAAACACAGAATATCACAAACCTCCCCCTCAAAATAGGAACTTCACAACTGTCCTATCCTAAGATTTGACAGAACCAACTAGGTTTTAAGAATATAAGGTGGGAGCTGCATGGATCTCTAGTGAGATGTCTTTCCAGAGGGTAGGAGTCATGGCAAGATTACATTCTTTGATTGATTGGGTCTGAAGCACATTCAATTTCCCTCACTGAATAGGCAGAAACGTTTAAAAATAAATATTCTTCAAGTAGCCTGGCCCTATGGCATGAAGAGCTTTATAGAAACAGCAATAGCACTTAGACTTATATACCACTCCATAGTACTTTACAGCACTCTCAGAGCAGTTTACAATATCAGCATATTGCCCCCAACAATCTGGCTCCTCATTTTACTGACCTTGGAAAGATGGAAGGCTGAGTAAACCTCAAGCCCTGTCAGAATCAAACTGCAGCTGTAGGCAGAGTTAGGGCTATAGATGAAAATCAGCACCTTGAATTGCACCCAGAAACTCAGTGGCAATCGGTGTGACTTGCAGGACAGTGGTGACTCATGCATATGTCAATGTATGCTTTACTTTGCCCATATATTCTAAACTGGCTTAGGTTTTGAGAAAAGTCTAATGTAGAGCATATGGCAATAGTCCAAATATAAGGTGATGACTGCAAGAGCCATGCAAAGAGCCTTCCAGTTGTGGAGGATATACAACTGGCACACCATAAGGAATTATGAAAAGTTTCTCAGTCACAAATATCATCTGCTATTTGAGCAGGATTTGTTAATCCAAGATAATTACAAGATTGTGCCCAATCTTTCCCCATTGAGACCCATATGATCTCTAGATATTGGGATGAAATTTTGATAGTGTTGCTTGGTTATCTCAGGATTGAGATGTACAATTGGATATAATCAGTATATTAATATTATTTGACTTCAGATTGCTGGAAAAACCTCACCTTATGATACAAACCTTTGTTGGCAACATCTTTTTTTTCCTGCCCTGTTGCTTTCAATTTATCCCTAATCCATAAGTGACACAGAGCTACTAAAGCTGCATTTTACCACTTAGTACAACATTATATGAGAATACCTTTAAGATGTACAAGATCAATTAGATACTTACCTGCAGGCAACAGAAGGAAACTAGTGTTTGGCAATGCAGACAGGAAAAAAGAATCACTAAAGGTTTTGGACTAAAATCTAATGGGCTAGTTCAGATTAGGTTGGCAGATAGGCATTTTCAATTTCCCAGTCTAGAACTGAGAGGAAATTACTAGTCAACCAGCCAGCTTCTGTGGCTAAGAGAAGAGTTGAACCTGAGTCTCTCTATCTCTAGTTCACTACCATAATCACTACAGCACAGTGACTTTTATACTTAAGTTTACAGCAATTAACCCAGAGGTGGGATTCTACCAGTTCGCACCTATTCAGTAGAACCAGTTGTTAACATGCTAAGCAGTTCAGAGAACTGGTTGTTAGAAGAAATTACTAGCCTAATCCTGTAAGGAAGGCAGGAAGGAAACATTCTGGTGTTGCTTACAGAAACTGCCTCTCTGTTAACCCTTATTACATTCTTGGCAGGACTAGACTTTCTGTCTCAGGAACTTCTCTGGAGTTTTTTTCCCCTCCTTTGCTGGTACTTTGCTTGTGTGGAGTGACCATTCAAAGTTACAATGGCACTGAAAAAAGTGACTTATGACCATTTTTCACACTTATGACTGTTGCAACATCCCCACAGTCATGAGAGGCCAAGTGAGGAGATGGTGCCTCGATGTTAATGATATTGAGTTCGCCACACCCACCAACTAAACCATGCCCACAGAACTGGTTTTTTAAAAACTTGAATCCCACCCCTGGGTCAACCTGTGCCTTGTCATTGTTTCAGAGATATATATTTATCTAAACAAAGAAACACAATGACCAAACCAGGCAAAAAAATCAGGGGAAGCAGGAGCAACCTCTGACTTCTTCCCAAGTTTCCCAACTAAGTTTCCCTGTGGGAATCTAGCAGGGAGCACTGGAAAAATTGGTGCTTCCACTGGGATTACTTGGTTTATTTTTTCCCTCTGCAATACCAAACTACATCTGGTTCATTTCTTCAGCTTCTCCCACTACATAAAATTTAGGCCTCTTCTTCCCCATTTCTATGGATTTAGCCTGGTGATAGATAGTATCCTGAACAATCTACATAATTTCTTTTCACATTTTGTTTGATTAAAAAGAACAAAAAAGAGTTTATGGTATTTATATATTATTGCTGTTGATTATAGATTGGACATCATAAAAGATTTCAGAAACATTTTCACCTTTTTGTAGAGAAAAGATTAGCTTAAAAATCTGATACATTTTTTTTCCAATCAGCCCTGAATCCCAGTTGATGTAGAACTTTAGCAAAACTAAAAAGTTCAATGATCATCCATCAATCATACTTTGCAAATCCTAATAAACCAGATTAAGTATCATCTTGGAAGATTTCAATGAGCAATATCCTCTCCATATGGTCTCTTGCAAATTCCTTGGTGCCTTGAGTAATTTACATGGGGAGACAAATGGCTTTCTCAGATTAAAGCACCTTTCTGAATAATTCAAGATATTATAGAGTGGTAGCCTTAAAAATGACATAGAAATCTGCAGAATTTTTAAGTGAATCAGAACTAGAAGGCCTAACATGTTCTTTGATTTTGTATTATGAAGACCATCTTTATTTGATGATCAAAGATTGATGGTCATCAATCTTTGTTGATGTGCTTCTCACATTTTGCTCTGCATTTATTTCTTCTATTTCATTCTCTCATAACACTAATAGATTAGTAAATAGAAATATAATAGAAGGGAGAGACAGTGTTTCATCAACTTATTCTTCCCATGAATAATGCTTTAAATTAAAATATTAACAGACAAGGAAGGTGTTATAAATAATCCATTTTTCAACAACTGATATAAATTGTAATTGGTATCTTCAGAAAAGTCCAGGTGTGACAGATAGAAAAGATCTATGTTATGCATACTTTTGCAGAACACCTAGTGTTAATTAATGGATGTTTTTTCACAATTATGCTGCACTTATTTATTGGCATTAATTAGGAACTAAGTGAAATGTTCTTTTTTTTTTTACACTCTGCCCAATCCTTTTCTAGTTTATTTGGAATAAAACATATATTGGTGAATCTCTATGTTGAGATGGATGGGTTCAATCAATCCTCAACTAAGAATTGACAGAAGCTGTAGGACCTTGTTAGTAACATAAGTCACCTAACAGTTGGGTTGGAAATATATAAACCAGGACAGACATTTTAATACTGTCTCTTTAAGGGAATGATAAAATTGGAATTGGGTGTGGTTCTTCAAACATCCATAAGATGGAGAAAGAAATCTGGTTTCTCAGAGTGTTGCCCTTCCTGCATTTCTTTATTGACTGTTGCTGATTGTCGTTCTTCTTGGATTTCAAGTAAGTCTGTTACTGAACTGTTTATGATAGTGGACTTTGTTATTGGATTATCCCTGGACTGAAAACTGACTGCTATAACCATGTATAACTTGGTCTGCTTGTTGGACTTTCCTTAACCATTTACTGGAAGTAAAAACCTACATTTTACTATGCAGCGTATCTGTGTGTTGGTTGTGTGTTATTCTTCACCACTCTCACTACGTCTCACTTTGTGCACTCATTCTCCTAATGCGGAATTACCTCAAGAGACCTGTTTGAAAGGAGCTCATACATGCAGGAATTTTGATCATATAACTTTAAATAGTTGTATTTGTATTGCTGGCATTACAAAATGTTTGCATACAATCCATTCTTGTACTAAATTTGATTCTTTTAACCAGAAACAGCAAGAACCCTCACACAATTACACAAAGTCTTGATTATATTTTGTTTACTAGTCTGTTGCTGATTCAGTTTAGGAATCGATTACTTTTAATTAAGTCAAAGGGCATGTCTCTTTGAAAAAAATCTTAGCTTTACTCTTGCATTTTTTATTTAAAAATGGCCATGCTGAGGTAAATCTTTAAAGTCAGCTTTTTAATTAGCCAACCCAGGCTCTTTCTAAGAAAAATAATCAAATAAAAACTTTACTTCCGTTTTATCGAGTTTACATGTATCTATAGCTCCAAGTTATCAAATCTTTTGAAGTTTGAAAATTCATGACTATTTTTGCTTTCAAACACTGACTGACTAACCTTGACTATACTTAGGTGCTGTTACCTCCTCATTTTCTTGTCTAGTAGATTCATTTGTCTCAAGAATTATTGCCATTCCCCAGGGGTTTCTAATCGATCTGGAAGAGTGCTCATGCCTCGGGTGCCCTCAATGAATCAATGTCACTTCATAGGTCCCAAGAAGCCAGTCTTACTGTCAGGGCACCTGTCATATGGAACAGCAGTTCCCTGCCCCAAAATATGGCTTGCCCCTTTCAGAAGGCTGTGAAAAACTGGTTCTTCACCCAGGCAATGGGGCTAGGATGTTAGTGACAGGAGCACTGGCACTATTACATCTAATTAGTAGTTACTGAGATTTTGTGAGCCTCAATTTATTTTTGTTTGATTTGTTTTAAAAATATTTTACTTTTTTTAACACCCAGAATTTGTTTGGATAAATGGGTAGCTGTATATAGTACATTAAGTAAATAAATAAATATGTTTAACAATTTTTTAAAAATAATTGACTACAGCATATGAAAATGGATTCATGAAATAAATAAATATGTTCACAATATTTGGTAACTTTGAAATAGTGCAAGAAATTCAATCCTTGATAGGATCATGAATTAATAGAACTCTGGAGGATAAAATGAAGAAATATTTTTATTTGACTCTATCATTCAGCCATTGGAAAATTCAACATGTCATATTTTGTGAAGGAGGGGAGCAATGCATTTCTTTCCTTACTATTCATAATGTGATAATTACCTCCAAATATGATTGGAGTGAAGAGAAAATGAAATTATTCAGGCTGTTTTTCATAATATCAAAACCCCAGTTAGCTAGTGACTAGCAGTGTATTTGAGCAGACGCACAACTATTATGAAATCTACTTCCAAAGCTTAGATGACTTGAAAAGTGTCTACAATGGAATTGTAGACAATAAACTGGACTATATAGCAACAACAACAACAAAGCAAAAGAGAAAGACTCTCCCCAAATCCTTTTTTAAAATGATAGATGAAATAAACTGAAAAAGTATATGGAGAGAAAGAAATGTTAAAACCAAACAATACACTTTTTACTCAAATAGACATTTATCAGGGTCCAGAATAGATATGATTTGGACTTCAACAAAACTAATATCTAATATCCAAGAAACAAATATTGAAACAAGTACTTGGGTAGATCACAATCCAGTGACAATTAAATAGAAAGGACAAAAAAGATCGAGATGGACTTTAAATAATACTATTCTAAAAGAGAAGGATTTTATACAGCAGATGGAGATAGAATTGGCTTTTTTCTTTAGAGAAAATAAAAAAGAAGACACTTCAATCCAGATTGTATGGGACACAATGAAGGCATATGCTCGAGGCTTGATAAAAGACTACACAAGGAAAAGGAACATCAGGAAAAGGCAAGTCACGGAAGCTTTAGAAGATGAGTATAAAAGACTTGAAAAAGAACTACAGAAAATGCCACAGAAAAAAAAAAGACATAAAGCTAAAACTGGATACAATTAAACATAAAATGAGTTTAATAGAGAAAGAAGAATTAGCACAGAAAATTAGAAGTGCTAAACAAAATTATTTTGAGGATGCAAATAAACCAGGTAGATGGTTAGCATACAAATTGAGAAAGGAAAAAAAATCAAGGAAAATACCGCAATTAATAGATGATCAAGGTCAAGTTTGCCACGGCAATAAAGAGAAGAAGGAAATCATTCAAGACTTTTATGGGAAATTATATGAGCAAGAGAATATTGATGAGGAAAGAGTTAAACAGTATTTACAGAATGCTAATCTACCTAAGATACCTAAAGAGACTGAAAAAATGTTAGAAAGCAATATAACCATGATGGAGTTAACTGAAGCACTTAAGAAACAAAATAATGGGAAGGCACCAGGCCCAGATGGACTTCCGGCAGAATTCTATAAAACATTACAAGAATAACTGAACCTTCCATTGCTAGAAGTCATGAATGAAGTTATGTTAAAGAAGAAATACCTAAAACATGGTCAGAAGCCTATATTATACTTATTCCAAAAGAAGAGACTGATCCATTACAAATTAAGAATTATAGACCCATTTCTTTATTAAATGCAGATTATAAAATGTTCACGTCAATATTGGCAGAGAGACTCAAAAATATTTAAATAATTTTATTCATCCTGACCAAAATGGATTTCTGCCAAAGAGACAAATTAAAGATTATATGAGAGTAATATTGGACACTTTGGAATATTATGAGGCACACCCTGAAAAACAAATGGCTTTGATATTTTTAGATGTACAAAAGGCATTTGATAATGTGAACTGGAGATTCATGTTATTATTATTGGAACAGATGGGCTTCGCCAGAAAATTTATTCAAGCAATACAAGCCATATATTATAAGCAAACGGCAAAGGTAATGATAGAGGGAGAATTAACAGACTATCAATATAAGACAAGGTACAAGACAAGGTTGCCCACTATCACCTTTGCTATTTATATTAACTTTGGAAGTGTTAAATAGAAACATTAGAGACGAAAAGAGTATAAAAAGAATGAAAATTTAAAAAGAAGAATTTAAATTGCAAGCTTTTATGGATGACTTGGCCTTTATTTTAGAAGACCCTCTAGAAACAGCACTAAAACTATTGGAAAAGATAGAGGCATATGACAAGGTGGCCGGCTTGAAAATAAACAAAGATAAGACAAAGATTCTGACAAAGAATATGCTACTAAGACAAAAAGAAGAATTGGCAGATTTATTGAAAATTCAAGTCACGAATAAGGTTAAGTATTTGGGGATACATTTGAGAGCAAGATGTAGTACACTAAAAGAGAACAATTACACTAAACTTAAACAACAGATAGCAGAGATAAGAGAACAATTACACTAAACTTAAACAACAGATAGCACTAGATTTGATGAAATGGGAGAACCTACAATTGTCACTAACTAATAGGGAGAATGTCAACAATCAAAATGAATATTTTACCCAGAATTTTGTATTTGTTTCAAACAATACTAATTAGGCTTGGAAAGGACTACTTTGAAGATTTAAACAAAATTGTGTTGAAATATATATGGCAAGGTAAGAAAGCGAGAATAAAGTTAAAACTTTTACAAGTTTTAAAAGTTTTAATTTTAATTTTACCCAGAATTTTATATTTGTTTCAAACAATACCAATTAGGCTTGGAAAGGACTACTTTGAAGATGTAAACAAAATTGTGTTGAAATATATGTGGCAAGGTAAGAAAGCGAGAATAAAGTTAAAACTTTTACAAGATGCTAGAATTAGAGGAGGATTTGGTCTGCCTAATTGGAAGTTGTACTACCAAGCTACAAACTTGACATTGCCAGCCAGTTGTGAGTCCATCTAATGGTGTGCTATCTATTCCACTTTTTTCTAGCTTACTAAGAAGTAGATTGTGGTCTACTTTGTCAAATGCCTTGCTGAAATCTAAATACTGTATATTATGTCCACAGTATTTTGCTGGTCTACTAATTTTGTCACTGCTCTACTAATTAAGTCACTTTTGTTTTAGATTTTTATGAAATAGCACAAGCTAGCCGCTTTGCCAAATATTTATTCTGATGAACTCATTCAACAAAAGACAATGGACAAACACAGCCTTATCAGGGTTGATTTATTCATTAAATAATCTTAAAAATAAATTACAAATCAATAACACATTTTAATAACAGATCTTTTTTCTTTTTTTTACAATAATGGACTTTCTGTGTTCATTCTTTTTGAAAAAAAAATTAATAAAAATCTATTCTTGCAATTCCCATGGAACTTCACAAAAAACAGGCAAAGTTAATAAGCACTCTTTCACTTAGCTCCTCACAAGCATGCTCACTTGGGGGAATTCAACAACAAAGTCAATTGTTCAAAAAAGTGTTCATTATCCATTTCTCAAACATCTTAATTTTTCTTCATCCATGACCTCTGAACTTTTTCTTATGCCCCAAGCAACTCTGTTTTCTAGAGGCTGGCTTGAATGCAAGATTCAAAGGTATAAAAATTCAAGGTTAATTGGATTTTGCAGTAATCGAGGCATATATAAAACAAAAATACTTCCATCTTTTAGAAACACAAACATTTTTATGCTTCTAAAATTTAAAATTATAGATAAACTCTCTTTCCCCTGAATTATAATTCAAACTTTTGAAGGCCAAAACCCTCTCAATGATAATGTTTTTTTAGAAAGAGATTTACAGATATTCATCTTGGTTTTGCCATTGATTGCATTTTCAAAGGTTTCATTATGCTTAACTAAGGTACTATTCACAAGGTGGTAATTTCTTTATCAGCAAGCTTCAATGGATATGTTTATAGTTTCTATCAGTATTAATTAAATCAGGTATGTCCACATAAAAGAATGTGCAGCCAACCAGAATCTTTACCTTATCCATATATTGCTGCAGGTTAAAGTAGCCAGATTACATCACATTAAGATTTTATGTGGGCTGTTTGGATAAAATTTTCTCTGAGGCTTTTTCCTTCTTACTACATTTGGTACATCAAAAAAGCTTGAACTTTTTACCCTGATACCTTGCACGCACACACATGTCTGGTAGCACCTTTTTGACTAATACATTTGATTAAATGGTATAATCTTTTGTGAGATAAGATGAATTGTTAATCCAATCTCACCCTACATTTTCGTCAACCACAGAGTAACACAGGTCTACTTCTATATTTTCTTCTGTAATTGCAATTAGAATATAGTTTCATTTACACTTTGTTTTGAATGAAACATGCAAAAACACCCACACTGGTAAAAATGGCACACAATTAAGTATGTGCTTATTTCCCATGAATGCCTTTCTTACAGATAGCAGGGAGGGGGAAAACCCAACATTTTGGCTTATTGCTTTCAGTATCTTATTCCCACTGATGAAAAAAAATAATACTGGGAATTTTTGATCATCATATAATTGCAGGTCTACAAACATCTGTTAAATTAATAACATAAACACAGAAAATGATGTAGGCTAGTATTGTGCATTAAGGAAGCACATGAACCTATTTCAAATTATTTGGTGGCACTTTATTCAGTAACACTAATGGTGAAGATATTGACGAGCTCTGGTAGCGCAGTAGTTAGAATGCAATATTGCAATTATTGTATGTTGACATCAGATTTCTCACTTACCATAATTACAGCATATAGCAATAGCACTTAGACTTATATACTGCTTTATATTGCTTTACAGCCCTCTCAAAGTGGTTTACAGAGTCAGCATATTGCCCCCAACAATTTGGGTCCTCATTTTACCCACTTCGGAAGGATGGAAGGCTGAGTCAACCTTGTGCCTTGTGGGATTTGATCTGCCAAATTGCAGTGGGAGTAGCTTGCCGTCCTGTACTCTAACCACTACACCACCGAAGCTCATATTTAATTTAATATTTAAATGTTAAATATGTAATCATATTTAATATTTATTATTCAATTAGTAAATCAAACTGGTGAATTATATTGATTTCTGTAATGACTTATTGTACATTGTGGAACTGTTCTGTATGATTTTGGGTTTTATGTTAATGTTATTGTGGTTACAATTGATCAAAACAATCTCTCTCATTCTGATATTAGTAAATCATTGGACAGTTATACGTTGTTGTTGAATCAGCAAATAAGTCAAGTAGTTTAACAGTTATTGAACTTTTGTTTACTCTGTAGGCCTTTTTGTCATCAGACACATCTTCCCTATTTTTAATGTAGTTCAGATGAAGTTCCAAAACAATTACAAAAAATGACATTGTTTCATTTTCATTGTTCTACAAAGAAACATAATAATTCTTAGCAAGCCTCCCCCCACCCAAAATGAATTTGACTTATGTTAGATAATCAAGGGAGGCTTTTGTAAGGTGCTGCTTTAACAGGAGAGTGTAGGGGAGAGCCTTCACAGTTATTTTTTGGAAATTCTTCCCCATGTGACTTGGTTGGGTCACTTGCTCCTGGATCGTAGGAAGGTTAGTATTGTTTACTGATGTGATTATATTTTTAAAATTATGTTTGAGAGTCTTGCACACCAACCAGAGTTGTAAAGTTGTGCCTTCATATAATATACACTTTTGCTATTTCCCTTCCTCATGGCCCTCAGGATTCTCCTCCTCCTCCTTGGGTAAGCTGCAGAATTGCCTTTTGCTTTGCTGGGGTGGAGGAAACCAAAGGAGCTATAAATCATGAGAAAAACTACACCTCCATTCCCCATTTCAGTATGATCCCAAGGGCCCCCTCTCTCTCAACAACTGCTGGCATCCCTCAGCCATTCTTTACCTTAGCATCAGGCATCAAAGTATCAAACAGAGATAAAATATTTAGTAATATGAAATTTTAGAATAGGTCATGATAGTCAAACCAAGTTAAGTAGAACCACATGTTTCCTCAACATAATGGGGCCATAAAATACGTGGTCTAGTAGAAGAATAATTTATTTTATTTTATTTATTTTGTCTGCTTTCTTTAATCTTTGTGGTTTGCTTAATCCATATCTTTCCCCAGTCAGTGAAGGAACGTGTCAAACAAAAAGCCTGGGAAGTGTCTTGTGTTTCTCAATTGAAAGCAAACTAAACCATGAGAAATAAAATTAGAATTGGTATACATTTGCTTCTATACAAGCTAATTTTCCACTTAATCTTTTGTTTGAACAGCATATTAAAAGTGGTAGACCCAAGTAATCTTAAACAAATAAATACTTTGAAAGTACATTTCTTCCAATTAACTTTAGTTGCTGATTATTTTATTTTCTACTGCAGCTTATTCAACTGGAACAACATATTCAACAAAAGAAGTCAGTCCTAGCTGGAATATACTATTTCTTACCTTCTTGGAAATTAATTAGCATTTCTAAAATCAACTTGTGAGAAAAATATAAGCATACAATAAAATGAAATTTTATTTTGTATGCAATTTTTATGGACTTCCGCTTCTAGAGGATGCAGGGACATTTACAATACCAATTATAATAATGGTTAGGAATCATCAATACAAAGTACACAAAGTATGTGAAAGACATTAAATACATACATTAAAAACAACTATCCCATCATTCATGAACCACTTGAATGAAACCCATCAACATATTAGTAGGAAATGATTATGGAGTCTTTCATTTTCTGCCTGTACAGTTTACTACAGTAGCATTATGTCAGTGTACATTATTCAGAAGTTCATTGAAAGCGTCCATGGGTGAATTATGCAACTGTTCAATTTTTTTGGGTTGTAACTGATTGATTATGTGCCATCAAATAATTGTTGACTATAAGCAATTAGTTAGATGAGTCCAATAAATGATCCAACCTGATTTTTCAAGTCTTTCAATGCTATACTCATCACCATTGTAACTGAGTTCGTCAACCTGCTGCTAGCCATCCTCTTCTTCCCTTTCAATAGAATGGCATGGCATGCCATGGAATGGAAGAGAATAGAATTCTTTATTGACCAAATATAATTGGACATACAAGGAATTTGTCTCCAGTGCATGAGCTCTCAGTGTACATGTAAATAACAGTCATAAATCATAAATTTCAATTATAAATAATAAGATGCAAGAAACAAAATGATAAATCATAAGATACTGATAGAAGAAGATAATAGGAAATATGAGAAGGATTAGTAGTGCACTACAGCACTACTACCTGGGTAAATATCTACAGGCACAAGACAGCGCTGTGAGAATGAGGTGTTTAACAGAGTGATGGCATGGGGGAAAACAGTGTGGCATGCAATGTCTTATAGCAGCATCCTGAAGGGAGGAGTTGAAACAGTTTATATCCAGAATATGAGGGGTCTTTACATATTTCTACCTTTCCATTTTCCAAAAAGCTGTGTGTTCCCATAATGCAGTATGTGTAAAATAGGATTATTTGAGTCTGGTAATTTGTATGTTAAGTAAGAACTCTGAATTAATTTGCTTGATGATCCATTTGCTTCTTTTCTTGATGGTCCTCCACAGCATTATCAAGAGTCTTATCCAACAGCAAAGTTCAAGTCTCAATATTCTCCTTCTTCAAAGCTTAATATGTTGCAACAACAAAACATATTTAAGGCCCTGTCCCACTGGCCGACGGACACATAACATATGCATAAAGGACACAGCGGATGAGCAAAATTTCAGGGGTGGCTCCATCTGTTGTCATCTGCTCCAAAAAGTGGTGAAAATTTGCATAAAACAGAATGGAAAAGAATAGAAAAGAACGGACGTGGGTAGGATGTAGCGGGGATGTTAAACGGATGTTCGTAGGAAGCCTAGCAGATGACAGCGGATGGAAGCGGATGACACATCTGCAGGGGTTACGGGGGAGAATTGCGAAGCAGATGCATAGCAGAAGGGGCGGATGCATAGTGGATGATGCGGATGCATCACGGACGCCGATAGGAAGCAAAGCGGAAGCATAGCGGATGTATATCAGATGCAAAGCATTCACTGCGCATGCGGGGAGTATGAATTGCATCAGCTCCATGGATGCAACTCGCACGCAGTCAACATTCAGAGGAAAGACGTGCTGCCACTTCAAAGAACACCATGGTTCGTCAGTCAGGGAAGAAGAGAAAGCCGGTGCCTACTCGTGCCAGCTCTGGCAAGAAGGACAGAACCACCATCCCACCTCCTGGCACTGACTCTGAAGCTGCTGGTGCTTCTCCTGCTGCTGCTGCTGCTGCTGCTGCTGCTGCTGCTGCTGGTGGTGGTGGTGCTGGTGCTGGTGGTGCTGGTGCTGGTGCTGCTGGTGCTGGTGCTGCTGGTGCTGGTGCTGGTGCTGCTGGTGCTGCTGCTATGGTGGACCAGCCCCAAGGCCCTCAAAGCCCTGCTGCTGAAGGCCCTGCTGCTCAAGCCCCTGAAGGCCCTGCTGAAGCCCCTGCCAGAGGGAGGAAGAGGCAAGGGAAGGAGAAGGGAGAGAGGAAACAGTACACCATTTCCGAGCAGTATGAGGAGGACGTGCTGGAATGGCTGAGGGAGAACGAGTACCTCTGGAGAAAGGGCCACAGACTCTATCACGACACCAAGAAGAAACAGGAAGCTTGGAGAGACAAGGCAGAGAGCTTGGAGTACACTGCAGAAGTACTCCTGGGATGGTGGAAGCACATGCACACCTGGTATGGCAAGCTACACCTCAAAAAATCTGGGCAGGCAGCTGTCAAGCTCACTGACTGGGAGATGTCTGTCATGGCCAAGTGCAGCTTCCTGGAGGGTGAGGTCCACCACCAAGGAGCACCCCTCTGACACCCCTCTCCCTCAGACAGCCCACAGGCAGCCAGTCCTCTTCCAGCCAGGAGACAGCTAGCCTGTCCAGGCAACTGTCTTCAGAGGGCCCCATGGCAGAGACCCCCCTGATGGCTGCACTCCCCATGCCAGAGGACTTGGAGAATGACGCCCTGCTGTCACAAATGGAGGAAGAAGTGGGAGCCACCAGAGACCAATACACCCCCACCTCCAGCTCCACAGGATGCAGGCAGAGAGGCAGACTGGAGGGCCAGAGCCACACTGTCCTGTTGGAGATCAGGGACACAATGAAGATCAGCACAGAACTTATCTCTCAACTGGTCCACTTGGACAGAGGATCCTCCAGCCGCCACACCATCATCACCTACGTGAGCCACACCTTGGGGGATATGCCCGAGGCCCAGAACTGAAGCTGCTCCTAACTAGTCCAGGTCTGCTCCTCCACCCAAGGTGATGTCACAGCCCTTCCACAGCTTTCAACAGCCCCTCACGTACCAAGGCTACGAGCACCAGGACTTCCCACAGCACAAAGAGACCTTCCCAGTCCAGGCCCAGGTTCATCGCACGCAACAGACGCCATACCTCGCCCAGCTGCAGACCAGACAGCCCCACTACACTCCTCCTTCCTCCACCCCACAGCCAAGCCCGTCAACGTACAATCTGTCATCAGTATTGGGCCTGACATCCTAGGTACTTGATGTAGGGCCTCTCAACCTCACGGGACTGAGTCAGCTCTCTTAGAGCTTCCTGAACACACCATCCCCTGTTGTACTCTTGGGGCCAAGCAACCCAATGGCGCCTCAGACCAGCACTCAAGCCACAGCCACTTCCACAGTCCCTGGCTGTTTAACAGCTGAGACCATGGACATGACTCAGAGTGACTGAGAATAGTGCCAAAGACTGAGTTGTTACTTGCTCACTTTATCTTTGCTTAAGACACTTTACTTGGATCATTTTCTTTTTTTAATAAAACCATACAGTTTACTTAAGACAGTTATTAATAAAGATTATCTTTGCTAAATAAAGTGTTGGTGAAAACTTTGAAAAAATGGTTAAGCCTTTGCATGCTTGTGGGAAAGGTAAGGATAGTTGTGGGATAGATAAGGACAGTTGTGTGATAGATAAACCTCCAGTGCAAGCATAGTGGGACTGTATGGTCCACCCTCCCAGCTGCCACACATATGGACCTTTTGTATCAATAACAATTTATTCATTGATCCACACATTTCAAAATAAACAAAGCTCTTTATTAATACCCTATTCATTGTAGGGCCACTCAACATACATGGCACAATCTCATCAGTGTTATGCGACAGCTTCAAGGAAGCATCCATTAACCATCTATCATCCTGTCTTGCCACTCCACTGCTCCAGTTGGGAAGTTGCACCAGTGTCTCAGTAGGTTGCGCTGCTTCTTCCCTTCAAGTGAAGCTCTGTTGGGGCCTTGTATATCCACAGTGTTTATCAGGTTTTATCCTTGCCTCCATTCACCAGGCTCCATGTCCCCATTCCCTTGTTGACGGTCGACAAGTCTGTTCTGCAACACTGGGTAGCGGGTGCGCATGAGATGGTGCAGGATGCAGCAAGCTTCCACGATGCTCCTCACAGTCTGGGTGATGCTGCATGGTGGTGAGAAGTATCTGGAACCTGTTGGCCAGGATGCCAAAGGCGTTCTCCACCACCCGTCTTGCCCTGGACAGCCTGTAGTTGAAGATCCTCTCTTCACGGGTGAGGTATCTTGAACTATATGGCTTCATGTGGTAGGTTCTGAGGGAGAAGGCATCATCACCAATGAAGTAGGGCACATCTTGTATATCATTGGGTAGGGGGTCTGGATCTGGAAAACCCATGATGAGGTTCTGTTCCAGCCCATTGTTGAGGTCACTGGCATTGTGTACCTGGCTATCTGAAGCTGACCCATTGCCTGAAGCATCGATGTACATGAACTTGTAGTCAGCATCAACCATGGCAAAGAGAATGATACTGAAGAAGCCCTTGTAGTTGAAATAAGTAGACCCTGAGTTGGCTGGAGCTTTGCAGGCCATGTGCTTCCCATCTATGGCTCCAACGGTGTGGGGAAAGTTCCACCTCTGATACCACTCTTCTGCAAGTTTCCTCCAGGCTTGTTCAGTGGTGGGGCACTTGAGGAGCTCCTCCATGTATTACTTGATGATGGCCTGCACCACTTCTCTGACCACTTTGCTGATTGTGTTTTGTGGCACCCTCCATGCATACTGCATGTTTTCGTATGTGGTTCCAGAGGCCAGATGGCACAGAGTCAGTGCCACCTTCAGTCCAGGGTCCAGGTTGGGACAGAAGTTGGTGCTCGGCTTGGTCAACCTGGGTCTCAGATGCTCTACAAGTTCGTCAAACATGGCTGGTGGCATCCTCATGAAGTGCTGGAATGCATGAGTGTCTTCATTCCTCAGTTCCACCATCAGCTTGTCATAGAGTCCAAACTCCACTCTTCTCCCAATCCATCATTGGACCCACACAGCTCTTGGACGTCTCCTTCTTCTCCTTGTGTATAAAAGGTGAAACAGTCTGAACAGGGTTTGGTTCTGGTGATGAATGATTGAAGCTACCATACGGATTGTGTCATGATCCATGGTGGAGAACAATGGATGATGTGGAAGAGCTAGACCAAGTGTGAAGAGGTCTGTACACCACAGCTGCTGGACTCATACTGAGATCCAGGTGATATTCTCCCCCTTTTTATAGGAAATATCAGTTTTCCGCTAGGTGTCCTTCTACATACTCTGGACATACTCCAGACATTCTAAATATCCAAGATACATCCCAGAAACAAACGTTTTGTCCATTTTAATCCTTTATATACGAGATGCATCTGCTTACATCCTTTCTATTTCCATGCTACTCACGCTGTGTGGACATTCCATGTACCTTTCATTTCCTCCCTCTTTCTGTTTTCAGCTGAAGCAGATGTGAGTTGCGAGGATGTCCAGAGGATAAAGTGGATGTTTAATGGATGATAATGGACATAGAACGTTTGTTGCCCGTATATGTCATGGATGTACATCGTACACGGCGGAAAATTCATCCGTTCAAAAGTTTTGTGCAGCTCAAAACTCCTTGGGTGGATGAAATCTCAGTGGACGGATGCTGGAGGGATAGAGCATATGAAACACATATGCAGTGAGTACACAATGGATGCATCGTGTTTTCCAATGAATGGCAAGCTTTTTTTAACTTTTTACATCATCTTTGCATCCATTGGTGCAGTGGGACATGGGCTTTTCAATATCAGGCGGAGAAGGTGTCTTCTCAACTGATAACAACATTGAGCCAATTTGTTGTAGCGGCTAACAGCCAAGAAAGAGGGAGACCATGAGCCACCTTGGCCATGAAAATCAGCTGGGTAACACTGGGCCAGTCACTTTCTCTCAGCTCAACCCATCTTAGCGGGTTTTTGTGGGAAAATAGGAAGAAGTTGTGTGGGATATATTCACCAACTTGATTACTTTGTAAAAATAATAAAGGCAGAATTGAAAGAAAGAAATATACTGAAAGTAAAGGCTTTTAGCTATAGAAGTTATATTTATATAAACATAGACAGTATATTGTTTTACTCCTAGTGGAAATATTTTGTATTGTTCATACCACTGACACAGCTTAATTGGCACATTTCTTTTTCCACCATTCCTTTATTTTTTGCTTGTTTGCAATATTTCTCTTATTATCTAGGTGAGTATTAAATATTTGGAAACTTAAATTATTGATTATGATTTCAGATTTTATTTCTTCCAAATTAATCCTTTCTATTCTATTTCTATTTTTGAGAATTATTGTGTAAAAATGCCAAAAACTAGCCAAATTCCTTTTAATATCTTTTAATAGTTTCTTAAAGCAAGTATGACTATCTTTCAGGCGGAGCTCCATTCAAAATCCAGGAAAGAAATACTTAGACTCTTTAGTTTAGAG
>BLBF01000031.1:20419694-20434764 GCA_015471245.1 Laticauda colubrina | reverse complement strand
GTCGAAAAGATGCAAAGCAATAGCAGAAGATCTTGAAGACTGACATTATCTTTGTTCCCATATACAATACAAAGGCATTGCACAGTCCTGTTCTTTTACTTGCTGATGTTATTGTGTATGTATGTTGAATTCCTCTTGGAACATCTTCCATTGAAAATATTCCTTTTTATCTCTTTTTCCAGACAATTCATATTAGCATTCTCTTTGACCCTTTTAAATATATTTTAAATATTTATATATTTATATATTTTGTATAAAATGAAGTTATATCTATCTCTATAGCATCATCACAGTTGGAGATTGCATTTCTTCCAAGCAAATGCTTATTGTCTAATGAAAAATGTGCTACATTTTCCAATTCAAGACTACTCTTTATTCTAGACGAGAGCTTATTACTTTTGTATGAGATACTCTGGGAATCTGAAATTAATTTTTGGAAACTGAATATGAGCACATTTTAACAAAAAAGAAAAAAGAATTTTGATTCAGCCTTCTCTCACTAGTAAGCAGTCATCAGCAAGAACATATCATTTTGTAGGTCATGTTCTTAAGGGTAGGATTTTAATACGATGGAGGTTTTCCTAAGGAATCAGGTAATTTCTTTAGGGACAGAATACAAGGATAGGTTTGCTAGCTGGTGGTTCTCTATGTCTAATTTAACATTATTTTTAATAGACGTGTACAAAAATAGCCAAAAGGTTATTCATGATTTGGAAGCAGCATGATTTGATTCAAAACAGTTCAAGTTATGATAGAAGACTTCACCTTACAATGATTATATAAGAAAGCATCCAAACATCTGCAGCTGGCTCCATTTTAGATAAGATGTGATGAAAATTGGTGGCAAACCACTTAGTGGATACCTTGAACAGCTCCATTGCAAACGTTTTTTGTTAAATTTTCCACATACCTTTTTAAAATAAATGATAGCAAAACAAGGAAAGGACTGGATTGCAGCTTACAAATTGTCCAGCAAGATGTCTAAAGAGAAGCTGAATTAATTTATTTTATTTATTCATCAATTTGGGTGACACCCATATCACTCTCATATAGAAAGTATCCTGCTCCAATTTAAAAATTATGTAAAATAAATTTAAGTTTCTATTAATATTTGAAAAAGACATAAATCTCTCACTACTTGCTTTTCTTTAAAAAAAAATCTGATATAACTGAGAATATACTATGACACTGACTTTTTAAGTTGCTTTTGAATGCATGTTATCTTAAGAAAACCCTAGACACTTTGAAAACAGCACACAAAGTATTAAGTCTGAATTGTGGGCTATCACATTTTCATTCCAGGAAAGCATTTGCTAATTGCTATTTTTACCTATGGTGGGTGGGTCTTCCTGACATATATACACAGAGGTGGTATTCAGCAAGTTCTGACCAGTTCCTGAGAACCAGTAGCAGAAATTTTGAGTAGTTTGGAGAACTGGCAATTACCACCTCTGATTTTACAGTATCCTTCCCCTGCCACGCCAACAGAACTGGTAGTAAAAAAAAATTGAATCCCACCACTGCATATATACATATACATTTACACACATAATGCATATATACTACATATAAAGTTTAAATGAATTTATATGGAGAACATTCTAAATACACATGCCTACAAGTACAATAAGCATTTTTTAATTAAAAACTTTTTTCTGATATCTTTTAAATTTATTGTATTGTGAGAATTATGAGAGCACAAAGGCTATAATTCTTGTCTTGTATATCGAAGATTGCTGGTTCAAATCCAGGGGATTTTTTTTTTTTGTTAAATACTTTTCCCCCTGAGCTTTTTGCTTTTTGTTTATTTGGGGTTCTTTTTTTACTTAAAAATACACTTCACTGCCTTACCATTGTAACTTTTTTTAGTCATTTGAAGAAGGAGGTTTCATCCTCAACTCCTAATTGTGCACCATTGGAGTTTGGGAGGAAAAAATTGACTTTATTTAAACAGTCCAGGGAAATGAAAGAAGGAAAAGAAAACAGTAATTAAAATTGTTTGAATCAACCATTTGCAATGCCACAAGTACAACCATTGTGCTATTATCATACTTGGTGTAAAATGACACCTGTAAAGATACTAGAGAGAATGGTAAGCATTGACTCAATTGAAGGGATACAGTTATTTCCTCTTCTACAAAGCAACAAGTGGATTCCTGGGCTTCACCTGCAACATAATGAAACATGCTATCCCAAATAGTTAGGAGCTATTGAGGCAATATTATACTGAAAATATAAACTTTGAATGTGAATGATGAGTTTTCAGTTCTGGCCTTGATTGCATGAAGTTTGAATAGCTTGTTTTTTCAAAGACAAAAATCAAGCCTTCAATTTCTTTTTTTAATGTTCATGTTGTAAGCCATTTCTAGGCTTTATCTTTATCTCTATCTATCTTACTCTCCCCTTGATGTTTTGTAGAAATGGATCATGTAATTATTTTCCTGGCCACCATTCTGTTCATGTTTTTACTATATAATCTCAATATTCAAGTTTTGTTTTCTGTACATTCAGTAAGTTCCAGTTTTAAGTTGCATCAATGCTTGTTCTCTTGGCTGTCTTTTATATAATCAGCCAACACATCCTGGTGCTACCCTTATCATTGTTGTTATTGTTCTTATTGTTATTGGTGTTATTGTTGATATTATTATCATACTTTTTATTCATTAAATATGAAACTCAGTCAACTGAACATTTAAAAATGTATCACAAATGTCACTGACTGGTGCTGATTGTTGATATGGGTTGCTGCCAGCATCCTAGGTATCAATCAAGTATCTTCTTAAAATGTACAATGTATTATTATTATTCATTGGACAGTCACCCAAATGTTCAGACTGGGTTTGATCTGGGATAGGCAAATCTGGATGTTTGATGGTCTTACAGATGTCGCCACAGGATGGAAATTGTAAAGTAAAGCTGCCTTCTGCAATTGACTGATGATAATTTTGTCAATGCCTATGATGTTCAAGTGGTGCTTCAGTTGTTTTGGGACTGCACGCAATGGGCCTATTACTATTGGTACTACCCTTGTTTGCCGTTGCCATAGTTGTTGTTGTGATGATGATGATGATGATGATGATGATGATGATGATGATGATTTAAAGAATCACAAAAGAAGACACAAACATAACCAAAGAGCACAGATGCACCACATGCAGGCCACACCCACCCCAGCTCCACAAAGGAATAAAAGGTCACAGCAACATCATACTATGAGTTTGACACCCATGATCTAGATAGTCTTGATCCTTGTCAGACTTTTGCAAGGTGGTGAAGTTCTGGCTAAATCCTATGGGGCTTTTGTCCAGACGTTAAGTAAGATCTGCTGCTGTTACTGTAGATGTGCTTGTGTGTGTGTGTGTGTTTCTCTCTGTGTACATGTGCATGCATGTGTGATTCAGTTTATTGCTTTATAGTTGGGTACTGTTCATGCTTTAATCCTTCTAATGACCAGAGTCACTGTTTTAAGATGCATGAAAAAATAAATCATATAAACAAAGAAGCAAACAAAGCATTTGGACAAGCTGATATTGGGGAAGTTTATCCTTGTGGAATCTTGAATTGCATTCAGCTGAAAGAAATACTCTACCATAGATATTTCAAAAGAGGCTGTTACTGCTGTGTTTGCAGATTCTAAACTATCTCTGAGATTGTTACATTGCACTAATCTAAGAAGGAAGACACTAGAACATGAATTATTACTGTAATAGGTCCTTGCTCAGATGAGATTTCAAATATCTATTGTTTGAAGACTAATAAAAGAGTGGTATCCCTTAGGAAGAGCTGAGTTTTCATTTAAACAATCTGCTAAATACTGTTTTTTTCAGCAATAGCTTACAGCTGGCAACTCATAATGTCAACCTGTAAAATAATTTAACAGGAAAGTACCACATTTTCAAACATTAATTTTTCCTTTAAAATTTTCAGGGAATGAACTAGAGGCTAGGTCACACTAGCCGACGGATGCAAAACATATGCAAAAAGGACACAGCAGACGAGCAAAATTTCAGGGGTTGCTCCATCCATTGTTATCTGCTCTCAAAAGTGCCCCAAATTTGCATAAACAGAATGGAAAACAACAGAAAGGAACGGACGTGGGGAGGATGTAGCGGGGATGTAAAGCAGATGTTCGTAGGAAGGCTAGCAGATGAAAGCAGATGGAAGCGGATGACACATCCGAAGGGCTTCCGGGGGAAAATTGCAAAGTGGATACATAGCGGAAGGAGTGGATGCATAGCAGATGCCGCGGATGCATCATGGACGCCTATAGGATGCATAGTGGAGGCATAGCGGATGCGTAGTGGATGCATAGCAGATGCAAAGTGTTCATTGCGCATGCAGGGAGGATGAATTGCATCAGCTCCGTGGATATAAAAGGATGCAGCTCGCAAGCAGTCAGCATTCAGAGGAAAGACCTGCTGCCAGAGACATCTTGAGAGAACACCATGGGGAAGAAGAGGAAACCTGTGCCTACTCCTGCCAGCCCTGGCAAGAAGGACAGAACCACCATCCCACCCCCTGGCGCTGATTCTGAAGCTGCTGGTACTTCTGCTGCTGCTACTGGTGCTCCTGGTGTTGCTGCTGCTGGTGCTTCTCCTGCTGGTGCTGCTGGTGCTTCTCCTGCTGCTGCTGCTGCTGCTGGTGCTTCTCCTGCTGGTGCTGCTGATGCTTCTCCTGCTGCTGCTGGTGCTTCTCCTGCTGCTGCTGCTGTGGTGGACCAGCCCCAAGGCCCTCAAAACCCTGCTGCTGAAGGCCCTGAAGGCCCTGCCAGAGGGAAGAAGAGGCAAGGCAAGGAGAAGGCAGAGAGGAAACAGTACTCCATTTCCGAAGACCATGAGGAGGAGGTGCTGGAATGGGTGAGGAAGAACGAGTACCTGTGGAGGAAGGGCCACAGGCTCTATCGCGACACCAAGAGAAAGCAGGTAGCTTGGAGAGAAAAGGCAGAGAGCCTGGGCTACACTTCAGATGTCCTCCTGGGGTGCTGGAAGCACATGCACACCTGGTATGGCAAGCTGCATCTGAAGAAATCTGGGCAGACCACTGTCAAGCTCACTGACTGGGAGATGTCCGACATGGTCAAGTGCAGCTTCCTGGAGGGTGAGGTCTGCCACCAAGGAGCAGCCCCTCTGACACCCCCTCCCTCAGACAGCCCACAGAGAGCCACTCCTATTCCAACCAGGAGACAGCTACCATGTCCAGGCAGGTGTCTTTGGAGGGCCCCACGACAGAGACCCCCACCCCCGACAGCTGCACTCCCCATACCGGAGGATGTGGAGGATCCCCTGTCTCAGATGGAGCAAGAGGAAGCAGCCACCAGAGACCAACCCACACCCACACCCAGCTCCACCTCCACAGAAAGCAGGCAGAGACGCAGACTGGAGGGACAGAGCCACACTGTCCTCTTGGAGCAGCCAGCACAGATCTTGTTTCCCAGCTGGTCCACTTCGACATACCATCCTCGAACCGCAAGCCCTTCATCACGTACGTGAGCCAGACTGTCAGTCTTCAAGATCTTCTGCTATTGCTTTGCATCTTTTCGACTGCCATAAGTAACGGGGGGGTGGAAAAGGGAGGTAGGAATAGCTGGGGAAGTGAGCTGGAGGAGTTACATTCGTCTGATGTATAAATGGAAGGGGGGAGCATAAAATAGAGTTAGGTTTCTATTTCTCGCTTAGCTTCTTCTTTCTCTGCGCAACTGCAACCCATTATCAAACTATGCCAAGGTCAACGGACAGAGGCCTCATCATCACCTGAAGATGCCCACATGATCCTATTCACAACTTCTAATTGGAAGTGTCATCTGAACTATTGGGGGTGGGAACATTTCCATCACTTTCTATATGTGAATTGCGTGCCTAAATTCTCAGATTCAGAATTCTTTGGTTGCTACCACTTCACTTTCAGTAAAAGATATCTTTTCTCTAAACTAAAGAGTCTAAGTATTTCTTTCCTGGATTTTGAATGGAGCTCCGCCTGACACAGACGCTCATGGACATGCCCAAGGCCCAGTACCAGGTGATAAAGGAGAGGATTACAGCTCTTCTGCACCACCCTCCAGGCCCAGCTGAACCTGCTCCTACCCACTCCAGGTCTGCTCCTCCACCCCAGGTGATGTCACAGCCCTTCGACGGATTTCAACAGCCCCTCACCTACCAAGCCTACCACTACCAGGACTTCCCACAGCAGAGGCAGTCCTTCCCAGTCCAGACCCAGGTTTATCGGATGCCACAGATGCCACAGACGCCTCACCTGACCCACCTACAGACCAGACAGGCCCACTACACTCCTCCTTCCTCCACCCCACAGCCAAGCCCAGCCTCAGAACATCTGTCATCAGTCTTGGGCCTCACATCCCAGGTCCTTGAGGAAGGGCCTCTCAACCTTATGGGACTGAGTCAGCTCTCTGAGAGCTTCCTGCACACACCTTTGTACTCTCGGGGCCAGGCACCCCAATGGCGCCTCAGACCAGCACTCCAGCAACAGCCACCTCCACAGTCCCTGGCCCCTTTACATCTGAGACCATGGGCACGCCTCAGAGTGACTGAGAAGAGTGCCAGAGACTGAGTTGTTACCAGTTCCTTTATCTTTGCTTAAGACACTTTACTTGGGTCATTTTGCTTTTTAATAAAGTCATACAGTTTGTTATTAATAAAAGTTATCTTTGCTTCACACACTTGGTTCATTTTTTTTTACTTAATAAAGTGTTGGTGAAAACTTTGAAAAAAGGGTTAAGCCTTTGCATGCTTGTGGGATTGGTAAGGATAGCTGTGGGATGGGTAAGGATAGTTGTGAGATGAGTAAGGATAGTTGTGGGATAGATAAACCTCTAGTGCAAGCATAGTGGGACTGTTTGGTCCATCCTCCCAGCTGCCACACATATGGCCCTTTATTGTCAATAACAATTTATTCATTGATCAACACATTTCAAAATAAACAAAACTCTTTATAAATGTCCTATTCATTGTAGGGCCACTCAACATACATGGCACAATCTCATCAGTGTTATGAGACTGGCTCAAGGAAGCATCCATTAAGCATCTACCATCCTGTCTTACCACTCCACTGCTCCAGCTGGAGAGTTGCACCAGTGTTTCAGGAGGTTGCACTGCTTCTTCCCTTCAAGTGAAGCTCTGTTGGGGCCTTGTACATCCACAGTGTTTATCAGGTTTTATCCTTGCCTGGTCTGCACACCAGGGCTGCTGGACTGATAGTGAGATCCAGGTGATTTTCTCCCCCTTTTTATAGGAAATGTCAGTTTTCCACTAGGTGTCCTTCTGCATCCTCTAGACATCCTGCAGACATCCTAAATATCCGAGATACGTCCCATATATGAATGTTTTGTCCATTTCAATGCTTTATATCCGAGCTGCATCCACTTTCATCCTTTCTATGTCCGTGCTACTCATGCTGTGTGGACGTTCTGGGTACCTTTCGCTTCCTCCCTCTTTCCGCTTTCCGCTGGAGCAGATGTGAGTTGCGCAGATGCCCAGAGGATGCCCAGAGGATACAGTGGATGTGTAACGGGTGACAATGGATGGAGAACGTTTGTTGCCCATATGTATCGCGGATGTAGATTGTACGTGGCGGAAAGTTCATCAGCTCAAAAAGTTTTGTGCAGCTCAAAATTTTTTGAGCGGATGAAATAGCAGTTCACGGATGTTTGATGGATAGAGCATATGAAAGACGTACGCAGTGAGTACACAATGGATGCATTGTATTTTCGAACGGATGGCAAGCGTTTTTCTCCGTTTTACATCCTCTTTGCATCCGTTGGTGCAGTGTGACATGGGCTTAAATTAATCTAAATAATCATCCAAGCCATCAAAATAAATGATGATCACATTTTTAATGAAATAAATTTTCCTACAGCAAGCTTGGTATATCAGCATGTGGCCATAAATATTCTTATTTGCTACTTTTAACATTTATACCTATTTTTGACATTTTATATAATGCTAATATTTATAGATTTAAAAGTAACTGCTAACCAGAAAGGATACGAAGGGATGATTTGGAGGTGACAAAGTTTTGGATCAGTTCCTGATTTCCAGTATATCTATCCAGTGAATGTGCTGTAAAAAAAAATCAACTGAAAATGCAAAGAAAATTGCTTTTAGTAGTTATTGTTTTGTGGAACTATGACAGTGCACAATTAGTATTAAAATGTTATTTACTAAAACCCCGTTTTTTTTGTTTTTTTTTTAGGAATTGCAGAGGGATGGTCCAAATATTTTAATCTGGGAAAAAAAGAAAAACAATAGATTTGAGTAGTTTGAATATTAAAGAAACTTATTATGGCAAAATAGGAAAGTTGATTTCTTAACAAACTTTCTTTGTCTTGTGACATAATAACTTGTTTTCTATTTTTATATTAAGGACATCAAGCTACAAAAAATGTACCAGATAAGTTTTTTAAAAAAATTTCCTCTCTGAAAATATTTAATCCTATTTCATTAAATATCATATTAATAATTGCAGAATAACTTATTGTGCTAAAATTTGGAAAACAAAGCAATAGTCTACATGGCTAGATTTAATCATCTGTTAAGGAAGAACTAGTTTTATATTAACATTTTATGGATGTAGTTTTAGTTGCTGTGAATGTTATTCATTTATTCATTATCCTACATATATATTTTACTGTTTTTACCAGGAATATTATATTTTAATTGTACTTTATCATGTTTTCTGGTTGTTACTTTTCCCCTCTCTTCTGTTCAACTGTGCTTGATTCTTAGAGCATATAAAGACACGTCCCTACAATTTTCTTGGCAAGATTTTTAGAAGCGGTTTTCCATTGCCTCCTTCTAGGGCTGAGAAAGAGGGATGGACTCAAGGCCTAATGTCACCCAGCTGGCCTTGTGCCTAAGATGCTTTCCCAGTTTCTAGTCTGATGCCTTAACATGAAATTGGCTCTCTCTAGTTATTATAATTTTTCAATAAATATATACAAAAAACAGTCCTTTTTAGATAATGCAATTAGATAACGCCATAGCAGGATTGATAGCTGTGCTCATTAAACCAACTTCATCCAAATATATTTCTGCTTTCATTGATTACCAATGAAAAAAGGAGTAACATATTTTTTCTAAGTGTTATTGGGGGTAGGGAAATCCAAATGACTATACTTGTTATATCATAGACATTTCCCAACAGTCTAGATTATTGCACTCTCACATTAAATATGGTCATGTAGTTTTTGCTAGAATTTACAAATAATTTCTTTTTTTTTATAAATAGTTTTTTATTTTATATATACAATAATTCCACTCCATTTCAACTGTGTGTCGACTAGGTACATATTTCGTGTGCATACAATTATAATGAATACTTTTCTTACCAATATATCAATAATCACATTTTCTTTTACATCTTATCTAAATATATCTATTTTTAACAATCTTATCTTTTTCCTTTATACATTCATCTTCAACATTTATTTATTTTTTCTAATAATTTCTTTATGGTTGCTTAATGTAATATGAATTAGAAATGAATTTGAATTCATCAAGTATTCTTTTGGTATTTCCATTTGTCTCTTGGATTGCAAAATGACGAGACTGCCAGATCTATGACTTCCACATCTCGGCTTTAAAAATATGGATAATTAATAGGTGACAACAAAGGGACACAATAACTCTTAGCTGCTTATTAGTGATCACTTGGATTCATTTTTATTTTAGTTATTCAAACCATGACATACTTCTGGCAGTTTTTCAGCCTCCCTGCCAGCCTTGCTGCCAGCCTGCCTTCCAGCCTCCCTGCCAGCCAGTCTGACTGCCAGCCTTGGTGCATGCCTTCCTGCCAGCCTTGGTGCCTGCCTTCCTGCAAGCCTTCCTGCCAGGCTTCCTACAAGGCTTCCTGCCAGGCTTCCTGCCAGCCTTGGTGCCTGCCAGCCTCCCTGCCAGCCAGCAACCCCATAACCATGGGGAAGAAGCGAAAGCCTCAGCAACCTGCCGCCATCTCTGGCAAGAGGGACAGGGCCACCCTCCTGCCCCATGTCCCTGACTCATCTTCTGCTGGGGCTTCTGCTGCTTGGGCTCGCTCTTCTGTTGCTGGAGCTTCTGCTGTAGCTGCTCCTGGCAGTGGTGCTTCTGCTGCGTACTCTGCTGAAGCTGCTCCTGGCGGTGGTGCTTCTGCTGCTGCGTACTCTGCTGAAGCTGCTCCTGATCCTGCTGGTCCTGCTGGTCCTGTTCATTCTGCTCGTGCTCCTGGTCTTGCTGACCCTGCTGCTGGTGCTTACTCTGCTGCTGCTAATCCTGGTCTTGCTGCTGCTGCTGCTGCTGCTGCTGCTGCTGCTGCTGCTTCTGATTATGATCCTGCTGGTGATTATGCTGTTGATGATGATGATGATGATGATTATGATCCTGCTGGTGATGCTGCTGCTGTTGCTGCTGCTAATGGTGTGGAGGAGCAGCCCCTACAACCTGGAAGCCCCTCTGATGAGGGCCCATCTGGTCCTACCAAAGGGAGGAAGGGGCATATGCAACAACGGGAGAGGAGGCAGTATTACATTGAGGAAGCGCACGAGGATGAGGTGCTGGAGTGGCTGAGAGAGAATGGCTATCTATGGCGGAAGGGACACCAGCTCTACAGGGACACCAAAAGGAAGCAGGCTGCTTGGAGAGAGAAGGCGGAGAGTCTGGGCTACACATCGGATGTGCTCCTCGGCTGGTGGAAGCACATGCACACCTGGTACGGGAAGCTGCACCTCAAAAAATCTGGCCAGGCCACGGTTAAGCTGACGGACAGAGAAAACTATGTCATGGCCAAGTGCAGCTTCCTGGAGGGTGAGGTCCGCCACCGAGGAGCACCAGCAGCCCAAATCTCTACCCCCTCTATCCGGCAGCCTGCTGGGAGCCAGTCCTCTGGAGGCCGAGAGTCAGTCCCTGTCTCCATGCAGGTATCCGTGGAGCGTGCCATGGCGGAGAACCCCGGGCAGGTGTTGAAAGCATGGTGGAGAGCGAGGAGGACTCCCTGGTGTGGTGGGAGAAAGGAGACATCGAGTCCACCACTGCTGAAGCCACATCCACCCACACCTCCACCTCCACAGTAAGGCAGAGAGCCAGACCGCAGGAGGGGCAGAGCCACAAGGTCCTGGTGGAGATCAGGGATACCATCCGCACCAGCATAGGTCTCCTCTCTCAGCTGGTCCCCATCGACTCCTCTTCTTCCAACCGCAAGCCCTTCCTCAATTATGTCAACCAGACCCTCAAGGAGATGGTGGATCCCCAGTACCAGGTGGTGAAGGAGAGGATCACCATGCTGCTTAACAACCCTCCAGACCCAGTCCACCTGCTCCCACCCAGTCCAGGTCTGCTCCTCCACCGCAGGTGATGTCCCTCCCATATCAAGGCTTCCCACAGCCCCTCACCTCCCAGGGCGACAGCTACCCAGAGGTCCAGCAGCACAGACAGCAGCCCTTCCAAATGCAGGCACAGAGTCATCGGGTGACACCGTTGCCACCGGTTCCAATGATGCCACCGATGCCAACCACGACAATAATGCCACCCACGAGAGCGATGCCATCCACACCAATGATGCCACCCACGCCAGTCCTCACCCCGCTGCAGACCAGGCAGCCACACTCCAGTGCTCCTTCCTCCATCCCACACCCAAGCCCGGCCTCAGTACATCTGTCCTCAGCACTGGGGCTGACACCACATGGCATGGAGGAAGGACCTCTCAGCATCACGGGGCTGAGCCAGCTGTCCGACACCTTCCTCAACACACCGTCCCCTGTTGTCCTCTCAGGGCCAGGCACTCCAACAACACCTCAGACCAGCACTGCAGCAGCACCCACCTCCACAGCACCTGCTCCCTAACACCTTAGACTGGGCACACACCTCGGAGTGACCAAGAGGAGTGCCAGAGACTGGCTGCATGGATTTTTGTGGACTTTATTTGGACACTTGACTTGGGTCATGTTTATTTTACAGCTTGTTATTAATAAAGTTAATCTTTGTTTCACACACTTGCTTCATTAATTTTTTTATAAAAAGTCTGGGTGGAAACTTTTAGAAATGGTTTAGCCTTTGCATGCTTGTGGGATGGGTGAAGATAGCAGTGGGATGGGCAGTGATACCTTTGGGATGGGTTAAGATAGCTGTGGGATGGGAAGGGATACCTGTGGGATGGGAAGGGAAACCAGTGGGATGGGCAGGGATACCTATGGGATGGGTAATAGATGTGGGACAGATAAACCACCAGTGCAAGCATAGTGGGTCCACCCTCCCAGGTGCCACCCCTATGGCCCTTCATTATTAATTACAATGTAAGCATTGATCCACACATGTCAACATAAACACAACTCTTTATTAAATGCCCTGTTCATTGTAGGCACACCCAACATACATGGGCCAATCTCATCAGTGTGATGAGACAGGCTGAAGGAAGCATCCATTAAGCATCTACCATCCTGTCTTGCCACTCCACCTCTCCAGCTGGGGAGTTGCACCAGTGTTTCAGGAGGTTGCGCTGCTTCTTCGCCTCAAGTGAGGCTCTGTTGGGCCCTTGAACATCCTCAGTGTCGATCAGGTTTTGCCCTTGCCTCCATTCCCAGGCTCCATGTCCCCATTGCCTTGCTGGAGGTCCACGAGCCTGTTCTGCAAGACTGGGTAGCGGGTGCGCATGAGATTGTGCAGGATGCAGCAAGCTTCCACGATCCTCCTCATGGTCTCTGGGCGATGCAGCATGTTGGTGAGAAGTAACTGGAACCTGTTGGCCAGGATGCCAAAGGCGTTCTCCACCACCCGCCTTGCCCTGGACAGCCTGTAGTTGAAGATCCTCTCTTCACGGGTGAGGTATTTGGAGGTGTAGGGCTTCATGAGGTAGGTTGTGATGGAGAAGGCGTCATCCCCCATGATGAAGTCGGGCACATCTTGCGTGTCGTTGGGCAGCGGGTTTGGATCTGGGGAGCACACCATGAGGTTGCTTTCCAGCCCCTCCTTGAGGTGACTGTCATTGTATACCTGGGCATCTGAAGATGAGCCGTTGCCTGAAACATCGATGTACATGAACTTGTAGTCAGTATCGACCATGGCGAAGAGGATGATGCTGAAGAAGCCCTTGTAGTTGTGATAAGTGGACCCTAAGTTGGCTGGAGCTTTGCAGGCCACGTGCTTGCCATCAATGACTCCAATGGTGTGTGGGAAGTTCCACTTCTGATACCACTGCTCTGCAACTTTCTTCCATCCTTTTTCAGTGGAGGGGCACTGGAGGAGCTCCTCCTTGTATTCTTCGATGATGGCCTGCACCACTTCTCTGACAACAAAGCTGATGGTGCTGGGTGGCACCCTCCAGCCGTACTGCATGCTCCTGTAGGTGGTTCCTGAGACCAGGTGGCGCAGAGTGAGTGTCACCTTGAGCCCAGGTTCCAGGCTGGGCGGGAAGTTGGTGTTTCTCTTTGTCAACCTGGGTGTCAGCCGCTGCACAACTTTGTCAAACATGGCTAGAGGCATCTTCATGAAGTTCTGGAATGCCCGAGTGTCTTCGCTCCTGAGCTCCACCATCAGCTTGTCGTAATGTACGTACTGTGCTCTTCTGGCAAACCATCTTCGAAGCCAGACTTTTTTTGGGTGCCTCCTTTTCTTCCCGTAGTAGTGTTCAAAGAGACTGTAGATGGTTTTGCAGTGTTGCAGAAGGATGTTGGCTGCCGAAAGGATTTTGTCGCAATCCACGGTGGACATGACTGGATGCTGTGGAAGAGGAAGAGGCAGATGTAGCCTGCAGAGGTCTGCACAGCTGGGCTGCTGGGCTGAAAGTGAGATGCAGACGAGTTGCTCCCCCTTTTTATAGGCAGTATAGGTTTTCCGCTAGGCATCCTCTAGGCATCCTCTCGGCATCCTCTAGGCATCCTCTAGGCATCCTCTAGACATCCTTAATATCCGAGATAGGTCCCCTCTGTGGATGTTTTTTCCATTTTAAACGCTTTGTTTCCCTTTTGCATCTGTTCTGCATCCGTTCCGCTTCCTCCCTGCGTCCGGGTGGATGGAGTTGCACGGATGCACAGCGGATGCCTAGCGGATATAGCGGATGCGTAATGGATGCGTAACGGATGCCTAGCGGATGCCTCGCGGATGCAGAACGGATGAACTGGATACATTTTCCGCGCAAAAGTTTTAAGCAGCCCAAAACTTTTGGAGCGGATGAAACGTCAATAAACAGATGCTGGACGGATAGAGAGGAAGCAAAATGGAGGCAGTGAGTACATCGCGTTTTCCAATGGACGGCAAGGTTTTTTGTCCGTTTTACATCCTCTCTGCATCCGTTGGTGCAGTGTGACAGGGGCTTAACAAAGGGATAGGTAATAAAAGAAATAATATTTCTTTTTTGGTTCTTCAGCCACTGAATTTTTTGCAAAATTAACTTGCTGTTATTAACTTCTTTTCTTACTGTACATAAAAGTGGGTAAGTACAATAAAATTATTAGTTCTTAAAGCAATAAAAACTGATATGGTATTATCGTTGTTATATAGTATCATTTGAGAAAATTGCATAAAATGCTAATACATTAGAATAAATTCAAGTTTTGCCTCAAAACTTAAGCCAGATCAGATGAAATCATTTCTTTATTGTGGACATACTCTAGCATAATGGGGTAGAATTCACTCATTAAAAAAAGCAGGTAACATAGAAAAATTAGTATGGGAAAGACTATCAAGTTACAAAGTATTTCACTAATGAAAACTAGATGCTCATGATAAATTGTTTCAAAGTTGAGCCCCAAATACAGATCATCATCTGACAATTTTTTGGCAACTACTGCAACTACTGCACTGAACCTGGAAGCATGGATATCGTGCTAGGGTTGGTATTTGAAAGCAATAGGATAGTATATTTTTCTTGTGGACCCTGGGTGTTAAGCCCGGGTTCCCCAACCAGGGTTAGGTAGACAAGCTAAACAGAATGTGCAGCGTTAGTCAGATAGGCACACAGATAAATGAGTGAGCTAAGCTTGTATGTTTATTAACATACAGTAAAAATAACAGATACGCTTGTGCTATCAAGAATATATTTTATTACAGTATAAGTTTATAGCATAGTCAAAAACAGTCCAATATTCATTTAC
>BLBF01000031.1:20351041-20404054 GCA_015471245.1 Laticauda colubrina | reverse complement strand
TGTGGTAAGTTCCACTTCTGATACCACTGCTCTGCAACTTTCTTCCATCCTTCTTCAGTGGAGGGGCACTGGAGGAGCTCCTCCTTGTATTCTTCAATGATGGCCTGCACCACTTCTCTGACCACAATGCTGATGGTGTTGGAAGGCACCCTCCAGCCATTCTGCATCCTCCTGTAGGAGGTCCCTGAGGCCAGGTGGCTCAGAGTGAGTGCCACCTTGAGCCCAGGTTCCAGGCTGGGCTGGAAGTTGGTGTTTGCCTTGGTCAACCTAGATGTCAGGCGCTGCACAACTTCGTCAAACTTGGCTGGCGGCATCCTCATGAAGTTCTGGAACGCCCGAGTGTCTTCGCTCCTGAGCTCCACCATCAGCTTGTCGTAAAGTACGTACTGTGCTCTTCTGGCGAACCATCTTCGGACCCAGACTCTTTTTGGGTGCCTCCTTTTCTTCTCGCAGTAGTGTTCACAGAGCCTGCAGATGGCTTCGCACTGTTGGAGAGGGATGGTGGCTGCCAAAAGGACTTTGTTACAATCCACGGTGGACATGACTGGATGCTGTGGAAGAGGAAGAGCCAATTGAAGGCTGCAGAGGTCTGCACCGCTGGGCTGCTGTTCTGAAAGTGCAATGCAGGTGAGTTGCTCCCCCTTTTTATAGGCAGTATAGGTTTTCCGCTAGGCATCCTCTTGGCATCCTCTAGGAATCCTGTAGACATTCTTAATATCCAAGATAGGTCCCCTCTGCGAACGTTTTTTCCATTTTAAATGCTTTGTTTCCGTGCTTCATTCGCTAGGCATCCGTTCTGCATCTGTTCTGCGTCCGTTCCGCTTTCTCCCTGCGTCCGTTTACCATTGAAGCGGATGGAGTTGCGCAGATGCATAGCGGACGCCTAGCGGGTATAGCGGATGCGTAGCGGATGCGTAGCGGATGCGTAGCGGATGCGTAGCGGACGCAGAACGGACGAACTGGATACATTTTCCATGCAACAGTTTTAGGCAGCCCAAAACTTTTGGAGCGGATGAAACGTCCACCAACGGATGCTGGACGGATAGAGAGGAAGCAAAACGGAGGCAGTGAGTACAGAACGGATACATCGCATTAACCAATGGATGGCACGTTTTTTTTGTCCATTTTACATCCTCTTTGCATCCGTTGGTTCAGTGTGACATGGGCTTAAGCCTTTGCATGCTTGAGGGATGGGTTAAAATAGCAGTGGGGTGGGCAGGGATATCTGTGGGATGTGTAATAGCTGTGGGATGGGTAAGGATAGCAGTGGGATGGTCAGGGATACCTTTGGGATGTGTTAAGATAGCTGTGAGATAGATAAATCTCCAGTGCAAGCATAGTGATACTGTATGGTCCACCCTCCCAGGTGCCACACCTATGGCCCTTTATTATCAATAATAATGTAATAATCATCCACACATGTCAACACAAACACAACTCTTTATTAAATGCCCTGATCATTGTAGGGCCACCCAACATACATGGCCCAATCTCATCAGTGTGATGAGACAGGTGGAAGGAAGCATCCATTAATCATCTATCATCCTGTCTTGCCACTCCACTGCTCCTCAGTGTCTATCAGGTTTTGCCCTTGCCTCCATTCCTCAGGCTCCATGTCCCCATTGCCTTGTCGGAGGTCCACGAGCCTGTTCTGCAAGACTGGGTAGCGGGTGCGCATGAGATTATGCAGGATGCAGCAAGCTTCCACGATCCTCCTCACGGTCTGTGGGCGATGCTGCATGGTGGTGAGAAGTACCTGGAACATGTTGGCCAGGATTCCAAAGGCGTTCTCCACCACCCGTCTTGCCTTGGATGGGTGAGGAGTCTGGAGGTGTAGGGCTTCATGAAGTAGGTTCTGAGGGAGAAGGCATCATCCCCCACGATGAAGTAGTGCACATCTTGCGTGTCGTTGGGCAGAGGGTCTGGATCTGGGAAGCCCACGATGAGGTTTTGTTCCAGCCCCTCCTTGAGGTCACTGGCATTGTATACCTGGGCATCTGAACATGACCCGTTGCCTGAAGCATCGATGTACATGAACTTGTAGTCAGCATCGACCATGGCGAAGAGGATTATGCTGAAGAAGCCCTTGTAGTTGAAATAAGTGGACCCCGACTTGGGTGGTTCTTTGCAGGCCACGTGCTTGCCATCTATGGCTCCAATTGTGTGTGGGAAGTTCCACTTCTGATACCACTGCTCTGCAACTTTCTTCCAGCCTTCTTCAGTTGAGGGGCACTGGAGGAGCTCCTCCATGTATTCTTCGATGATGGCCTGCACCACTTCTCTGACCACAATGCTGATGGTGTTGTGTGGCACCCTCCAGCCATACTGCATGCTCCTGTAGGTGTTCCCTGAGGCCAGGTGGTGCAGAGTGAGTGCCACCTTTAGCCCAGGTTCCAGGCTGGGCTGGAAATTGGTGCTCTGCTTGGTCAACCTGGGTGTCAGCCGCTGCACAACTTCATCAAACATGGCTGGTGGCATCCTCATGAAGTTCTGGAATGCATAAGTCTCTTTGTTCCTGAGCTCCACCATCAGCTTGTTGTACAGTCTGTACTCTGCTCTTCTGGTGATTGATCTTCGGACCCAGACGCTTCTTGGCCGCCTCTTTTTTTTCCCATAGTAGAGTTCACAGAGCCTGTAGACGGCTTCGCACTGTTGGAGAAGGATGGTGGCTGCCAAAAGGACTGTGTTACGATCCACGGTGGACATGACTGGATGCTGTGGAAGAGCAAGAGTCAGATGAAGGCTGCAGAGGTATGCACAGCTGGGCTGCTGGTCTGAAATTGAGATCCAGGTGAGTTGCTCCCCCTTTTTATAGGCAGTATATGTTTTCCCCTATGTGTCCTTTTGCATCCTCTAGGCATCCTCTAGACATCCTTAATATCCGAGATAGGTCCCCTCTGCAGACGTTTTTTCCATTTTAAATGCTTTCTTTGCGAGCTGCATCCACTTTCATCCAATCTGCATCCGTTCTGCATCCGTTCTGCATCCGTTCTGAATCAGTTCCGTGTCCATTCCGCTTCCTCCCTGCGTCCGTTTACCCCTGGAGCGGATCGAGTTGCGCAGATGCGTAGTGGATGCCTAGCGGATATAGGGGATGCGTAACAGATGCATAACGGATGCGTAATGGATGCATAACGGATGCATAACGGATGCCTAGCAGATGCCTAGCGGATGCAGAATGGACGAATTGAATACATTTTGCACTGAAAAGTTTTGAGCAGCTCAAAACTTTCTGAGCGGATGAAACGTCAATAAACGAATGCTGGACGGATAGAGAGGAAGCAAAACGGAGGCAGTGAGTACAGAACGGATACATCGCGTTAACCAATGGATGGCAAGCTTTTTTGTCCGTTTTACATCCTCTTTCGATCCATTGGTGCAGTGTGACAGAGGCTTAAACAAATAATTCCCTCAACACTGTTGAATTATTTACAAAGTCTGCACTACTATTACTATTAATCTTCTCATCACTCCTTATCACCCATTTCCTCCCACTTGTGACTGTATTACTGTAACTTTGTTGCTTGTATCCTTACAATTTATACTGACTGTTTCATAGTATGATTTGGTTGCTTATTGTATCCTATGACTATTATTAAGTGCTATACCTTATGATTCTTGACTCTTAACAAATGTATCTTTTCCTTTATGTATACTGAGAGCATTTGCACCAAGACAAATTCCTTGTGTGTCCAATCACACTTGGCCAATAAAGAATTCTAATTCTACTTCTAATTAAAACTTGCTTTTCTTGATGCTCGTCCGTCTGTATCTAGAAATCACATAAAAATGTATGTAGTCATTCTGGAACACTTTTTTCAACATAATTAAATTCAATGTTTATATAATCAAATGTTACTTTTTGCATAAATTCTAAGTCATTTTTATCATCTAAACATGCCTTTCTTTATACTTCTTTACTTCTTTTACTACTTTGGGTGTCGAGAGACTTGTTCTATACACTGGGGAAATTTGCTACAGCTGATTAAGCTTTCAGCAGTCTCATCTTTCTTTTTGCATAATCTATATTTTCTGTTGTTTCTTGTTGTTTTCTTTTGTGGCATTTGATGCCAATGCTCATTCTTGTGCTGAAAACATTAAGCCTTCTGATTCCTTTTTAATGGTTCCATTCTGAAGCTGTTTGTCATGGTTCCATTCTGAAGCTGTTTGTTTGTACTGTTTGAATAGTTTTATTGCTGTTCAATTTGTTTCCAATTTCTTTCAGAAATTGACCATGTAGAAATATATCTTTACAATAGTTCATTTGCTATTGAAACTGTTGTGTTTTGGATGCCACCTTTATTTCTATCACATTCAACATGTTTTCCTTGCAGACAACTATTGACATCCTTTCATTGGTGGCTTTTTTGTAATCATTTAGAGCTCTAATTTCACTATTGTATTTCACTTGCATCAAAATACAATCATCAATTTCCCTTGTTAAATATAATCTATGGTGGCTTCAGGAATGTAGTGCATGAAGCTTTCATATGTTTTGGGGTTTTGTATCCAAAACATTTAGTTCTGCTTATAATGAATTGATTAAACAGCTCAAGTAAATGGTTTTGATTGTATTACCATCATTTACTTTTGATTTTAAAACAACTAACATAACCTATATCAGTGATGGTTCCGTCCTCACGTGTCAAAAGTGCACATAAGGCAATGCACACACACCGCATGTGCCCATGATCCTCTGTGCATTGTGCATCTCTTCACATGTGTGTGATCCCCCACATGCACTGTGCAATTCTGCACATGTGTGCATGTTTCCTGCGTGCACCCTGCCCCTGCCAATTGGCAGGTGGGCGGTGCACATGCCTATGCTGCGGACCTGCTCTGGGGTGATGGCTCGCATGCCAGTGGAGATGGCTCTGCGTGCCACTTCTGGCACTTATGCCATAGGTTTGCCATCATGGACCTATATATTTATGAATGGTTTTCTTTTTCACATAGAGATGCAGAATATTGTTTGCTTCTGAAACATCCCAAATACTTAAAACTTTTCAAAATTATCAATGCTTTCAATTTAATACCATTCCACAGTTCCATGTTTTATTTTCCCTTTGCCAATATTGCACACTTATTCCATTCAAATTTCTTTTTGACATCATCATTTGAACTGCACTGAAAAGTTATTTAATTTCTATAGATGAGTTTGCATATGGTTTCAAAATATCCATGGAGAAGAAATGTGAAATGTTCATCTGTTGCTTGGATAATTCATAACCTATTGACATCTTGAAATTTATTGATAATGGTTTCTGACCAGAAACAGAAATATATATTGAAAATAGAAAATGGATTGCTGCAGCAAATCTATTCTTATAAAAATTAACATAAGACAATACAATAGCAACTTTTTGAGTGATATGGCTCAATAATTCGTTCAAAATTATTATTATTTTTTTGAAATAATTTTATTAATTTTTAACAAACAAACATATACAAACAAAACACAAAACATAAAAAACATAAAATATCTTTTTGGACGGCAGTTTGATCCCGAGTTACATCTTTTTGTACAGACATAAATTCAAGTTCATGCTTACTTTTATATAGCATTCATTTCTTATTTACTATTTTACATTTTCTATATAGCTTCTCCCCTCTTTTCACTCTCTTAATTCTATTATATTTATTTCATCTCAATTTAAATCATTATACTTATATCCTTTGTCTGTCCTGTTTCAGCTGTCTATTATCTTTTCTCATTAACACAAAATTTCTTCTGTAATGACTGATTGGAGTATAATGCCTTGTCATACTTATCCTTCCCCTAGTTTTAAAGCTTAACATAACACATAATTTTCATTCAGATTCTGTGTAGTACATTCTAAAGATAAACTCAATATTTTAAAACAAGAAAAAAAATTTTTTTAAATATATAATATAATTAAAACAACAATCCATAGCAATTGAAATTATATCATTAAAATTAATATTCATTTCAGTCTTAAACATTTTACACAATCCTTTCTAAATAAATATCATGCTTCTATGGGAACACTTATAGATTTTGCTTAGTTACTTCCCCCTATTTCACTTATGTTTTAAAATATTATACAATAACAATGTTCCCATTTTTCTTTAATTCAATTCTCTCATATTTGACTTCATTTATTTTATTTAAAAAAAATTTCGCTAAGTTACATTAAATATTTTGTCCCATTTTATAATCATATATTATTCCAATTTTCTAACATTATTTCAAATACAGATACAACAACACAGTCTTATGTACCTCTGCAGAGTCTCTTTTTCAGTTATATGTTTACCCATTATCTCTAAATAAATTCTGTTTCTTTACATCTTGTTTCAAACCTTTGTAGCTTCTCTTCCCTTCTTTCCTCCCTTGCTTCTCCACTCTACCCTTTTTACCCCCTTGTCTCTTAATCTCCACCCTCTTGTGTATTCCTCTTTTCTGTTGCTTTCTGATGTTGTGTCCACTTTTCACCTTGTTTTTCCCTTTTTTGGTTGTTTTTTTAAGTCTTAAATTCTCCATTCTCTTTCTCCCCTTTCCCCTTTCTTCCCCAAATAAAGTTGCTTGTTCATTAAGGATGGTTTCTTCTTCATCCCAATCTTCTTGTTCTTGTAGTTTCTCATATGTAGAAATTGCCATTTCTAAAAAATGAAAAACAGAGCCAAAAGAATCCTTCCCTTCTTGTTTCTCTTGTTTATATTTTATAAATTCCATTTTCAGTTCATCCATAAGTAATGCCATTGTAAAAAAAAAAATTTAAACGACCCAAATGATTTTAATCATTCAAATAAGAATTTCCAAAAGTCTCAAAGTCACCAAACAATCCAAATACACACAGTCTATTTCATTTAACACTTTCTTCTTTTTTTCACTTTTTTTTCCATTTTAATGCTTCAAAAAACTTCAAATTCTTTTTGACCTTCAGTCGATCTGATAGAGTAGCCAATTATGATCCAAAATGGAAAAATCCAATCGTAAAAAGGCCCAAAACCAAAGAAGAAAAAGGATAAAATAAAAAGCAAAAAATAAAAATATTACTAGAATTGAAATATACAAAAAGGCTGGCGAGTAGAGATTTCACAAGTATATATATATATATATATATATATATATATATATATATATATATATATATATATATATATATATTGCACACTGCACTTTATTTATTTATCCAAGGCTCTTATTATGACTCTCTTCTCCAGCAGCTTCAAAGCCAAGCCTCAAGTGTTGAAATATTGATAAGAGTCCAGGAAAACACCTGTAATAATATTTTTCTGTGCTCTCCCTCCATCTTATCACATTAAAATGTCCTTGAGAAGGAGTGTTTATACATTTCTCCCCAATTCAAATAAAGTACTTTCAAGCCTCTAGTTGGCAGTGTTGCAAGATCTCTTAATACTTTTTTCCCCCCCAGCCAGAAAGAAGAGTAATGTATACAAAACTCAGAGGAAAAGAAAAAAAAATCAAAGGGGGCCTCTATCCTAAAGAAAATTAAAAAATCAAAAGAAGCATAAAAATATATATAAGAAAAAATTCAATCTAGTTATTTACAAAGTCACATTAAAGTCCTCAGAGAAAGAAGTAGTAAGGAAAGAATCCAAGCCTCAATTTGACATCACTTTAGAAAATGCCGCTCAAACAATTCCAGTCAAACAAAAATAAAGTCACAGGTTTCTTCTTTGTTCAGGATATCCTTTCAGGTCTCAACCAATTTACAATACAAAAGAGGTTTCTCACCCAACCGACACACACTCGCTCCAGCCACTTTCTTTTCAGAGCTGTCCCGACTTCAGCAGCTTTGGAGGCTGCCTTTCCACCGCCAGCAAAAGGGCTTCTCCCAGATCAAACCAGAGATTTAGCGATATCTCTGGGATCCTGGGACTGTGCCCTTCACAATCCCCGTCTCTACGGGATGGTTTAGGTCCGTTAGGACCGACCAGGGGCAAAAATATCAGCTGCGATCTCAGAGCCCCGAGATCGCAGCTGTAGCACCAAGACGAAGCTCCGCCTTCTCCTAATTCATTCAAAATTATTATCTGTGAAGACAAATAGCCTCCTGGAAAAATCTCTTTTCTGAATTTTCTGTGTTTTCTGTATTAGCCATAATAGTTGTTTTCCATTTTTCCATTGCACTCTTTAAAACCTTTACAATTTTCTCTTTGACTCTAAAATTTTCAAATTTAAAACCCAGATACAGGGTAGTGATCAGATGTTCTTTTGAATTGGAAAAATATTTCTTCTATGGCTTTTAAAGTTTTCTTAAGAATTATATTTAACAGATATATATATATATAAAAATCTAAATGAAAAAGTTTAATATAGAAACTAGTAAGGAAATTTTCCCCTTTCATCCCCAGCAAGTATATTCAATATTAACAATGTATCACTGACTCTTAAAATACTATCAGATATATCTTCATTCCATGTTCCACCCCATTTTCTATAAACCCATCTCTAAATCTTCACCTTTCCTTTTTAATCAGTGGAGGTCCAGTTAAAATTAACATAAATACCTAACAATTTAAGTACATAATTCCCCTTTCCATTTTGTCTGTATCCCCCTTATCCCTCTAGTAACAATTAAATATTATAAAACAAATGTAAACATTACCAGAAACAACCTCTTATCTAGATATAAAAAATAATGATATATAGTATTACAAAATAATCCATTATGCTGTAAAATATTTCCAAAATCAAATGTAAATGATGGTAACACAGAACCATCCAATTCAGATAACCATTAAGCATCACCAGAGATAGTAACTCATTATGCAGTCATAATCAAATAAATGACTTGTATTTTTTTTCTTCCTCCCAGTCATATTTAAGTCCTGTATAGTTGGAGTGTGGTAATTCATAAGATTAGAACCCTGGTTTGACAATCTGCAAGCCCACATTTAAGACCCAAGTGCAACTGTGTGACAGGTGAGCTCCCATTATTTGCTCCTGCTCCTGCTGACCTAGCAGTTCGAAAGCATGCAAATGTGAATAGATGGAAAGGTACCACTTCAATGGGCTCATTAATGGGTACATGAAAGGAGCCCCCAATTGGGTGTCCCCCAGGCAATAGTCACTGGCTAATGCTTTCAACCAAGAAGCAGGGGTGTGATTCAAATTTTTTAACAAATGGTTCTGTGGGCATGGCTAGGTGGGTGTGGCTAGGTGGGCATGGCCATCTGACTGGGTGGGTGTGGCTTCTTCTTTTCCCCCCCAGTTTTGCCTCCTGGGACTCAGGGAAGCCTCCTGAGGGACATTTTTTTTCCCAGGAAGCTTCCTTCAGCCTAGCAAGGCAAAGAATGGAGTTGGGGGGGAAAGTTGACCCCCCCCATGCACTCCATTTTTTGACCTCCTGGGCCTCAGGGAAGCCTCCTGAGGGGGCATTTTTGCTTCCAGAAGACCTGGGGCTCAGGAAGGGAAAAAACAGAGCAGAAGGGGGACTCAGCACACACACACACACACACACACTGACTGGGCAGGGAAGGGAGGGGCAGGCGTATTGAGGAGAGGCCAGCCAGAGGCATGATTTGCCAGTTCTCTGAATTGCACAGAATCATAACAACTGGTTCTATAGAACTGGTTCGAACCAGTCTCACCCCTGCCCAGAAGTGTCTTTCAACAGGAAATGCATCAAACACTAATACAATGAGAAATCCTATAAATAAAATTTTAACTCCTGTTTTCTTCTACTAGCATTTGTAATATCCATGAAATAAGTCCAGTGGATCTCTTATATTTCAGTTTCAAAAGGTCATCGCTCATTTGGTACATTATTTGCATATCCATTTTGATTTTTAAATGAACATCCAATTCTATTTGTCAATCCAGTATTTCTATCATATAAGTAGTAATTTTAAAGTCTACCTTAAAGTTCATTTCAGCTCTATTCAAGGAGTTAATTCATCTTCAATGGCAACTTTTGGTTCCAGTAAAGAATTAAAAATCTTGTGCACTTCCCAAGCTCACAGATGAAATATCCCCCTGTAAAATACCCAACTTGTTCTTTAGTAATCAACCTTCAAAATCTTGTTTTGCATTTTAAATGTAAACAAAACTGACTTCTTCCAGAAAAAGATATATTTTTAATTTATCCCAGTCTTGCTTTACATCAATTTCACAAAGCTTTAGCATTTACAAACTTTCTAGATACAATTCTAAAATCATCCCAGTCATGTGATTCTGATGTTCCCTGCCAGCTTCCCACAAATAAAGCCTGAGGAAGTCAAGAAGTCATCAAATGTTATGATCATGTGAGGTGATTACTTAACAATGACACCACACAAGAATTGTTGAAACTGCTGTCACTATAAATGGTTCAGTCATATGATCTTGTGCTTTGTCTGTCATAGCTCAAGGTCTCAGTTTCTGACCTTGAAGAAACTGCTCCAGTTGCACCAATGGAGGTACCAAGCCAGGAATCTCCTGAGGCTGATCAAACACAGGTACCATCAGAACAGCTGAGCCAGTGAATAGAGTGGAGAGCAGAACAAAGACTCTCAATGAGGCTTGATGAGTAATTCTCTTAATTAAAAACAATTGTCTATACCTGATTTAAGAAACAGCACTGACTCATGTTTCTGCATTGGAAAAAAAAGTTTTATTTTCTGCTCTTGAGTGTCATTGCTATGAATCTGCTCATGAAACACTGACCTTGGATGGGCTGACAAGCTTGATTTGGCTCTCTGAACTTCAGACTGGATTTTGATCACTCTTCAGTGTCCTCTTGTTGAAAGCAAAATCACCTAGGCAAGCTTTCTTTCCAAAAGATTTTATTGATTTACATTCTTTTCTTGTCTGCCATTATCAGCTCAGCCTTGAGTATGTTGCTATTTTCACCGAGCAAATTAGTGTGTGTGAATTTGAATCCTGAAACTGAACAGCACTTAGTGATGGCAATTTCTTTCTCCCATGTAAAATTGGAAGTATCTTGGCAACGTTTCGACAAAATTTCATTCGTCGTCTTCAGGCTTTTGTCTTCGGCTTTGTGCTTCTCGGAGTAATGTGAGATTTCAGCTGCTTCTTCCTTTTAACTGCTAGTGGGTGTGTGACTTGATTGGGTGGGGGCTTGGCTGTGTTCTGATTGAGTGGGGGGGTGTTCTCATTCGTTGGGGGTTTGGCTGTGTTCTGATTGGCTTGGAGTGTGTTCTGTTCAGTTGGGAGCTGAATTGTGCTCAGGTTAGTCTTAGTTGCCGGCAGATTTGAGCTGGTGAGCTGTGATCCTGTTGTTTGGCTTCGTGTTCGTGGTCGTGCCACATTTTCATGATGGGTGTCCATTCGCTTCATGTATGGGTCGGAGGGGTTTGAAGTGGGTAGTGATGCAGCTGCAGTACGGCTTCTGGTCCGTGGTCCTGTCTCATCATCTGTGTGGGTGTGAGTCTGCTTTCTACGTGGAGGTGTGGTGGTAGCATCTTGTGTGGCACTCGTGGGTGTGGGTCTGGTGTCATTCTTCATGTTAGGTACTCATTTGTTAGTGAGGGCAGTTTCCAAATGGGTGGTAGGTGGGAGGTATCATCTCATTTATTCATGCTGTGTGGGCGTTCTTCTATTTCTATGGCTTCTCTGATTATTCTGTTGTTGAAGTGTTTGGTTTTGGCGATAGTTCTGGTATTTTTAAAGTCAATCTCTTGTCCTGTGGCTTTGAGATGTTGGACCAGGGAAGAGGTCATTTCTTCTTTTTTGATTGAGTTCTTGTGTTCTTCAATGAGTGCACTTATTCTGTTGGTTTATCCGATGTATGTGGTGAGGCAGACGGTGCATGGGATTTCATATACTCCTTGGTTTTCTAACTCAATTCTGTCTTTAGGGTTTCTAGAAATATAAATATAACACCAATCTTTTACATCCAATGGGCATTTTCTCCATTAGCAATATGGAAATCATTCTATGAGATTTTTGCATAACAATTCAAAAATTTTTCTCTAATTTGCAAGAGGAAAGTAGTAACTGATATACTAGGACTGCTTTAATGTATTCTCTTTCAGCTAGCTCAGTATTTCTCTACTTTGGTAACTTTAAGATGTGTGGACTTCAACTCCCAGAATTCTCCAGTCACCATGCCATCTGGGGAATGCTGGGAGTTGAAGTCCACACATCTTAAATTGGCAGAGTTTGAGAAATAGTGAGCTAAAGAATCCCCTAATGCCTCACTTAAAATAATGGTACAAGAACAACAAAAGCAGGATTTCTTTTTAAGTTTAAAAGAAGTTATACTTCTAGCTGTACCTTGTTCCTGGATATTCAGCTCCTAAATGCTGGCTTAGCAATATAGCTGAAATAGTGTGCCAAGTATTCACTTGGCTCAGAATGCTGCAATCATTCTGGGATTAGTATGTGAATGATGAATCCATGTTGCTTCCTTATTTCATTTGGTGGAGTATATTCTTCATCAATTACAGTTAAGGGGAAAAAATGTTTAAAGTTTCCCCAAAGTAGTTTTTATTTACTGGATCAAAGAAAAAGACCTTTAACGGAAAATAATACATTTCATCTATTTAAGATTGAACTGAATGTTGTACATCGTAGAAATTAATTAAAATATTTAAAAATTATATTTGATATCTTAGGTTTTAAAAATGCAAGATTATATCAACTTTTGATGGGTCAGGAATTCATTATGCTCAAACTGCATCCAGAAACATAACCTGAGATAAAGATATGCAGATGGGGAAAAAAAGCAAGTAATAATAAACTAGATGAACTATGGTTTGACAAGCCAGCAATTCCTGTGAACCCCTTGACTTTTTCATTTAATTATTCTTGCTCATATCACTATCATCATCATCATCATCATCATCATCATCATTATTATCATCATAGCCATTATCTATCCATTGAAGGTTGAAGGCCTCTTCTGCATGTTTCCAACCAATATGGTCTTGAGTTTTCTTTTGCCAATTGGACCTGCAATACTTGCTGATGTTGCCGAGCCATCTTGTTTCAGGTCTCTTTCATGAATGCTTTCTTGCCCATATAGAAAGAACAAAACACAAAACTTGGAAACAGCTTTACAATGACACAAATTCCACTTCTGACTTGAGTACATAGCCAAGCTGTGTCCCTACACATAGGGACAGTTGTGAGAAGTAAAATGACATTTAATTCTAACCGAAAGTTTTCTGCAATAGATTAAGTGCTACCACCTGTAATGATGGCTGATTCTAAGGAAAATAAAAGAGAGATTTCATATAAATTTAGTTGTTAAAGAGCAAATCAGCTTAACTATAGTGCTGGAACTGCTGCTTAGTCATGTACCAGCTACAATAAACTAAGCAGGTAGTAGTATGTCTTTTTTCCGACTGATCTTATTTCTAAATTGTCAGTTTAAGGGAAAACAAATTATTCTTCTGCTGAAATTTCTCACTGGGATTCTCACCATTCTAATTATCTGATGAAATCACAGTTTGAAAACATTCTGTCAACCTGTCTTGAAATTAAATATGTGAATTTTGTCTAAGGTAATTTCAGACATACAAAAATACAGCAATAATTCTTTGATTGAAATGTACATCTGTAAAGTATGCTATGCTTCCTGTCTTTTTGATGGCACTGTAACTGTCATGACTGCAAGGTAATTACCAATCATAAGATGCCTATGCAACTTGGGAGATTTCATTGGTTTCTGAAAGGGAAAAGCATCTTTGACATTTTCAGAAATGATATTTAGAAAGTATTTTGAAGCAGTTCAAGTTTTAGCTAGTGAGATTCTGCATATGGCATATTTTCTTTTTCTATTAATCCATGTAAGAAGATGGTGGCAAGTTTCACAGGCCAGCAAAGAGTAAGAAAGAATCCATTGCAAATCTTGACATACTATCAGGCACCATGATAAAACACAAATAGCAACATGCTACACATTGCATCACTAATCCCATTATTTATGATTGTTACTAGGCAGAGAAGAAATTGATGTAGATTTTATCTACCTAGGTTTAATAATTCATAGGGATAGTGCCTCTACTCATGACACAAAGATGTTCCTGCTATTTGGGAGAAGGACTGTGTTCTGTATAAAGAATAGTAGACTCCAAATACAGGGTTCTGATTGGCTAAAGAACTTGAATGGGGATTGGTTCAAAGGAACCAATCCACATAGCTGCTCAAAGGCGGCAAATATTAAATACCTGTCATTGGCGACAAGCCAGCAGAGAAAAACCTATAAAAGGCTGCCGCAGCTTGAGCCAATGTTCCGTTTTTCAACTGTGTTATAAAATAAAGACTTTGTTGTTGGAACCCGGTCTACCTCGCGTTTTTCTGGATGGAACACTGGCGACAAGGATGGGATCATCCTAAACGTGAGACTGAGCACGCGGTGACAGAAAAAACCAGACGAAGAACAATGGCTGGAAACAACGCGCCGCCTGCACCCTTCAATCCCAATGAAGAGGATTGGGAATCCTATGTAGACCATTTCCAGATGTACTTGGAGAGCAATGAGATGGAGGAAATCTCAGACCAGCACAAGAGAGCTGTTTTCTTGACACACAGTGGGCCCGCAATCTTCAAAATGGCTAAGGCTTTGGCAAAGCCCCGAGATGTAAAACAATTGACTTGGACAGAGCTCCAAAGAACATTAAAGGCCCACTATGCACCAGTGGTGTCAAATTTAATAAAGTGGCAAGAATTTTATCGGAGAGACCAGAAAGAAGGCGAAACCATCGCTGATTTTGTGGCAGCCCTCCGACAAATAGGGGGAGCGTGCGAGTTTCTGAACTTAGATGAAGCAATGCGGGATCGAGTAATATTGGGGTTAAGAGACTCTAATATACAGAGCAAGCTACTAAATAAACCCAACATATCAGTAGCTGAAGCTATCGCTGAAGCCTCGGCCGCTGAAGCCGTGAAAAAATCAGCGGATAAAATGAAACAAATGAATGCGAACAACAATGAAACAAGCCCAGTCAGAGGGAAAAAACAATCTCCCACCACCACTCATTACGAAGAATTCGACGAGACCTCAGAATCAGAGGAGGAAGATGACGGAATCCACCACCTATACTCCAACAAGAAAGGGCGCGAAAACAGAAATCGGCGGGAATGCGCTGGCTGCAGGGGAAACGATCCTCGAGCCGATTGCAGATTCCTTGATGCCATTTGCAAAGCATGCAAAAAAAGGGGGCATATCTAGAGAGTCTGCAGGAACAAAAAGAATTACAGCCCAAAAAGACGCAGCGACTCCCCAGCAAAGACTGAGCCAAAACTATCCGAGAGAAAGTGGCAGCGAAACAAGCAAGCCACTAACCAAGAGAAAGCATACCAGACTTTCACTATTGGAAGCGCTCAGACGGAAAGTGGAAAGAAGGTAAAAATAATTGTAAAAATTGAAGACAACCCCTGCGAAATGGAGGTTGACTCTGGATCTTTCCTATCAATGGTGTCATGGGACACCATCAAAAAACTGGTCCCAGACATCAAGATCAAGGAACTCCAGAGACAAAAACTAACCCTCAAGGACTATCAAGGAAACCGAATTCCTGTAGTAGGCCTAGGACCTTTCCGAGTCGCCTACAGACAACATGTCGCAGTACTACCATTAACGATAGTCGACCGAGATCGACCAAGCCTCCTGGGCATCGAATGGTTCGCACCATTGGGCATCGGGATGACCGGAGTAGACCGGGTGGCCACAACCGACTGGGAAGAAGACCTGATCCAAGAATTCCAGGATGTTTTCAATGGCTCCCTAGGCAGGTATCGGGGGACCCCAATTTCTTTTAGTCTAGACCCCCAGATAGCCCCTAAAAGACTAAAGGCCAGACGAGTTCCTTTTGCTCTAAAAGCAAAAATAGAGGAACAACTAAATAAATTATTAGATCAAGGGGTTTTAGAACCGGTCGACCATGCTAAATGGGAAACACCAATTGTAACGCCGATTAAACCAGATGGGTCAGTTCGAATCTGTGGCGACTCCAAGGCTACCCTGAACCACGCGCTGCAACAAAGCACATACCTGGTGCCAGTCGTGCAACACCTATTACACTCTCTTGGGGGAGGAAAAGTTTTTGCTAAACTAGACCTAGCACAAGCTTACCAACAGCTCCCAGTAGACCCCTTAACGGCTGAAGCACAAACAATAGTGACTCACAAAGGGGCATTCAAATGCAACAGACTCCAATTTGGAGTAAGCGTAGCCTCAGGCGTTTTCCTGAGTCTCATGGAACGCCTGTTAAATGGTATAAAAGGGGTCGTACCATACTTCGACAACGTCCTAATTTCGGCCAAAGATGCAACCCAGCTTAAGAAAAGACTTAAAGATGTCCTAAATAAATTCAGAGAATCTGGCCTTAAAGTAAAGACAGAAAAATGCTGTGTAATGACTGATCGCGTCGAATAATTGGGATATTTGATAGATGGAGAGGGCATACACCCTACCGAAAAAAAAGTCAGAGCTATTAAAGACGCACCAGAACCAAGGAATAAAACTGAACTGCAGGCATTTTTGGGACTAATAAATTTTTATAACATGTTCCTACCCCACAAAGCAACAATAGCGGAACCATTACACCGATTACTGGAGAAGAAAACAATTTGGACTTGGGGGTATAGAGAAAAGAAAGCTTTCCAAAGAATAAAAAACTTATTAACATCAAACACCATTCTCATCCAGTTTAGCAACACACTGCCATTGACGGTAACCTGTGACGCCTCACCATTTGGAGTCGGTGCCATCCTGAGTCATCAATTGCCAGACGGAAGAGAGGCACCCGTCACATACTATTCAAAGACTCTGTCTAAAGCCGAGCAAAATTTTAGTCAATTGGACAGGGAAGCTCTGGCAATCGTCGCCGGAGTAAAACGCTTCCACGAATATCTACATGGAAGAACATTTGTAATAGTAATGGACCATAAACCGCTACTTGGAATTTTGGTGGGAAACAAACCAACACCGAACATTTTATCCCCGCGAATGACTAGATGGTCAGAATTCCTAGCAGCCTACTTGTATACTCTAACACATCGTCCTGGGAAACAAATCTCCCATGCAGATGCTTTGAGCAGAACTCCGCTACCAATCATAGAAGAAGACCCGGCACCAACGATGACCACCTTGCAGATAGAGACATGCCCAAATCTGCCCATATCTGCAAATGATGTCGCCAGAGCCACCGCAAAGGACCCATTGACTGCCCGTGTACTGAACTGGGTAGGTAAAGGCTGGTTGGAAAACCAAAAAACTGAGAACTTTAAGCCTTTCCGGACCAGACAAACTGAACTTTCAATTCAAAAGGGTTGTTTGTTATGGGGTGATCGAGTTGTTATCCCCTCCAAATTACAAACGAGGATACTCAATATGCTTCACGAAGGCCACCCGGGAATTGTAAAAATGAAAAGCCTTGCTAGAAGCTATGTCTGGTGGCCGGGTATAGATAGGGACATCGAATACTGGGTAAATTCATGTAACAAATGCCAAAGAAATAGGCCTTCCCTGCCACAAGCACCCATAAGGGACTGGGAAACCCCATGAGGCCCCTGGTCACGAATCCACATCGACTTTGCGGGTCCGACTAAGGGACATACTTTCCTCATTGTCGTAGATGCATACTCAAATTGGCTAGAGGTTAAAATTATGCCATCTACAACAACTGAAACCCTTATTAAACAACTGGACAAACTCTTTGCGACCCATGGCCTGCCGGATGTCCTAGTGTCCGACAACGGGCCACAGTTAACGAGCATTCAATTCAAACAATACCTAGCCTCCCTAGGTATCAGGCATGCCCTAACCGTGCCAGCCCATCCGCCTGCGAATGACAGGGCAGAGAGAATGGTTAGATTTACAAAAGAAGGGTTAGAAAGAATGGACATTGGGGATGTCCAAGATAAAATAAATCGCCTGCTCACCCTCCAGTATATCACACCCAGTACCATAACAAACAAAAGTCGGGCGGAACTACTAATGGGGAGAAAACTAAGGTCGCAACTAGACAGATTGCACCCAAACTATACACCAGAAACCCCCCCCGACTCCTCCACCCGTTTCAGGACATTTGAAATAGGCGACCTAGTCTATGCAAAAAATTTTACCGGGGACCCATTATGGCTACCAGGAACAATCACGCAAATTATAGGTCCCCGGTCCTACCGACTAACCATAGACGATGGCAGGGAATGGAAGCGGCACATAGACCAGCTTCGTTCCCGAAACATCGAAAGAAGTACAAACACAAAACCACAAATATTAAAAAACGATGAAAACCAAACCAAAGAGGGGGGGGGAAATACGAGAAAATAATAAAGAACTGCTAAAATTAATACAGAATACAATAGCAATCAAAAAGAGCATAAAAGAGACTTACAGTTAGAAGACAATTGTGGGGAAAGTCCAGACGAAGGGGCCAGCCAGGCCAGCTCGACCTGCCCGGAGAGACCAGGAGGGAGCGGCAACACCACCGGCCTAAGAAATCTAGGCGGCAGTAAAATGGCTGACTCACCCTTCCAGGCGGTTCCATGGGAAAGAACAAGAGAGACAGCAACCCCATCCGAACCGGTCAAAGTCTTCAACAGGAATGAACCGCGCAAGTCCAGTCGAGTCAAAAGAAGCCCCATCTACCTGCGCGACTACGTCACCACGTAGGACGAAGCCAAGAGGGGAGGGGTGTTCTGTTTAAAGAATAGTAGATTCCAAATACAGGGTTCTGATTGGCTAAAGAACTTGAATGGGGATTGGTTCAAAGGAACCAATCCACATAGCTGCTCAAAGGCAGCAAATATTAAATACCTGTCATTGGCTCCAAGCCGGCAGAGAAAAACCTATAAAAGGCTGCCACAGCTTGAGCCAATGTTCTGTTTTTCAACTGCGTTATAAAATAAAGACTTTGTTGTTGGAACCAGCTCTACCTCGCGTTTTTCCGGACAGAACAGACTGTATTAGATTAAGATAAAATACTGGAGTGCAGATACAGATACAATGCACTGAATGGAAGCTAGTATTGTCAAAGCTATGGTTTTTCAAATTCTGAAGTATGGCTATGAAAGCTGGATAATCAGACAGGCTGAACTATAGTTGCCCAAATTTTTGTCATGCCTGGTCTGCATCGATTGAAAAGGAATTCTCTTGGGCCATATATAGTTAATAAACAGTTTAAAAGTAAGAAACTTCCTTTAAAAATTATTGTGAAGTCCTATTATGAACTATGCAGGGCTGCATGTGGCCCACAGGTCATCAGGATGTGCCTGGACTAAAAGAAAAAAAATATATACTTCAATTTTTTGGAGGAAATTATTGACAATACTTTGGACCATAAGAAGTAACAATAGTCGGTATTCAATAGAAGTAAAAGCAGACTGTTTTTTTGTTTATTTATATATATTTATTTTTGTCAATTGCTTAAAAGATAATAGGTATAAGTAAAAATATAATTATAAATACATGGATACATATAATTAAAATAAAAAAATAAAAGAAACAATAGGACAGGGATAGTAGGCACATTGGTGCGCTTATGCACACCCCCTACAGACCTTTAAGGAAAGGGGTGAGGTCAATAATAGACAGTCTAAGGTTAAAGTTTTTGGGGTTTGAGGAAGAAACCACAGAGTCAGGTAGAGTAGTCCAGACATTCTGTTGCTGAAGTCCTATTTCTTGCAATCAAGTTTGGTGTGATTAACCTTGAGTTTGTATCTATTGTTTGCTCTTGTGTTGTTATGGTTGAAGCTGAAGTATTCATTCACAGGTAGGACATTGCAATGTATGATTTTATGAACTATATTTAGATTGGACTGAAGGCAGTATTGTTCGAGGTTTTCTAAGTCTAGAATTTCAAGTCTGGTGGCATAAGGTATTCTGCAACCAATAGAGGAATGGAGCACTCTTCTTGTGAAATATTTCTGGACTTTTCAAATGTGTTTATATCAGATACGTAATGTGGGTTCCAGACTGATGAGCTGTATTGGAGTATTGATCTAGCAAATGTTTTGTATGCTCTAGTTATTCGTGTAATATTACCAGAGAAAAAGCTACATAAGAAGAGGTTAACAACTCTTAACGCCTTTTTGGCTATGTAGTTACAGTGGGCGCTTGCACTTAGATCATTCGAGATGAGTACTCCAAGATCCTTGCAAGAGTTTGGATCATCAACAAGGTCTAGACTATTCAGCCTGTATTTTAATTTTTGATTTTTTTTTTGCCAATATGGAAGACAGAGCATTTATTTGTTGAGATTTGAAGTTTCCATTTGTTTGACCATTCTGATACATAGTCGAGGTCTTTTTGAAGAGTAGCAGTATTGTCTCTGGTGTTGAACAGCTTTACATCATCAGTGAAGACAATGCAGTTGCTCTTGATATAATCATAGAGGTCATTTATGTAGAGTATGAAAAGAGTTGGTCCTAAAACTTTGCCTTGGGGGACACCACTGTTGACAGGTACAGAATTTGATAAGACACTCCCAATTTTGACCATTTGTTGTCTGTTTGACAGGAATGCTTCTATCCAATTATGCAGATGTCCAGAGATACCATAAGATTGTAGTTTGAGGAGTAGTTTGTCATGTACCACTGAATCAAAGGCTTTACAGAAGTCTATGTCGATTTCTTTGCCCTGATCGAGTTATGTAATCCATATGTTTTTGCAGTGTAAGAGTTGCAGATTACAGGATAGATTTTTTTCTGAAACCAAATTGTTTATAAAAGAGTAGGTTGTTTGTTTCTAAGTGGAGGATGATGGATTGGTTAATAATTGATTCCATGACTTTACAGGTGATGCAGCATAAAGAGATTAGTCTGTAATTTTCAGCTAGGCTGGGGTCTCCCTTTTTGAAGATGGGGATGATTGTGGCTTGTGACCATAGTTTTGGCAAGGAGTTGGTCCTGAAAGATTTTTCAAAGATTATGCTTAGAGGTTCTGCTATGGCAGTGGATAGCTTTTTTAAGAAGTAGGCACATATTCTGTCCAGTCCAATAGATAGAGGTGGCTTTAGATTGCGTAGTACTTTTTCAACATTGTCTTCTGTAAAATCGATATGTATTAGATCATTGTAGTTGTCTGTGGTTTGACTAGGAAATACTGGGCATCATCCATTGTTGTTTACAAATACTGAGTCAAAGAATGTATTTAAAAGGTTGACTTTAATAGTGCTGTTGTTGCAGTCTTTACCATTACGTCCTTTCATGGGTGGGATGGACCTTGAGTCTTTTAGTTTGTTGTTTACAAAATTGTAGAAAGCGTGGGTGGAATTGGTACATAGAACATTTTCTTCTTGTTTAATGTGATAATTGGTGCATTCAGTTTTTATCTGGTGGCATAAATTTTTGTATCAGCTTTTGAAGTTGGCAACATGACCAGATTAGTTTTTCTGCCAGAGTGATCTCTTTTTGGATTGAAGCTTCCTTATTGTTTTGGGTAATCTGTTTTTTTCTGGTTTGGAAGTTGTTAATGGTACATATACAGTTTGATGACTCTTTTGACTTCAAGTAAAAATATGTTGCAATGGTCTTCTACAGTATTGCATCCAGAGAATAGAAATTGCCAATCAAGGGATAAGAGATTGTTGTTTATAAGATCATAGTTGCCTTTTTTGAAGTTATAATTGGGTATTCCATCAATGTGATGATTTTTGTGTGGACATGTGTTGAGACAAAAGTCAATCATGTTGTGGTCACTGTTGGAAAAGGGTTCTTTAATTTGTATTCCATAAATTGAATTCAAACTATTGCAGGAGATGAGATCGAGGCAGTTGTTAAGTCTAGTGTTGTTGGTTACTAGTTGTTCTAATCCCAGATTTGTTACTGCATTGTAGAAGATTGCATGTGTGGGTTCAGTTGTACATTCTTTAAGGATTCAGTTAATATAAGGTAGATTGAAGTCACCAAGAAAGATAAAAGCGGGTAGGCAGAATGCTGCCCATGTTAGTGGTGTATTTAGCTTGTTTTTATAGAAGATAGCAACACCACCTCCTCTACAGATTTCATGATCTAATCAGTAAACATGATAGTCTTTTACTGTGTTAATGGAGTCAGAGAGAGATGCGTTGATCCATGTTTCAAAGACAAATATAATGTCAAATTTAGCCATATTTAGTAAGAGGAGAAATTCAGGTATTTTATTTACAAGGCTTCTTGCATTGAGTAGCTTGCATTTAAGGCCAATTGTGGTTGGAATAGAGGTAGTTAAGGGCATGTGTGCCTAGTTTTGAGTGATGTTGGATTGGGTGGGGTGGGGTTGGATTCAGAGTTGTGGGTTGTGTGACTTTCTTTTGATGCAATCAGCTCGGTTGTCAATGTATAGATCCTTTTCTCCATTGTCTAGATGGTTTTTGAGTTCTGCGCAGAGTTAATGGGCATGGATTCTTTGCAGTATGGATAAGTCTGGTCTTGAACAAAGTTTTTTGTGGTTGGGATTGGTTTTTGCAATGTCATTTATTGTATGAATGAATATGCATTTGCTGGACTCATTTTTGCATACAACTCTACAAAATGTTGGAGCTACAGAGCTGTCATTGTATTTGCACTCAGGACAACTATTATTATTATTCTTGATAATTATTAGCATGTCTGCTGTTCAGTAGACATGCTAATAATAAAGCTAAAATCTAAATATTTTTGTAACATATCGTGAAGGAAGAGAATGGAGGAGAGCTCAGTGCCTTGAAACATGAAAGACAATCAAAAAAGAGACCAATAGAAGATTTACAGGCCAGATAGTGTCACTAATGGTAAAAGCATGAGCTTGTAAAAGCTCAAAGAAACAATTACTGATAGAAAATAGTGTCTATCAAAGTGTTGGAAATAACCAAGCAATTGAACAACCAAGATTCTAATGTAGGGATGGCAGAATAGTTGCAGAGAATTACTGTGAACAAACTAGCTTATTTCAGGAGTAAATGGGAAATTGATCTGTTAAAACATTGGAAAAAGTAGATAAAATTACTATGATGTAAAAAAGTCACTTTGCCAATGTCTACATCAAGTAAATTATGAAGTATTATAAATTCAGTAAAATAGTACAAATGTGTGTTATCATAATACCTTTTTTAAAGGCTCCCAAATCAATTGTTATTCTTATGCAGCTGATTTTATTGGAGAATTCTTTTAATTCCTTCCATTGTGTTCTCTTAAAAACATTTACTCTCTTATTACAACTTTGTCTTCATAAGCTGTTATTTTGTTATATTCATAGTTTTTGTTTTATGTATAGCATTCTAACATTGGTTGAATTTAGTTCCCACAGCTTCTAATTTATTCTTTTTCACTTCTTTTAATTAGCATTCAACTCTTATTATGCTTTTAGTGCTTCCCATTTTATCTGGTAAGATTTGCAAACAAGTAATCTGATAATACTCGAATAAAATGTGTACAACTAAATTAAATAGGAATAAATGGTGAAAATGACTATTAAATATAGCTAGTGTGTTAAATATATTAAATATATTAATTTTAATTAAACAACAGTAAATTGACTGAAGTTTAATTGGATCACTAATGTCAAAATGTAAGCTAGCCAAATAAAATGGTTGTATTCTGTTGAAAATTAGATTAGCAGACTGGAGACTAAAACATATGATGAATGGTTGCAGGAACTGTGTATGTCTACTCTAACAAAGAGAAGGACTCTTGGTGACATAATAATAGTCTGCCAATATCTGAGGAGCTGTCACAGAAAAGAGAGGGTCAATGTATTCTCCAAAACACCAGAGGGCAGGACAAGAAGTAACAGACGGAAATTTATCAAAGAGAGATCCAAAATAGAACTAAGGAAACAGTTCCTGACAGTAAAAACAATTGATCAGTGGAATTATTTGCCTCCAGAAGTTGTGGGTGTTCCTTCACTGGAGTTTTTTAGTAATAGTACTGAGACATATACAATTTCACAGTGCTTTACATCCCTGTCTAAATGGTTTACAGAATCAGCATATTGCCCCCAACAATCTGAGTCCTCATTTTACCAACCTCGGAAGGATGGAAGGCTGACTTAAGGTTGAGCCACTGAGAATCAAACTCCTGGAGTGAGCAGTGAGTTAGCCCTGCAGTACTGCATTCTAATCATTGCCCCACCACAGCTCCCTTTAAGAAAGGATTAGGCAACCATTTGTCCAGAATGGTACAGGGTCTCCTGTTTGAGCAGGAGCATTGTTCTAGAAGATCTCCAAAGTTCATTCCAACTTCTATTCTGTATTCTTTCAGATGATAATCCCAGAAATTGTACACTGCATACCTACATAATACATACATTAACCCAATTTTGGTTTATCTTTAATAGCAGTGTTCTTCTACTTCGAACAGGAGTTCCAATATTCTTCAAATTTCAGCAAAAGTAAAAGTGTCTTCATTTCAGCACAGTTATTAAGTTTCTGAAGGAATAATTCTGAAGAAATAAAACATTCTGTGCTCCTGTAGGCATATATTCTGCAACTGAATCAAACTTGTATCAAAGACTGAACAAAAAGGTAAAGTCCTCATTTGTCATTTTAAACCCCCCCCCCAAAAAAAAAAACCGAAATCCCTTTAAAAATTTGGATGTTGCATATTTTCCCTAAACCAATTCCCTTTTAGAACTAGTAACTACTTGCTGATTTTATGTATTTCTGGAAAACAAATAACATCCAATTTCATGTCCTTTAAACCTGGTGTGGTCCGAAATCTCTTGATTTTGTCTCCCAAACCTGCTTTGATCAAGGAAATTATTTTAATTCCAACCATTCAAAATCATTTGACTTTATACTGTCTATAACCTGACTTTTTAAAAATTATTATTTATAACTCATTTAGAATTCTTATCCATTTGTGGATGTAATGTATTGTGTAAAGTAAGGTAGTGAATTTTATATACTTTGGATGCTCTTGATGTATGTGTGTATATATGGCTATAAATTAAAGCAATAGCTTTTCAATACCCATATTGGTATAATAGAATTTCGGGCCATAACAATAAGAGTATTTCATTCATCATCAAAAAAGTTGTCTAACATTTCTAATATTAGAGATGGAGAAAGAGATTGAAGAAATTAGGAATTGTCAAAAAAAAGAGAGAAAGAAATGCAATGGGACACAAATGCAATGGGAATAGGTTGCTGCATGTCAAGGAAAAAAATGAAAACTAATAAAAATTGTGATAAATGATAAAGAAATCAATACATTTAGAAAGGAAAGAAGAGAAAAATAAACATTTATTGTAGAGAAAAGAGAAACAGGATACTTCTTGGCTGGTCATAGATATTCTTTGGATGATAAATTTAATCAAAGCCAGACTTGTCAAATTTGCTGAACCAGATTCGAGATCAGGAAGAGCCAAGAATTCTGTTTTAAAGCAGTGAAAGGGGGAAAGTACAGAAATACTCTGAAAATTGTGGTACAGAAATATTGGACATGAGATGGGCTCTTTAAAATGGAATAATTTTGGTTGTGCTTGACTCAGGATATTTTGTAGCAGCTGTCAGGCTTTAGAATATAGACTATAGTGGTGAAGCCATTAAGGCAAACCTCTTCAACACGTTCTTCAGTTCAGTCTTTGTTAACAGTAATGGCTTATGTCCCACATTTCCTAATCATTTGACAACTAACTACAACAATCTACAAACTGACTTTACTGAAGATAACGTACAAAATGCAATATGCTGCCTTAAATCATCTTTATCTATTGGCCCTGATGGCTTATGTGCTTTCTTCTTAAAAAAGCTCTCCACTAACATAGCTGAATCACTAAACATAATATATGAGTTATCATTCAGAACCAGCTCCTTACCAAACTTATGGTCTTTAGCAACGGTCATCCCTATTTTCAGAAAAAGTGACCTCTGCTTGGTTGAAAACTACAGACCAATCTCATTGTATTGTGTCACGTGCAAAGTTATGGAACCAATTATTAATCAATGCAGATACAGAACATTTTGAAATAATTTTGTACTTCTACAAACAATAAAGAGAAAGCAATAAAACAAATGGGGACATGGGTAAAATAATGTCTGAATTACATTAGTATTTACTCATACCACTTCAATTTATATTTTTAATGTATTTCTTTTTTTCTTTGTGTTATAAATTATGATGAGATGGGAAATAAATTATTTCAAATGTTAAATTCACAATTGGAGTTGTTGAACTATATTTTCCCAGTTTCTAGCTGATAGTCAGCTATTCATTTGTTTATACCCTTAGAAATATTTTCAGAAGATAAAGACAGACAGTATGTTACATTAAAATACTTATGTGCTAAAATAACAAGGAATTTTGGAGTGAACTTAAATAAGCAAAAATATCTTCTTTTGTAAGAACTAAAAAATAAGAATAATAGTTTCTGAGTCAATTCATGTCATCTTTTTTTTCTTGAAAGGTGGTTTTTGAAATGTGGACATATTTTCACATCTGATACACTTTAAAAAAAGATTCCAGATTTTTTTAAATGAAAGGGAATATTGCAAAACTGAAATATCATTAAAACAGAATATATAGAAATTGAAACAAAATAATAAAACAGGACAATATTGAAAAAAAAAGTCCTTCTCATTTTAATCAGTACTTTAATAAGCAGAATTGATTGTATTTGAAAATACTAGACAAATGTGTTGGAAAAAGAACTGATGCTCATTATTATTGGAAGAAATATCCAATAATAATAATATTATTATTGGAAGAAGTATCCAATAATAATAATATTATTATTGGAAGAAATATCCAACAATAATAATAATAATATCTGGTTCAGTTTTAAGCTGGGAGAAAGATGTTGGAAACAACATATTGGCTGATTAGAAAGAAAGCTTATTGATGAACAGAAGCATTGTATGCAGTTCTGGGTCAGCTCACAAAATGGAGTTAAGAGTCGGTGCTCCAAACTTTCTGGATTCTTATGGAGTCATGTAGGGATCATGGCTGGCTTTATAAGAAAAGAGGAAATGCAAATCCTTTGTGTTTGTCTGAGCTAATTTTATCAACCTTTAGCTTGATAGTGTTGCTTATTGTGTTGCTTATCTGAAGTTTCTGCCTGACCCAGTCTTTATGAATGGATTACCCAATCTGCATTTCTATAAACTGACTTCCTCAGTTTCTGCTTGGGCAGGGAAACTGGTGCCTCCCTTAAGGATTTTCCATTTCTCTTTTAGGGAAAATATTCTATCTTGACTTTTTAATAGTCCCAAAAATATTTCATTCTTCTAGGGGATGGGGTTCCCACAGTATTTAAATGTCTTTTCAGAGCTGACATTATTGAAACCTTTTCAACTGACTCAGTGCTTAGATTACTGAAGAAAATTAAAGAAAAAAATGTTACATGTTTTGTGAAGGAATAATTGGGTCTTGGTTGCCATTTTCAAACAGGAAAAATGGCTTTTTAATATAACCCCTGAAAGAAATAGAAAGTAACATTTTTTTTTATAAGCCAAGAAGCCTTCTTTGCAATATTTACTTGCAATATATGCCATATATGTGAAAATGCCATAACAAAATTCTTAATATCATAATACATGAACAGCCATGTCTCAGCAGAACATTCAGATTTTTAAAATAAGATGATGGGAATTCAATAAAATTTATTATTCTACCTAATTTTAGTCCTACATTTTAGCTCCCTGTTTTGTAGCATCTACATACTGTTATATGGGTAGTTCTTAAAATGTATTCCTGGATTCCCACTTCCTGAAGGTAAATATAAGGGTTAAATATATACATATATATTGGGATTAAAAAGATACATCTAAGATTGTAAATTTCGTCAGGAAGTGATGGTAGAGGAAAATAACACCCTTGGTAGGAAACAGCCGTTTTTGTCTCCTACTCAGGGCCAGAATCATCCTGAGAATAGATGCCTCACTCTTGCCAAAATTATCCAGTATTCCCCTTCATAAACTGAGGCTGAGTACCTTATATTATATAAGCTGAATAAAAAATACACAAAAGCACCATGTAATATATTATTCACTTTAAAGAGGCCTGATACAGTACAGCCAGCAATAGTTTAATAATACATCACATGTGTTGTAACTATGTATCATTTATGTGTTTGCAACTGTGTATCATTGCAACTATGTATCATTTAGGCATTTGCAACATTGTATCATTCACGTGTAATCATTGAGCTTCTGTCTCCTCAGTGACCTTTTACAGGGCACGTACAGAGACAAGGAGCTAAACCTCTGTAGAAATAGCCTATTTACATTTGAGATTACATTGTCTCGCATGCAGCTTTGTGAAGAAGGAATATCCTGATCAAATTATAAATCTTGCCATCCTGTCTGACCTGGTATCTTACCTTGTTTGAGCTATTGTAAATCCTTTGTATCCTGTCTGACCTGGGCTTGACCTAGGCTCTGAATAAACAATCACCCCCTTTTGAATGAGCATAATAAAAGAGCGTGTGCCAAGACATTCTGGGCGCACTCATCCCGAGGAACTTCGTCTCCTGTCATTTCTTTCTCCTTCGCTCCCTATCATGAGACACCCATCTAATGCGGGATAGCAGGTACCGCATTCTGGTGACCCCGACGTGATTCCCTAAGGGGGATACGCCGCGACGCGCTCATATCTTACCCGCTCGATGGGAGCTGTGCTTCGCCAGGCCTGAAGCGAATTGCACATCATCGGATCTGAAACACGGTCTCGACTTTCGTAAGTATGGGCGGAAACTTTTCTCAACAACAGACAGAGCATCTGAAGGAATTGAGGAAGTTAGTCGCTTCTTCTTCTAAATATTCTGCTAATTTAAAGGGCTCGCCTGTAAAAATGAAACCTATTGCTACATTATTGACTTATGTGTGGCAACATTGTCCCACTTATCCAGAGAAAGGGTCCTTAAAAATCTCCATTTGGCAAAAAATTGGTGACTATCTCCATAGTCCTCCTCGTGCACCTATTGGCATTTTGGTCACTTGGAGGAAAATTATGGAGGCTTTAAAAGTCCATTATAAAATAGAAGCAGAGAGTGTATTTGAATCTCCCCCACCAAGTTATGACAACTTTCCTGTCCTTCAACCCTCCGCTCCCAATGATCGTAAGTCATTACGAGAGCCTCCCTCCATCCAATCCACTTCTTTAAATGTAGAGCTCTCGTGTCCTCCACCACCCTCCCGAGGTGGGGGGGGGTGTTGTAAAAGCCATTCAACAATGCCCAATCTGACAGCAGCCCAAAGCCATGACTATTTTCACCAAAATAAAAAAGCATTACAAAAACAATTTTCTCTAACTCAGGCAGAAGCTGCTGCCATTATTCAACAATGCCCCACATGTAGTAAGCAAGGACATTCCATTCCCATAGGAGTAAATCCTAGAGGATGAAAAGCTTGTGAAATTTGGCAAATGGATGTCACTCAGTATCCACCTTTTGCCCCTTGGAAATATTTGCACGTTTCCATCGATACATATTCAGGATTTATTCTGGCTACTCCTCAAAGGGGAGAAACTGTAAAACATGTCATCAATCATTCAATTCGTACCTTTGCCTCGCTGGGACGTCCAAAAGAACTCAAAACAGACAATGGACCTGCCTATACGAGTTCTGCTTTCCAGGACTTCTGTAACAGATGGGATGTAACTCACAAGTTTGGGATTCCCTATAACAGCCAGGGGGAGGCTATTGTGGAACGAGCTCACTTATCTTTGAAACGTGCTCTTGATCGATATTGGTTGCGGGAAAAACCTCCCAACCTCCCAGCATTGCAAAATTCTCTTAACATTTGTCTTTACACTTTAAATTTTCTTAATCTGACTGGCATTCCTCCTACTTCTGCTGCTTCATGTCATTTTTCCTCCCCTTCGCCCCCCCCTAACAGACCTCTGGTACATTATTGCAGATTGCCAGATCCCGCCTGGCAGGGTCCCGCTGAGCTTCTCACCTGGGGACGAGGCTACGCTGCGATTTTACTACCAGACAAAACCACTTGCTGGGTCCCTGGTCGGGCGGTAAAACCCTATCATGGGAATTCCTCCGCTACATCTGCATCTTAAACTCTTCCTGATATTCTTACCTATATCCTCTTTGCAATTTCTACCTTATTCATATCCTACTTATACCTTTGTTCAATATGGTCATTGGACCACATTAGAATTTCGCTTTATTAATTATGATAGTGACTGTCCTATTGTCTGTTGGCATAATAATCTTCCCATAAATCTATCTCCTTATATTCACACATACTTCAACAAAACCTATGCTTCCTGTCAAAAGATTATTCGTGTTAAAGCCACTTCATTAACAGAAGGCTATTATACTTGTTCCATGTGGGTACGTCATGAAAATGCTACCCATAGCTTTCACTCTGTCACTTCTGTTTTGTTTACACAACACTCTACTACTCGCTCTTTTGTTCCTTCTTTACTCTTCCTATGGAAAAGAACCTTAAAATCTTTTCCTCTATTCAAGCTAGATATAGGGGGACCTAAATGTCCTTCTCTTGTATTACGGGTTCCTCCAACCCAACTAACATCCTTGATGAATGACCAAATTAATCTTCATTGTCATTATTGTAATTATTATCCTTTTTCTACTATTTGCATTCCCTTCTCACCTCGTAAATGTTCTACAACTAACTTGTCCATAGTCCTCTCTCCTACTTGTGATGCTTTTATATACCCGAACTCTGATCCTGCCAACAAACGACGCTTCAAAAGAACTGTCCATGACGATCCGCAGAAGCCTCATAGAAAATATAATATTACTTGGACTATAAAAGACTTTCAAGGCATTCGTTTAACCTCTACAACCAATTCTTCTCGCATAGAAGACTTCTACCCACCACTTCAATTCGATTTGGCAGAAATACTTGTAGGCTCCACCGCCTACAACTCGCCTTCTCATCCAACAGAGCCTAGTCATAGAGTGGTAAATAAATATAGGTTTTATGTATGCTCCGGACAGCCCGTTTCCAACACTCAGACCCCTGCCCAACGACTTCTCGACTACGGGGGGTCGTCGGATTACTTTTGCAAAGCCTGGTCGTGTGTTTCAACTGGACATATTTATTGGGATCTGGGCACTAAGGGTGATCTCATTACTGTCACTCGCACCACATGGGATATTCCATTCAGTGATAAAAAATTGCCCAAATGCAACCCGGTAACCATAAGGTTCACGGACCAAGGCAAGAAAAGTACCCTATGGGACACTGGCTTGAAATGGGGTGCCCGCCTAAAAGGAGTCTGGCCGGAAAAGCATTATGGAAATATTTTTTACATTCAACGTCACATTGAACTCCCTCGCTCTAACCCGGTGGGACCACATGAAAAGGTTATTAAATCCCCATTCTTGCAACCCATAACACAGGGAGTTAACCCATTGATTCCAATGATCAAAGCTTCCTATGCTTTGCTGAACTCTTCAAACTCATCAATTGCCTCCACATGTTGGCTTTGTATTTCTGCCTCTCCACCTTTTTACGAAGCCATCGCTTCCCAAGAATCCATTGCTAATTCCACATCGGACGAACGTTGCCGTTGGAGGAACTCCACTATTACTGTTTCTTCCATCACTGGGGTTGGTTGTTGTTTAGGAAATATTCCATCCAATTACTCACAATATTGTCATAATGTTTCTAATGGCTATCATTGTAATGTATATCTTCCTAAGAACCGCCTTGGCCGCACCCACACCATCGGAGGATACTCTGCAGTCTACACCACTTCAGGAGGAAATTTAACATCACGCCTGAAAGGAATGTATTTTATCCCTGGCAATAACTCTGTCTGGGCTTGTTCCACCGGTCTCACAGCATGTGTCTACGGGGATGAACTTATTAAATCCAAATCATTTTGCATTCAAGTATGGCTTGTACCAAAAATTAACGTGTATAACTCTGATGATTTTATATCCCTACAGGCACCCATGGAATACCCCCTCAGAGCAAAGCGGGAAATTATTAGTACTTTCACTCTAGGTTTACTGCTTGCTCTGGGCACCACGGGCACAGCCACGGGCATTGCAGGACTAGCTGTCTCTGACCAAAAAATTACAGCTCTGGGTTCAGTCATTGATGATGATTTATTACGAATTGAGAAATCAATTACAGCTTTGCAAAACTCCTTGACGTCCCTCTCAGAAGTGGTCTTGCAGAATCGTAGAGGCTTAGATCTGTTATTTTTAAAACAAGGGGGATTGTGTGCTGCGCTTAAAGAAGAATGTTGTTTTTATGCTGATAACAGGGGGATCGTGTTGGATTCTATGAAAGAATTAGAAAAACACTTAAAAGATAGAGAAAATGAAAGGTTAAACATGTATAATTGGTATCAAGGCTTGTTTTCTATTTCACCATGGCTTACAACCCTTATAACTGCATTGGCAGGACCATTAATAATCATTATATTGATATGTATTGTAGGACCTTGTTGTTTTAATAGAATATTGCAATTTTTGAAAAATCAATTATCCTCCATAACTGCTAATGTTAATGTGTTATTGCAAGCTCATGTTAAGTCCTTAACACCGGACGAAAAAATGTCATTGCTGAGTTACCGCTCCTTGGACAACCCTGACGCTGACGGGTCGCACTCCTGCCTAGATGACTGGGATGGTGAACATTTCAGAAAAAAGGTTCCTGTCTTCTTGGACAAGGAAGAAGACTCGTCATAAATAATAAAAACAGAGGAGATGTTGTAACTATGTATCATTTATGTGTTTGCAACTGTGTATCATTGCAACTATGTATCATTCAGGCATTTGCAACATTTATTATTCACGTGTAATCATTGAGCTTCTGTCTCCTCAGTGACCTTTTACAGGGCATGTACAGAGACAAGGAGCTAAACCTCTGTAGAAATAGCCTATTTACATTTGAGATTACATTGTCTGGCATGCAGCTTTGTGAAGAAGGAATATCCTGATCAAATTATAAATCTTGCCATCCTGTCTGACCTGGTATCTTACCTTGTTTGAGCTATTGTAAATCCTTTGTATCCTGTCTGACCTGGGCTTGACCTAGGCTCTGAATAAACAATCACCCCCTTTTGAATGAGCATAATAAAAGAACATGTGCCAAGACATTCTGGGCGCACTCATCCCGAGGAACTTCATCTCCTGTCATTTCTTTCTCCTTCGCTCCCTATCATGAGATGCCCATCTAATGCGGGATAGCAGATACGGCACACATGTAGCTTCATTTTTTTCCTGTATTAATTCCTAAACTTAGCCAGCAGCCTGATCACTTCCAACTAGAGGCATTATATGTATTTCTGCCCTGTCAAAGTTTCTGCAGAAAAAGAACAAAGGTGCTCCGAAAGTTATGCATATAGCAGATCGTTACCACAATATATTATTGAAATGCAATATGAACGAATTTTTAATGCATTTTTTTTTCATGGTGATTGATTTTTAGGCAATTGAAATATTTCTTATGTTAATCATTATCCCACCCATCCCCCCACCCCTGGAAAACCCTAACAAAACAGAATATTAAAGGTCAATGGAATTGAAAATGAAAAAAATTTTTTTTGATAAGATTATACTAATTTAGAGATAGAATCTAAATTTATACCTCTCTCCACTTCAGAAATTCAAGCATGTCCATGTGATTTTCATGAACTCCTCACTTTATTCTCAGAACAACTACTGAAAAGATATTCTGCTTATATAAGGTTGCACATTTATTGTACCTTATGACTGTCATTAAATGTCATACCTTATGATTCTTGACTCTTGACAAATGTATCTTTCCTTTTATGTATACTGAGAGTATTTACACCAAGGCAAATTCCTTGTGTGTCCAATCACACTTGGCCAATAAAGTATTCTATTCCATTCTACATATTCAAGTGGTCCTCTCTGCAAGTATAAAATATACGATATATAAGCTTGAAGAAAATATATATTTGGTGTGAAAGGCAAAAGATTGCTTCTTTTCTTTTCTTCATTTTTATAATATTCAAGTGTGGTGCTAGACAATGTATAAATTTGGCCATCACTTGAGACTTTCAAGAAGAGATTGGACTGCCATTTGTCAGAAATGGTGTAGGGTCTCCCACTTGGGCGGGGGGTTGGACTAGATGACCTACAAGGTCCCTTCCAACTCTGATTATTTGTTACCTGTTATATGGCACCATCCAGGTATACTATCAGGACCTTGCAGGGTAGAATTTTGATAACTATAGTCCCAATGGAACTAAAAAGGTTTGGGTTCTCTTAGCAGACACAAGACACACAAAAAAAATTTCTGGATGAAGGAGGAAGTGTGAAATTGACTTATTTGATTTCTGACCAAATATTCCTCATGAGTAACCACAACCCTCAAAGATATAATATTTTTTGGTGGGCTCATGAGTTGAACCATTTGGAAGTGTGTTACCCTTTGTTAGCAGCTGTATTGTAGCCTTTATAGATTTTAGTACTTGCCTCCTCATTTCTTAATCATGTTTGAAATATAAACACTCATCAGTTAAAGAGATTTTCTTTCACAGAAGGTTGGAAGGTTTTTTGTGTATTTTGCATGTTTAAAGAAGGCTGAGATATTCAAAGTATATTGAACACTGTAGACTGTATACTTAGGAGGAATATGTGTCTGTAATTACAGTGAAAGATCTTAGAGGGAGTGAATTGTAATTTGTTTAATATTTTCATTCTAAAAGCATGGTGGCACACAAGTCAAAAATAGAAGCTGGAAGATAAAAATGATGAAGCAATTTGCTTAAGTTTACTTTAAACAATATTTGATGAATTAACGAAATTTCATTTGAAGCCAAGTGGCCTTGAAAAAAATGGATAGATGAAAACTTGGATAAAATGGATAATTTTGTGAAATAAATGTTGGACAGTATAAAAAAATGTCTGGGGATATGAAACAATTTAATAACAGAATGATAATCCTTGAGAGTAAACATAGGCTAGGGAGATAGAATTAGAAAGAGGTCTGGATAATTTGGCTTTGCTGGAATTTTGCTGGAAATTGAGATTTAGTGCCATTACTGAGAATTCAGATGAAGTTATTAGAAAAAAAGTTTGTTGAGGCACTCACAACTGGGGGGGACTTGGGGACTGAAAAAAGAAAACTTTGGAGATGACATTGACAAAGGGTGTTCATTTTTTGTGAAGGGAAAGACAAAAAATTAAGTTTTGTAATAGCATTTTCATAGAAAATTAAAGATTGATAATTTAGATGACATAATTTTAAAACAAATTCCTATTAGCTTTTTAATTTATTTACAAGTTACTCACATAGAAAAAAGATGCAAAATATTTTACTTTAAAAAATTTGGGAAAGGACTTCATTTCAGCAAGACCAATTTCCCCCCCCTCCAAACATTAATGGAATTATTTTATATGTTAACCCTCTTTATAAGTCAATTGGGATTTTGTGAGATACAAAAAAAGGGAAAAGACAAGGCAGCCCATTATGTTCCTTCTGTTTATTTTGGTTCTTGGATAGAGATATAAGGCAAAATGACTGGGTAATGGGTATAAGATTTTTTTAAAAAAATAACTAAATGGAGAACCTTTGCAGATAATTTGTTGTTGGAAGATCCATTAAATGTGATTGAACTATTAATGAGAAAATTAAAAGAATTTAGTGTATTAGGTGTCTTTAAGATTTATCAACAGAAGATGAAGATAATAAAAATGAATAGGAAGATACAGAACAAAACAAAATGATGAACAAAATGAGTTTTAAGATTGAGAAAATGGTAAATATCTGGGTGTTAATTTGATAAATTTGAATGACATGTTGTTTCAAAATAATTCTGTTAAGATGTAGAATTAAGTTAAAAAGAAATAAGTCAAGATGGGAAAAAGTACAATTTGTCATTGCTAGGACAAATTGCTATGATTAAAAAAAAAGTTTTGTCTAGAATGTCTTTTTATTTTAGATAGTTTATATTTTGACAATAATATATCATCAAAATAATGGCAAATATATAAATTTGTTTGGGAAGAAAAAATATCAATTAAGTACATGGTATTACAAGATATTAAAAAAGGAGGGTTAGATCTACCTGATTTGAAATTGTATTTTGCCATTTGTTGTTTAGTTTGACAAAGTGGGTGAAACTGAGAATTAGGCAATTATTGGAACTATAAGAGCATGATTTGAAATTTGTTTGGAATGGCTATTTATAGTATGACAAAGTTATTTATAGTATGACAAAGTTAAGGTAATGTAGACTTCAAAAATCATGTTATTAGATTGCCATATGGAGATATGAAATAAATATAAACTTAGTTTATGTACAAAAACATATTTATGGCAGTCACCATAAGAAATACATTATAGAAGAGAAATGAAAGCTAAACATAAATGTTTAAAATTATGAGGGTATGTTAGAATTCTTATAAGGGGATTTGGAAAAAAAAATGAGCAACTATCTAAAATCAGAAGGATATACATGTTAGGGGTTTCTCTATTATAACTATTAGAAAGATACAAACCTGATAAAAGGGTTTTGGGGTTTGAACAAGTGAAAGTATGTATAATAAAATGGACCAATACACTTGGGGTATAATATAGAAATGGTGCAATGAGAAAATATATGAATGAAAGGATGAAAATCACATTGTGGTATAATTTACTTTTTTTTAAATAAAATATTTCACTGTTGATATTTATCATCAGAAAAATTGTTTAAAATGTATGAAGATACTTCAAATTTATGCTGGAAATGTGAAAAACAAAATTGGGACTTTTTATTATGTTTGATTGACATGTAAAAAAGCTAAAAAGTTTATTTAATGCATACATTAATTCAGATAAGTACAATTAATTCAGATAAATTACAATTAAAATCAGAGCTATTTGAGACTGATGAATAACATTGGGGAAATTTGGGGAATTGGGGAATAACATTGGGAAAATTTGAGCAGAGAAAAGACATTTGATGAGTGTTAATGATGATTGAGAACAACACCATTTTTAATTTTTGTGTCAAACAGAAAAAATGGTTTTGTTGACAGAAAAAATTGTACATAATAGAAAAAAAGAAAGTTATGTGAAGTTAAGAGTTTAATGTAAATGTATTTTTATATATGCTCTGAAAGAAAGTCAGATGTCTTACCTTTGTATTTCTTTTTTTATTTCTGCATTTTAGACTTTGCTTCATTTTTCATTCTTTAGTTCATACTTTTTTAACTACTTTCTGTTAGTTTTTATTTCTTTATTTGAAAATATTAATAAAGTTATCTATAAATATGGTGTTCAAAAATCTCATTTCAATATCCCACATTGAGGGAACTCATTCAAAGCTTAAAGAAGGGGATAAAGCTTTTGCTGCTCAATATCACTTGCCATCTCTATATAAAAACATTTTGGAATCAAAAAGCCAATTCCAGCCATATGTCATGAAAAGCAGGTTGCTTATTTTACATATCACAGATAAGTCCATTCAAAGATTATGTTATTACCAGTTCATATAGGACAACTATGCAGTAGTGAACTTCCAGTATTTCTCATTCATCCTCCCATGAAAATATATTAAAATCTGCTAATATAATTTGCTGTTGTAGGATGAGTGAAGGAGAAATTATAATGCTGTTAAGTTTTCTGATTACCCAGATATTCTATGTTGGACTGAAGTCCAGTTTAAAAACATATTATTAATCCCAGTGAATTTGAGATGAGTGGCAAGAATATTAAGCCAGCGTGAGGTGTGGTATATCTTTGGGATTGCATTAGGGTCTGCATAAGAAGAGAGATAAGGATGTGTCTCAAGTAGGACTCATGGTAAGTAATATAAGGCATCTTCTAAAGTCATCCATCCATCACTGTTCCACAATGATAGCAATGAGAATAGACACCTTAAAGACAGCTGGTGATGCCAGCATGCCAGAAGATGCTATAAGTGATGAATTTGGGAAATGATCTTAGGATTTTATTCAATGTGGAGAATGAAGATTTCACAGAGCTAGTATATTTAAAAATGAATTTCTTTGAAAACCTAAAGTAATAACTTCTAAATAAAAAAATCCTTTGCATCTGGAATATATTTTCTGTTTTTGGAACTTTGGTATTTGAAGATATGAGGTAAACTTTCATCAAAGAAGTAAATATACTGAACTCAAAGAGAAAAAACCTCTAGCAATACATTTGTACTTCAAATAGCAGTGAATATAACAGATAACAAATAATCAGAGTTGGAAGAGACCTTGTAGGTCATCTAGTCCAACCCCCTGCCCAAGCAGGAGACCCTACACCATTTCTGACAAATGGCAGTCCAATATCTTCTTGAAAATCTCAAGTGATGGTGCTCCCACAACTTCCGAGGGTAAGCTGTTTCATTGGTTGATTGTTCTCACTGTCATAAAGTTTCTCCTTATTTCCAGGTTAAATCTCTCCTTGTTCAATTTCCATCCATTATTCCTTGTCTGGCCTACAGGCACTTTAGAAAATAGCTTGACTCCTTCCTCTCTGTGGCAGCCCCTCAAATATTGGAAGACTGCTATCATGTCTCCCCTGGTCCTTCTCTTTACTAGACTAGCCAAGCCCAGTTCCTGCAACCATTCATTGTATGTTTCAGCCTGCAGTCCCCTAATCATCCTGGTTGCTCTGTACTTTTTCTAGAGTCTCAACATCTTTTTTATAATGTGGTGAACAAAACTGGATGCAGTACTCTAGGTGTGGTTTTACTAAGGCTTTATAGAGTGGTACTAGTACCTCCCTACATCTTGATTGTATCCCTTTGTTAGTACAATTTAGGACTGCACTAGCTTTTTTGGCTGCTGCTGCACACTGCTGGATCATGTTTAGCTGGTTGTCCACTAAGACTCCAAGATCCCTCTCACAGTTACTGCTATTGAACTTGGTTTCACCCAGTCTATATGTGTACTTTTGAATTTCCTTTCCTAAGTGTTTACTTTTCTCTACATTGAATTTTATTTTGTTAGATACAGCCCAGTGTTCTAGTCTGTCAAGATCCATCTGGATCTTGAGCCTATCTTCTTGGGTGTTAGCTATTCCTGCCAGCTTAGTATCATCTGCAAATTTGGTAAATTCCCCTTCTATTCCCTCATCTAAGTCGTTAATGAAGATATTGAAGAATACTGGGACTAAGATGGAACCTTGTGGCACCCCACTGAATATTCTTAGTCATATAATTTTTTTAAACTTTATAAAAAAGTAGGAGATCAGGAAGAAATTTCTAAACTGGGTTTCTTCCTAATCTGTCCTATTTTGCATGAATAAAAGTTTCCTTTAAAAAACAACATCACACACAAAGCTTGATGTTCCATCTGGAACTTGAAAATGTAAGCCCTAATGACATTTTTCATATTAGGTGGAGATACTTCTCATTTGCTTCATTTCTTAGTAAGATGACATCCATTTCTGTGCTTCCATGTCCTTTTGAAGCAAATTATACTATTAGCTTCTTTTCTGATTGTGACATGGACTCTTCTTCTCCTTTGTGAAAGGGTGGTAGTGGTGGTGTTCTGAATCACTTGAGAACCTCTCTCAAAGTTTGTCTTGAAATAAACAAGGCAAACACCTGTGAAAATAAAAAGTTGCATCACCTTGACCTTTTATTGTACAAAGAAAGACATGCTATAAAGCTACATTTGAACTGGCATTGTCATATCATTTTAATCAGCACTCAATTTGGATTGCTCTGTTTTGGCAATCAGCGCCTTGCCAAGTAAGGAAAGGGCAGAACTAAATGAGATGTTGCCTTGCTCCAACTGATTAAAACATAATTCAAGGTGACTTTTTGGTGTTATAAGAAGTCATCAAAAGAGCCATATGTTGCTGTTAAGATTTTGACTTTCTTGAGGGAACTTACTAAGAAGTGTTTTATTTTTTCTTGATTAAGAGCAAATTAATATCTGAAATTAAAACTAGTGCATCTCTGGGGTTTATAGCATCCTGTTATAAGGCTCATTGGAAACTACATCTTGCAGAAGCCTCTCATACTGTGATTAATTATCACAAGCCACAATGCTAATTACTTTTCGATCGTCAGTCTGTTGCCTCCAGCATGTCTTCTTGAAGGCTACTGTGCTTTCTCCAAGCTTTGCAACATAATGGAACCAGCTTACAGATGTACAGAGTACATCATCATCTGTTATGACAAGGCAAGAAATGAGCATTTAGGCAGAAGACTTTTAAATGGGCAAGATAAAAAGGTAAGCAAAAGAATTCATCTATTTTATGATTAGCCATATTATTAACATGTTAAAGCAAAATGGCTTGTAGTACTTTTGAAGATGTTTGTATGCTTGGCTTCCTAAAAGTATAAGTGTAATTGTCATGACTTAATTACTTAATTGGCATAACATTTGTTTAGAGAAAAAAAAACTATGGAATTATTGCAAATATTATAGCTAAGGATAATTTTCTGATTTCCATAGTTAAGAAGAACACCAACTTTTATTTTACTAAGTATACTCTTAGGAAATTTTTAATATGGACTTTCACAAAATATAAATCTCTTTTAGATGGATGGATAGATAGATAGATAGATAGATAGATAGATAGATAGATAGATAGATAGATAGGTAGGTAGGTAGATAGATAGATAGATATAACTGTATACTTAGCTGTATTTTGAATTTGGAGCAAATATTATTTTGGCATTATTTGATTCTCAAATTTGAACTGCCTTTTATCATAAATTTTAATAAATCAAATTGTCCAATGACTAATTTAAAAAGTGACTTTGCTATTAATCCTTTTTTTCTTATTTACACTATTTAATATACTGCACTAGAATGCAGTAATGGAGTTAGGCTGAACTGAATTAGAAGGTAATTTCTTTGTAAATAATTTAGATTTTCTTGTGAAATATGTACAATCTTTTCAGGAACTGAAAAGGAATATGAAATAGTGTGAAAATACTTCTTTGCTGAGAATGAAAGGAATGGTTCTTGTGCTGTTTTCATCACAATGTAAATATCTAAATGTGATAAATGTGATATTTTAGATAAATGGAAATATCTAAAATATTAAGAGGAAACTAATTTAGAACTAAGGATAGTCATAGTGACAATATTGCTTTGGTTTTAGTTTAATCAAATCTGGTTGAGTATATGCTACATTGAAATTACATAGAAATTGATGAGAAATTAATTAAACATTTTAATGTGGACTTGTCTAATTCACACTCCCCAAATTTATCTTTAAATGCTAATACCCTGTTTCTCCAACAATACGGCCTCCCCCAATGAAGTCCAAGCATGTTTTATAGGCATGAAATGAAATTAATCCCCTCCCCCCAAATTAAGGCCAATATTAAAACATGCAAAATGGAGGGGGAATGGTGGGGGGAGCTTGCCATTAGGAAGTACTTTTATTGCACACCCGGATATGGTGCTGCCTGCGTTGACCCAGATACGAAGTGCCCCACCAATGCCGAGGTCATAATCCAAGCCATCGCCGCCAGCCCGCCCAAAGATGCAAGGGGGGGGGGGATTAAGTCACTCCCAAAAAAATGACCTAGCCATTGGGGGGGGGGGGGTCAAAAAAAATAAGACCCGGCCTTATTATATGAGAAACATGGTAGCTTATTTGCAGTAACACACATTTCTGAATCTTGAACAGCAGTTAAAATTCAAGAAAGTTTTAAAATAGAGTAGAATAATGTGCATCTACAAGCAAAGTGAATACAAACATTAACTAAAAGTATACTAGGAAAAATGTTGATTGAAATTACCTTTTTTTAAAAGATATTCATGCATATGCAAAAAATGTCCCAGAAGAATGTCCACGGAAGTTCTATCTATTCTTTCAATGTACAGTAAGAACTCCAGATATATTTTGACAAAGGCACAGATTCTGAGCTCAAATATCAAATTATATGTTCACAGCTATATACAGAAGCTGAATTCTAACCAGACACATTCCCCTCATTACTTTTCCCGAGGAAAAATAATCTTATTCATTGTTTGGTCTTAAGCCCATGTCACACTGCCCAACGGATGCAAAAAGGACACAGCGGACAAGCAAAATGTTCCATCCGTTGTTATCCGCTCTCAAAAGGGGCTAAAATTTGCATAACTGGAGTGGATAACACGGACGCGGGGAGGACGCAGGGCGGATACAAAGCAGATGCAGAAAAGAAGCCTACTGGATGGAAGCGGATGGGAGCGGATGGCACATCCGCAGGGCTTCCAGGGGGCCTCAGCGAAGCAGACGCAGAACAGATACAGCGGATGCAGAACGGACGCCGAGCGGATGAAACAGATGCACAGCGGATGCACAGCGGAAGCCTAGCGGGAGCCTGGCGTTAATTGCGCATGCGGGGAGATACATTGCATCAGCCCCACGGATATAATGGAAGCAGCTCAGAAGCAGGTCACCATTCAGAGGAAATACCTGCTGCCGGACAGATTGGCTGCCTTGCCTGCCCTGCCTGCATGTCTGCCTGCCAGCCTTGCTGCAAGCCTCGCTGCCAGCCTCCCTGCCAGCCTCCCTGCCAGCCTCCCTGCCAGCCTCCCTGCCAGCCTCCCTGCCAGCCTCCCTGCCAGCCTTGCTGGATGCCTGCCTTCCAAGCCTTGCTGCCAGCCAGTCTGCCTGCCAGCCTTGCTGCCTGCCTTCCTGCCAGCCTTGGTTCATGTCTGCCTGCAAGCCTTGGTTCCTGCCTGCCTGCCTGCCAGCCTGCCTGCCAGCCTTGGTGCCTGCCTTCCTGCAAGCCTTGGTGCCTGCCTGCCTGCTAGCCTGCCTGCCAGCCTTCCTGCAAGCTTTGGTGCCTGCCTCCCTGCAAGCCTTCCTGCCAGCCTTGGTGCCTGCCTCCCTGCCAGCCTTCCTGCCAGCCTTGGTTCCTGCCAGCCTCCCTGCCAGCCAGCAACCCCACAACCATGCGGAAGCACAGCAAGCCTCAGCCATCTGCTGCCAGCCCTTGCAAAAGGGACAGGGCTACCATCCCGCCCCCTGGCCCTCACTCTGGTTCTACTGGGGCTTCTGCAGCACGAGCTCGCTCTTCTGGGGCTGGGGCTTCTGCTGCTTCTGCTTCTAGAGGAGCTGATGACAAGCACTCCAGCACCAGCCACCTCCACAGCACCTGGACCCTTCACCCCTGAGACTGAGCGACCAAGAGGAGTACCAGAGACTCATTTTTGTTTTATAGCTTGTTGTTAATAAAGTCTAGTTTTGATTCACACACTTGCTTCATTTCTTTTTCTTAATAAAGTTTTGCTGGAAACTTTTAGAAATGGTTTAAGCCTTTGCATGCTTGTGGGATGGGTTAAGATAGCAGTGGGATGGGTTGAGATAGCTGTGGGATGGGCAAGGATACCTTTGGAATGGGTAATAGCTCTGGGATAGATAAACCTCCAGTGCAAGCATAGTGGGACTGGATGGTCCACACTCCCAGGTGCCACACCTATGGCCCTTTATTATCAATAATGTAATAATTATCCACACATGTCAACATAAACACAACCAAACATACATGGCCCAATCTCATCCGTGTGATGAGACAGGCTGAAGGAAGCATCCATTAAGCATCTACCATCCTGTCTTGCCACTCCACTGCTCCAGCTGGGGAGTTGCACCATTGTCTCAGGAGGTTGCGCTGCTTCTTCGCTTCATGTGAGGCTCTGTTGGGGCCTTGCACATCCAAAGTGTCTATCAGGTTTCACCCTTGCCTCCATTCCCCAGGCTCCATGTCCCCATTGCCTTGCTGGAGGTCCACGAGCCTGTTTTGCAAGACTGGGTAGCGGGTGCGCATGAGATTGTTCTGCATCCATTCTGCATCCGTTCTGCTTCCTCCCTGCGTCCGGGTGGATGGAGTTCCGCAGATGCATAGCGGATGCCTAGCGGATATAGCGGATGCATAACGGATGCGTAACGGATGCCTAGCGGATGCGTAGCGGATGCAGAACTGGATACATTTTCCGCGCAAAAGTTTTGGGCAGCCCAAAACTTTTGGAGCGGATGGAACGTCCATAAATGGATGCTGGACGGATAGAGAGGAAGCCAAATGGAGGCAGTGAGTACATCGTGTTTTCGAATGGATGGCAAGGTTTTTTGTCCATTTTACATCCTCTTTGCATCCGTTGGTTCAGTGTGACATGGGCTTTAGCAAATAATCCAAGCCACATTTAGTTCACCAATAGTAATGCAACTTATGTTAAGTTATAAATACCATATTTCTACAACTGTGTTAGGGAGGGATTACAAACAACCACAAGCAAATAATGGTAATATTTATCAGCACAAATAGTGATGAGTTCTGATCGAGGTATAAGGGAAGAATTCCTTGAATCACACTCAGATTTTTGTCAAGTTTAATTTCATTTATGCAAAGCCAAATTCCTCATTGATTAGTCCACTCCATATCAAAAATTAGAAGGTTTTCTGGGAAAGAAATGAAGAACTGAAAACAGCTTCACCAAAAGTAAAACCAATAACGGGGGAAGAATGAACAGCCAGCAAGGAAATTGGTTCTTTGTAATTTATTATTTTTTAACAAATTTTATTCAGTTTTTCACATTAAAAACAAAAATCTATTTTTGGAGGACTACATATTTCCAGGTCATCATTATACATTCATATATGCACACTTAATTCTATTATTACCTTTTCCATTCCAAATTTTTAGTAAGGAGAGAAACAAACACATTAATTCTAGCCTCTTTCATTGATCTCAACTGAAACATTTTTGGTTTCATTTCAATTATTTCAAATATAATCCTTTAATATTTATTTTAAAAATAAAGATAAAAAATATGTGTTTGCACAATAATGATAATGATAATGATAATGATAAAAAAGGGTTACCAATGTCTCTCCTTGCTTTTAATAGTCTATATTAACTTATTAATTTAGTTGGTTCTTTAGTCTGTCATATTCCCTTTCCATTACACATTATTTTTATAAATTCTAGATTAATACAAACTTTAACACTAAAAAAAAAAAGAAGTATAGGTTTCCCCCCTTTTACTGCTTTGAGTGTGACACCTCAATGATTAAAATATACCTTTATTCCCTCATCTTGATTCCCAATAAACCATTATTTTTATGAAGTTACAAAAATAATCATTACATCTTTTCATTTGGATTCTGCAGCTTTCTGCAGATTCTGCAGATTCTCATATTTCTCCCCTTAATTTTTAATAAGAGTTATCAGTTTCTATATAAACCTATTTTCTGAATATTTTTAATTGCAGAAATATTCTTATTACCCCTTGTCACCCTGCAGAATCCCCTTTTTAATTCATCAGCCATTATCTCTGAAAAAACAATTTCTTTTCAACATTTTACTATTTCCCTATTTCTTTATTTCATGCACCTGTTTCTTACTGCTTCTCCTCCCACTCATTTCCCCATATCTTTTATCATTCCAGTTTATATCCCTCTCTTTCTTAATATCTTCTTTTCCCCTTTTCTGCTGGGTCTTTCTGTCTTTCCCAACTTCACAGGTATTCCCCTTTTTGACTGTGTTCTTAAATATCAACTTTTTAACTTTCCTTCTTTCCCACTTCTTTGTAGTGTTCTTTGTGTTAATTGTCTATTTAAAATGTCTTCTCCTTGGGTCAACTCCTCCTCTTCTGAAGCTCTTTCTTCTTGTTTTTCAATTGCCATTTCCATTTTTTCTAACACAGAGCAAAGTGATTCACCTCTTTCCTGTAGTAATTCTCTCATATTTTTAAGTTCCATTTTTAATTCCCGAAGAGATATCATCATTGCACTCTCTTGTATGTTATGATCATTAAGTCCACAAAACAAACAAACAAACCACTTTTACTTTCCTTCTTTCTTCTTTCAATTTCCTAAAGTTCTCAGTTATTCCAGCCCATGGTCTATACCAAAAACATCAATCAATCCCACAGTCAATCTTCTTTGCTTTTTTCTTTATTCTGGTTCTGCTTTCACGTTCTAAGATTCTTATTTTGTTTCAATATTTCTTTAATGTTATATCCACACAAGTTCATTCAGAAACAGGATGCTTTCCCTTTTGTTTGAACTCAAGTTTTTGTCAGAAAGTGGCACTCTCCATTATACCAAGTCTTCAGCTTTTTCTCCTATATTTTTATTTATGGTTTTCCGAACCTCAATATTCCAGAACAGTCCAGTCTCCAATTTGTAAACTTTATTATTATTATTTTTTGACAATCTTAAGTCCAGCTTTATTTTATGCCTGTTTATTACCAAAATATTTTAGTCCAATTTAGTTAAATCTTTAGTTCCGGCTTCTTCCTTTAGCCCATGTCAAACTGAACCAACGGATGCAAAGAGGATGTAAAATGGACAAAAAACCTTGCCATCCATTGGTTAACGCGATGTATCCGTTCTGTACTCATTGCCTCCGTTTTGCTTCCCCTCTATCCGTCCAGCATCCGTTTATGGACGTTTCATCTGCTCCAAAAGTTTTGGGCTGCCTAAAACATTTGCGTGGAAAATGTAACCAGTTCGTCCATTCTGCATCCGCTACACATCCGCTATGCATCTGTTACGCATCCACTATATCCACTATATCTGCACAACTCGCATCCACCCGGATGCAGGAAGGAAGCAGAACGGACGCGGAATGGATGCAGAACGGATGCCTAGTGGATGCAGAAGGGAAACAAAGCGTTTAAAGCGGAAAAAACGTTCTCAGAGGGGACCTATTTCGGATATTAAGGATGTCTACAGGATGCCTAGAGGATGCTTAGAGGATGCCTAGAGGATGCCTAGAGGATGCCTAGAGGATGCCTAGAGGATGCCTAGTGGAAAACCTATACTGCCTATAAAAAGGGGGAGCAACTCGCCTGCATCTCACTTTCAGAACAGCAGCCCAGCGGTGCAGACCTCTGCAGCCTTCATCTGGCTCTTCCTCTTCCATAGCATCTAGTCATGTCCACCGTGGATTGTGACAAAGTCCTTTTGGCAGCCACCATCCTTCTGCAACAGTGCGAAACCATCTACAGGCTCTGTGAACTCTACTACGGGAAGAAAAGAAGGCACCCAAAAAAAGTCTGGGTCCAAAAATGGTTCACCAGAAGAGCAGAGGACGGACTGTACAACAAGCTGATGGTGGAGCTCAGAAGCGAAGACACTCGGGTGTTCCAGAACTTCATGAGGATGCCTCCAGCCATGTTTGACGAAGTTGTACAGCGCCTGACACCCAGGTTAAGCAAGACAAACACTAACTTCCCGCCCAGCCTGGAACCTGGACTCCAGGTGGCACTCATTCTGTGCCACCTGGCCTCAGGAACCACCTACAGGAGCATGCAGTACGGCTGGAGGGTGTCACCCAGCACCATCAGCTTTGTTCTCAGAGAAGTGGTGCAGGCCATCATTGAAGAGTACATGGAGGAGCTCCTCCAGTACCCCTCCACTGAAGAAGGCTGGAAGAAAGCTGCAGAGCAGTGGTATCAGAAGTGGAACTTCCCACACACTGTTGGAGCCATAGATGGCAAGCACGTGGCCTGCAAAGCACCAGCCAAGTTGGGGTCCACTTATCACAACTACAAGGGCTTCTTCAGCATCATCCTCTTCACCATGGTTGATGCTAACTACAAGTTCATGTACATCGATGCTTCAGGCAACGGCTCATCTTCAGATGCCCAGGTATACCACGCCAGTCACCTCAAGGAGGGGCTGGAACGCAACCTCATGGTGGGCTTCCCAGATCCAGACCCGCTGCCCAATGACACACAAGATGTGCTGTACTTCATCGTGGGGGATGACACCTTCTCCCTCACAACCTACCTCATGAAGCCCTACACCTCCAAATATCTCACCCGTGAAGAGAGGATCTTCAACTACAGGCTGTTCAGGGCAAGACGGGTGGTGGAGAACGCCTTTGGCATCCTCGCCAACAGGTTCCAGGTACTTCTCACCAACATGCAGCATAGCCCAGAAACCATGAGGAGGATCGTGGAAGCTTGCTGCATCCTGCACAATCTCATGCACACCCGCTACCCAGTCCTGCAGAACAGGCTTGTGGACCATCAACAAGGCGATGGGGACATGGAGCCTGGGGAATGGAGGCAAGGTCAAAACCTGATCGACACTCAGGATATGCAAGGCCCCAACAGAGCCTCACGTGAGGCGAAGAAGCAGCGCAACCTCCTGAAACACTGGTGCAACTCCCCAGCTGGAGCAGTGGAGTGGCAAGACAGGATGGTAGATGCTTAATGGATGCTTCCTTCAGCCTGTCTCATCACACGGATGAGATTGGGCCAAGTATGTTGAGTGGCCCTACAATGAACAGGGCATTTAATAAAGAGTTGTGTTTATGTTGACATGTGTGGATGATTGATTATATTGTTATTGATAATAAAGGGCCATAGGTGTAGCACCTGGGAGGGTGGACCATACAGTCCCACTATGCTTGCACTGGAGGTTTATCTATCCCACAGCTATTACCTATCCCAAAGGTATCCCTGCCCATTCCACAACTATCTCAACCCATCCCACTGCTATTTTAACCCATCCCACAAGCATGCAAAGGCTTAAACCATTTCTAAAAGTTTCCACCAAGACTTTATTAAAAAAGAAAAAAGAAATGAAGCAACAAGCTATGAGACAAAAATGAGTCTCTGGCACTTCTTTTGGTTGCTCAGTCCCAGGGGTGAAGGGTGCAGGTGCTGTGGAGGTGGCTGGTGCTGGAGTGCTTGTCATCAGCTCCTCCAGAAGCAGAAGCAGCAGAAGCGCCAGCCCCAGAAGAGCGAGCCCGTGCTGCAGAAGCCCCAGCAGAACCAGAGTGAGGGCCAGGGGGTGGGATGGTAGCCCTGTCCCTCTTGTCAGGGATGGTTGATGCTTGCTGTGCTTCCGCATGGTTGTGGGGTTGCTGGCTGGCAGGGAGGCTGGCAGGAACCAAGGTTGGCAGCGAGGCTGGCAGGCAGACATGCAGGCAGGGCAGGCAAGGCAGTCGATGTGTCCGGCAGCAGGTCTTTCCTCTGAATGGCGACCTGCTTCCGAGCTGCTTCCGTTATATCCGCAGGGCTGACACAATGCATCCTTCCAGCATGCACAATTAATGCCAGGCATCCACTAGGCTTCCGTTCTGCATCCGCTGTGCATCCGCTGTGCATCCGCTGTGCATCCGCTGTGCATCCGCTGTGCATCCGCTTCATCTGTTCCACGTCCGCTCTGCATCTGCTGTATCCGTTCCACGTCCGCTTTGCTGAGACCCCCCGGAAGCCCTGCGTTTGCGCCATCCGCTCCCATCCGCTCCCATCCGCTTCCATCCGCTGGGCTTCCGTTCCACATCCTCTTTGCATCTGCCCTGCATCCTCCCCGCATCTGTGTTATCCGCTCCAGTTATGCAAATTTTTGCCCCTTTTGAGAGCGGATAACAACGGAAGGATTATTTTGCTCGTCCACTGTGTCCTTTTTGCATCTGTTGGCCAGTGTGACATGGGCTTTTCCCAGTTCGAAGCCCCATTTAGCTGTAAAAAATATTTTCTTATTTTTTTTTCCTGTCCCTTTGTAATTTCACCGCTTACTTTTCTTTTCTTAAAAATTCCATGTTGTCTTAATCCCGGGGTACTTTTGTTTAGTTTTATCAGATGTTATCCTCCTCTTTCTTCCCTCCTGCCCAAATCCTAATCCAGCTGAGTCCTCCTCTTCAGGGTGGCCATTTTAAACCACCGCTGAAGTCATCTTCGAGGGGAAAAAGACCAAGCCCAGGAAGGGAGATGCAGCTCTCCTCAACCTGGCTTGCAGCTTCCCCTTACTCACTACCCCTACAAGGCAGCTTCAGCCCCTAATCATAATCAGAGAGTTGTGATCTATGGTCCGGCAGTGAGGAGACTCTGTCTTCTTCCCTGATTCTTTGTAATTATTGATCATGTGTCTGAATTGGCAACACCAAATCTTGACCAATAAATGCTCTGTCTTACACACTGGTTAAAAAAAATCAGTACACCAAATACAAACTAGGTGGATATGACCTCATTGATGACCCTCACTCTGTCAAGGACCTTGGAGTACTCATATCAAATGACCTAAAGGGCCTGTCACATTGGCCAACGGATGCAAAACATTTGTAAAAAGGACACAGAAGACAAGAAAATGTTCCTTCCATTGTTATCCGCTCTCAAAAGTGCCCCGAATTTGCATAACCAGAGCGGACAACAATGGAAAGGAACGGATGGGGGGAGGACATAGCCAGGATGGAAAGCGGATGCTCCATGGAAGCCTAGCAGATGGAAGTGGATGGGAGCAGATGGCACATCCGCAGGACTTCCGGGGGAGCACAGCGAAGCAGATGCGCAACGGAAAGAGCGGATGCAGAGCAGATGCCGAGTGGATACAGCGGATGCATTACAGACACCTATCGAGACAACAAAAGGAAGCAGGCTGCTTGGAGAGAGAAGGCAGAGATGCCAGCCACGCCACAGATGCCACCCACACCACAGATGCCACCCATGCCACAGATGCCACTCACGCCTCACCTCGCTCAGCTGCAGACCAGACATCCCCACTACACTGCTCCTTCCTCCACCCCACAGCCAAGCCCAGCCTCAGAACATCTGTCATCGGTATTGGGGCTAACACCCCATGTCCTGGAGGAAGGGGCTCTCAACATCACAGGACTGAGCCAGCTCCCTGAGAGCTTCCTCCACACACCGTCCCCTGTTGTCCTCTCGGGGCCAGGCACCCCAATGGCGCCTATGACCAGCTCTCCAGCCACTGCCACTTCCACAGTCCCTGGACCCTTTACACCTGAGACCATGGGCATGCCTCAGAGTGACTGAGAAGAGTGCCAGAGACTGAGTTGTTACCTGTTGACTTTATCTTTGCTTGAGACATTTTCTTGGGTCATTTTGCTTTTACAGTTTGTTATTAATAAAGGTTATCTTTGCTTCACAAACTTGGTTCAGTTCTTTTACTTAATAAAGTCTTGGTGGAAACTTTTAGAAAATGGTTAAGCCTTTGCATGCTTGTGGGATGGGCAAGGATAGCTATGGGATCGATACTAGCTGTGGGATGGGCAAGGATAGCTGTGGGACTGTATGGTCCAAACCTCCTGTGCAAGCATCGTGGGACTGTATGGTCCACCCTCCCAGCTGCCACACGTGTGGCCCTTTTTTATCAATAACAATTTATTTATTGATCAACACATTTCAACATCAACACAACTCTTTATTAAATGCCCTGTTCATTGTAGGCCCACCCAACATACATGGCACAATCTCATCAGTGTTATAAGACAGGCTCAAGGAAGCATCCATTAATCATCTATCATCCTGTCTTGCCACTCCACTGCTCCAGCTGGCGAGTTGCACCAGTGTTTCAGGAGTTTGCGCTGCTTCTTCCCTTCACGTGAAGCTCTGTTGGAGCCTTGCAAGTCCACAGTGTCTATCAGGTTTCGCCCTTGCCTCCATTCACCAGGCCCCATGTCCCCATTGCCTTGTTGATGGTCCACGAGCCTGTTCTGCAACACTGGGTAGCGGGTGCGCATGAGATTGTGCAGGATGCAGCAAGCTTCCATGATGTTCCTTACAGTCTGTGGGCGATGCTGCATGGTGGTGAGAAATACCTGAAACCTGTTGGCCAGGATGCCAAAGGCGTTCTCCACCACCCGTCTTGCCCTGGACAGCCTGTAGTTGAAGATCCTCTCTTCACGGGTAAGGCATCTGGAAGTGTAGGGCTTCATGAGGTAGATTCTGAGGGAGAAGGTGTCATCCCCCATGATGAAGTAGGGCACATCTTGTGTGTCGTTGGGCAGGGGATCTGGATCTGGAAAACCCATGATGAGGTTGCGTTCCAGCCCCTCCTTGAGGTCACTGGCATTGTATACTTGGGCATCTGTAGCTGACCCATTTCCTGAAGCATCGATGTACATGAACCTGTAGTCAGCATCAACCATGGCAAGGAGGAGGATGCTGAAGGAGCCCTTGTAGTTGTCATAAGTGGACCCTGAGTTGGCTGGAGCTTTACAGGCCATATGCTTCTAATTGATGGCTCCAACAGGATGTGGAAAGTTTCACCTCTGATACCACTTCTGCAAGTTTCCTCCAGCCTTCTTCAGTAGTGGGGCACTGGAGGAGCTCCTCCAGGTATTCTTCGATGATGGCCTGCACCACTTCTCTGACCACAATGCTGATGGTGTTGTGTGGCACCCTCCAGGCATCCTGCATGTTTCTGTATGTGGTTTCAGAGGCCAGGTGGCGCAGAGTCAGTGCCACCTTCAGCCCAGGATCTAGGCTGGGACGGAAGTTGGTGCTCGGCTTGGTCAACCTGGGTCTCAGCCGCTCCACAACTTCGTCAAACATGGCTGGTGGCATCCTCATGAAGTGCTGGAATGCAGAAGTGTCTTCATTCCTCAGCTCCACCATCAACTTTTCATAGAGTCAAAACTCCACTCTTCTCCCAATCCATCTTCAGACCCAGACAGCTCTTGGACGTCTCCTTCTTCTCCTTGTGTAGAAAAGGTGAAACAGTCTGAAGAGGGCTTGGTTCTGGTGTTGAATGATGGTGGCCACCAAAAGGAATGTTGGTTGATCCATGGTGGAGATCAATGGATGATGTTGAAGAGCAAGAGCAAGGCTGAAGAGGTCTGCAGACCAAGAGGTCTGCTGGACCACACCACGTCTGCTGGACTGCAAGTGAGATCCAGGTGATTTCTTCCCCCTTTTTATAGGAAATATCTGTTTTCCACTAGGTGTCCTTCTGCATCCTCTAGACATCCTGCAGACATCCTAGATACATCCGAGATACATCCCATATACAAACGTTTTTTCCATTTTAATGCTTTATGTCCGAGGTGCATCCACTTTCATCCTTTCTATGTCTATGCTACTAACGCTGTGTGGACGTTCACATCTGTTTCGCTTCCTCCCTCTTTTCGTTTTCTGCTGGAGCAGATGCGAGTTGCGCAGATACGCAGCGGATGCCGAGCAGATACAGCGGACATTTAACGGATGACGACAGATGTAGAACGTTTGTTCCCTGTGTGTGTCACGGATGAAGAATGGACGTGGCGGAATGTTCATCCGCTCAAAAAGTTTTGTGCAGCTCAAAACTTTCTGGGCAGATGAAATCTCATTAGACGGATGCTGGACAGATAGAACATATGAATCACGCACGCAGTGAGTACAGAACGGATGCATTGCGTTAACCAACGGATGGCAAGTGTTTCTCTCCATTTTACATCCTCTTTGCATCCGTTGGTGCAGTGTGACATGGGGTTAAACTGCTCCAGACATGATTGCAGAAAGTACAACTTCAGCAACAGAGTGGTCAATGTTTGGAATGCACTACATGACTCCATTGTTACTGTTAAGCCTGGGTTCCCCAACCAGGGTTAGGTAGACAAGCTAAACA
>BLBF01000031.1:20275855-20326041 GCA_015471245.1 Laticauda colubrina | reverse complement strand
ATATATATATATATTCATATGCCTATACCACTATAATTTCTGAAAAGAGTTTACATGTCTGGAATATGAATTTAGAGGAATAAAATAGGGTGAGAAAACATTTCTGAATGTTTTTTGTAATGTTGCATTGTTTTGCTAATATATTTTATTCAAGCAGAAAAAAGACAAAATCTATCTTTCTTTTTTTTCTGGTTGCATATTTCTGCCTCTACATATTATCCCAACCCTTGTCTCAGATGGAAAAGAAAAGATTAATCCTCCAAAATCTAGAAGCAAAATTCAAGAGAAATTATGGACTATAGCATTGTCAATGGCTTCTGTTTGAACTTTTGAGTTTCCAAGTTGTTGGAAGTCTAGGAAAATTAAATGAAAGGAATAGATACTTCAGACTTCGCTATTTCAGTAGAAATTGGTAAAAATGTAGTCAGGAATTTGTGTTAAATTCTTGATTTATGTTTCTTTCTTGGGTAGGATTTTTATTTGTCTATACAAATTATCACATGGAATGTATAACCTCATCCATTTCTCTGTTAGGCTATATATCTAGAATTTTCTTGCAATCTTGTAATAATAATTCAAAAAATAAAGCAGTTGAAAATCTTAGCAGTCTTCTTTTTCATGAGACTGTAAAGCAAAGAACTAGCCAACTCAGGCAGACCAACAGGGTTGTTTTTATTTTTGTTTGTTTGTTTTAAACAATTGTTTTATCACAAATTGGACAATTCTAAAATTTATCCTCTGCAACTTTTAATATTTGAATTTAATAATTAAAAATTATAAGTACCATTTTATTTTATTTTCTTCTTTTTAAACAAAGGTTGATTTAGTTTTTCATATTTTAGTATTTTGTTTATCTCCTTTGTTACAAAAGAAGGGGAAGAAGAGATGAAACAATTAATTACCCACACTTTACACTACAAGACTATTAAAACCACTTCATTTCTGCATTTTTATCTTTTAATATTCAGAAAGGTGATAAAAGGAATACAAGCTCTTTCTCTCTCTCTCTCTCTCTCTCTCTCTCCCCCCCTCTCCCTCTCTCTTCAGATGTCAGGATAGATTCCAGGTAACTGCAATAATACTTAGACTGATGTATTGCTTCATAGTGCTTTACAGCATGCTCCAAGCAGTTTGCAGAGTCAGCATATTGCCCCAACAATAAAACTCCATATGTTACTAGCCTCAAAAGGATGGAAGGCTGAGTCAACAGTGAGCCGGTAAGGCTCGAACTCCAGACTGTGGGCAAAGTTAGCACTGCCAAGGAACTTCCTGAATACAGGAAGGTGGTGACAGCAATGAATACTGTTATCAAAGTCAAGTGGGAGTGAGAAACCTGGGGGGAAAGTCCTAATGTCAGAACTTGAGGAGAGAGAATAGCAAAAAATAACCTATCCCAGCCCTACTCTTCTGGAGTATCTTAAGTTGACCAGCAAGTGGGATTGTTTTGTTTTGTTTTGTTTTGTGAGGAGGTTTGCGATGGAAATTATTGTTAGCCGAGGAAACCAAGCAGCTTAAAGAGAGGAAAACATGGATTGTAATTGTGACAGGCATAGATAGTTTTTAAATGAATGGAAGAGAAGCATCCCTATATCATATACTTTGTCCCCTTATTATCTATTCCACCCCAGAATATGTGAAGACAAAATGAACTAAGCACAAAAGCAAATTGGCTGAGCAAAGCATACTGATTAAGCTTGATTAATAGTCTGCTACTTGCTTGGTGCACAATATTTTGACCTGGTATCACTAGAACATGTTGCACAGAAGTATTCTTCACATAAAATACTTCTTTAAGATTTTTTTTTTTTCATTTTTATCTGACTTTTCCTTTACGATCATGAAATCATGTAGATAAATAATTGCCAGATTCAGAACTATGACAGACTGAAGAAGATCCTTTCCCTGGAAAAGAAATCTCCCTTTTTGTACCCCATAAAAGTTTCTAGTTGCAATAGAAAGGAAGTTTCCATTGCGAGAAAGGATCCCAGAAAATATAAATTTAGGCAAGATTAACGTCCCTTGTAACATGCCCAAAGAATCCTTCAGTATTCAAACACAATTTAAATATTTATAATGTCTTGGAGTAATAGTTGAACACAATATTATCACAGGAGAAGGCATTTTCATTAATGATGTAATGCTTATACAGGTGAAACTCAAAAAATTAGAATATCGTGCAAAAGTTCGTTTATTTCAGTAATGCAACTTAAAAGGTGAACCTAATATATGAGATAGACTCATTACATGCAAAGCAAGATAGTTCAAGCCATGATGTGTCATAATTGAGATTATTATGGTTTACAGCTCATGAAAACCCCAAATCCACAATCTTAGAATATTGTGAAAAAGTTCAATATTCTCGGCTCAAAGTGTCCCACTCTAATCAGCTAATGAAGCCATAACACCTGCAAAAGGTTCCTGAGCCTTTAAATGGTTTCTCAGTCTGGTTCAGTAGGAATCACAATCATGGGAAAGACTGCTGACCTGACAGTTGTGCAGAAAACCATCATTGACACTCTTCATCAGGGGGAAAAACCTCAAAAAGTAATTGCAAAAGAAGTTAAATGTTCCCATAGTGCTGTATCAAAGCACATTAATAGAAAGTTATGTAGAAGGGGAAAGTGTGGAAGAAACAGGTGCACAAGCAGCAGGGATGATTGCAGCCTGGAGAGGAGTGTCAGGAAAAGGCCATTCAAAAGAGTTGGGGACTTTCAGAAGGAGTGTACTGAGGCTGGAGTCAGTGCATCAAGAGTCACCAGACACAGATGGATCCTGGACATGGGTTTCAAATGTCGTAGTCCTCTTTTCAAGCCGCTCCTGAACAACAAACAGTGTCAGAAGCGCCTTACCTGGGCTAAAGAAAAACAGAAGTGGTCTGTTGCTCAGTGGTCCAAAGTCCTCTTTTCTGATGAGATCAACTTTTGTATCTTATTTGGAAACCAAGGACCCAGAGTCTGGAGAAAGAATGGAGAGGCACACACTGCAAGATATTTGACGTCCAGTGTGAAGTTTCCACAGTTTGTTGATTTGGGGAGCCATGTCATTTGCTGGTGTTGGTCCACTGTGCTTCATTAAGTCCAGGGCCAATGCAGCCATCTACCAGGAGATTTTGGAGCACTTCATGCTTCCTTCCACAGAAGAACTCGTTTATATATAAAAGTTTTTTTATTTTTTAAGTCAAACATAGAACCATCTTCCACTTTATATACATACAGTGTGTCAGTTGGTTACAAATCTTTTGTGCTGTCCTTTCGTAGTCATTAATCACAGTTTATATAATTTTTCACCTTATCAAAGTAACATATCAGATATTAATCATCCATGACTGAACTATTTATTCCACAATTTATACAAGAGATTCCAAATTTTATTTTAAAATTTATATTGTCATCATCCAATGGTTATATATGTCTATATTTTGTTTTATATCTATCTACTGAACTATTACAAAAATATCTAATCTATTACATTACCATGTCTTTTTGTCTAACTATTGATAAAGCAAATCCCATATCATATAAAATTGCTTATCTTCTTGCTCTCTAATTTCAAATGTCAATTTACTTATTTCAGCACAGTCCATAATTTTCTTAATAACTTCCTCCTGCACAAGTATTTTTTTATTTTTCCAATTCTTAGATGCTGTTAAGATATTTACAATCAAACATTTCAGCTCTTAAATATATATTTCCAGTATAATTCCCAATAAAAAGATCTCTGTTTAAAGTCTATGTGTTATTTTATCATTTTTTCCAACTATGTGTGTATTTTAGTCCAATATTTTTTTGCATCCGAGCATGTCCACCACATATGGTAATATGAACCAGGTATCTGATGACATTTCCAACATTTATCTGATTTGTTCTTAAACATTCTCACAATTCTTGTCAGGGGTAGGTGCCACCTGTAAAACATATTATACAAATTTTCTTTATATGTAGTTGACATTGTCATTTTATAATTTTGAGACCACAATTTTTGCCATCTCTCTAAATCCCATATCCAAAATTTTCCTCCAAGCAATCATTATTTCTTTAACTTGTTCTTCCTCTAATTTAAACTCCAGCAAATGTCCATAAAGATTTTTGATTACTTTTTCATCAGTACCTGTCAAAATTTTATCTAAGTCAGTCAACTTACCATAGATACCTTCTGTTTCAACATCTCTATCAAATCTAGATTGTATTTGCAAATACAAAAACCAATTCATTTTTACACCTTGTTCCTCCAACACTTGCACAGATTTAAGTTCACCCTTTTCATTCAATATCTCACCATATCTAACTGTTTGTTCCTTTTTATGTATTATTGGATAAGAAAAAGCTTCAATAGTAGATATCCATAATATAATTTTTAAGTAATATTGTCTTTTTAATCTTCTCCCAGTTCAAAAACAATGCCTCTCGAATGTAATGTCTTCTAAAATACCACTGTGTTTTAGTTCCCTTATACCAGAAGAAGGCATGCCATCCCAGCAGCAAGTCATGCCCTTTTAAAGTCAATAATCTACTGTTCCTTAATGTTATCCATTCCTTTACCCACATCAAATTTGTTGCTCAGTAATATAACTCCCAATTAAGTAAGGCAAACCCTCTTCTTTTTCTTGCATCTTGTAACAGTTTATGTTTTATTCTCGCTTTCTTCCCCTGCCAGATATATTTCAGCACAATTCTATTTAAGTCTTCAAAAAATTCGTTCCCTACTCGAATTGGAATAGTATGAAATAGATACAGAATTCTAGGCAATAAATTCATCTTAATTGTAGATATTCTCCCAATCAATGATAGTTGTAAGTTTTCCCATTTTGCCAAATCTGTCACAATCTGCTGTTTGAGTTGAAGATAGTTATCCTCCTTCAGTGTGCTACATCTTGGTGTAATATATATCCCTAAATACTTAACCTTATTTGTGGCCTGTATTTCTAAAACTTCTTCCAACTCTTTCTTTTGTCTTACTAGCATATTCTTTGTTAATATCTTTGTTTTATCTTTGTTTATTTTCAAACCTGCTACTTTTCCATATTCGTCTATCTTTTCTATTAATTTTGGTGCTGTTTCCAATGGGTCCTCTAATATAAATACCAGGTCATCTTCAAAAGCTTGCAATTTATACTCTTCCTTTTTAATTTTCATTCCTTTTATTTCTTTTTCATCTCTAATATTCCTATTCAACACTTCCAATGTTAATACAAACAAGAAAGGTAACAGTGAACAATCTTGTCTTGTCCCTTTTCTTACATCTATGGATTCTGCTAGTTCTCCATTTAGCATAACCTTTGCAGTTTGTTTATGATATATCATTTCAATGGCTTGAATAAATTTTTTACCAAAGCCCATTTATATCAATTGCAGTAAGATGAATTGCCAACTCACATTGTCAAAGGCTTTTTGTACATCTAAAAACATCAAGGCCATTTGCTTTTCAGGATGTGCCTCGTCGTATTCCAAAGTGTCCAGAATTATTCTCACATTGTCTTTGATTTGTCTTTTTAGCAGAAATCCATTTGATCAGCATGGATAAAGTTATTTAAATATCTTTTCAATCTTTCTGCCAAGATTGAAGCAAAAATTTGTAACCTGAGTATAGTAGGAATATAGGTCTATAATTTTTAACTTGCTGCAGGTCTGTATCCTCCTTCAATATAAGTGTAATGTAAGTTTCTGGCCATGTTTTGGGTATTTTCTTCTTTGACATAACTTCGTTCATAACTTCTAATAAGTGAAGATTCAATGTTTCCTGAAAAGTCTTATAAAATTCCACTGGCAATCCATCTGACCTGGTGCTTTTCCAAAATTCAGTTTTTGCATGGTAATTCCATCATCCTTATGTTCCTTCTAGCATTGTTTCAATATCTTTGGGTATCTGGGGTAAATTCGCTTTCCATAAATATTGCTTAATTTTTTCTTCTTGGATATTCTCTTGGTAATATAATTTTCCATAGTAATCTTGTATAATTTTTTCTTCTCCTCATTTCCATAACAAACATGTCTTTCTTCATTTATTAATTGACTAATCCTTCTTGATTTTCTTTCCTTTCTCAATTTATAGGCTAAACATCTGGTTAGTTTTTTTGCATCTTCAAAGTAATTCTGTTTAGCATTTTTTATTTTCTGTGCTAATTCCACTTTTTCCATTAGTCCCATTTTATGTTTAGTTATATCCATTCTAATTTTAATGTCTTTTTTTGTGGAGACTTCTGTAATTCTTTTTCCAGCCTTTTATAGTCATCTTCCAAAGTTTTGAAAGTCTTTTTCTTTTTTTCTGTTTCTTTTTCTTGTATAATCTATTATCAAGCCTCTTGTGTAGGCCTTCATTATGTCCCAGAGATTCTGTAAAGATGTATCCTCTTTTCTATTTTCTTTAAAAAGAAAACCAATTCTTTCTCTGTTTTTTGTTAAAAGATTTTTTCCTTTAATATCATATTATTTAAAGTCCACCTAGATTTCCTCTTTGGTCCTTTCCTTTGGACTGTCATTGGGTTGTGGTCTGCCCAAGTGCTTGTTTCTATTTCAATTTCTCGTATGTTAGCAAGTAATTTTGCTGTCATCTATATCATGTCCATTCTAGACCATGATACATGTCTGTTTGAGTAGAAAGTATATTGCTTGTTTTTTACATTTCTCTCTCATGATTCATCTTTTAAGTTTGCTTCTTCTATCATTTGAAAGAAAGATTTTGGTAGTATCTTTCTTGTTTTCTTTGTTAATTTCTACATTTTATAGTCCAACCGGTCATTAATTATTCCATTGAAATCTCCCATCATACAAATATTATTTTCATATGTAATTTCCTATAAAATTATTCTTGATTGTTGTTTGGGGCATAAATTGCATTTAAAAGTGTTTTAACATTATTGTCCATTATTTCCACCATCAAAATCTTTCCATCATCATCTGTACAAATTAGTGCTACCAAAACTGTATCTCTAATATAGAAGACCACACCTTTTTTTACATTGTGTTAGCAACGTGAATAATTTCCCTATTTTTTTTGTTTCAATATATATTTGTGTTGTTTTTTGATATGTACTTCTTATAAGCAAATTATATCAAATTTTAATTTCTCAAATTTATGAAATACTTTTATTCTTTTAGTAACCAAATTAAGTCCATTTTCTTTCATCCATATTAAGCTTTATAAGAGGGTTTGATTGCTCTAGTAAATCTTAGTTTTTGTTGCTCTCTGGGTACACCACCTATTGTACCTTTTTCTTTTTCAATTATTACTATACATTCCTCTTGAAATTCAATTAACGACTCTTCTTTTCTTGTGTCTTCCTCCTTTCCTCTAAGATATTCTAAGTAGCATAACTCAGCTCTTTCGACTGTGTCAATTCTGTGTCTTTGTTCCTACCAGGTGAACAAGAAGCCTTTTGGTATCAGCCATCTGTAATTTGCTCCTCTTTTAAGTAACTCTTTAGTCAAAAATAAATATTCTCTTCTCATCTCTCTTACTCTTCTTGGTACCTGTTTGAGCACCACAATTTCTTTGTCTTTGTACTTTAATGTTTTCTCACTTGCCACCTGCAGTATCTGTGTTTTAATGATCTTTTTCATAAATCTGATGTGAACTTCTCTTTGCATATCTTGTACAGACACAGACCACTTCATCCATCCCATCCATCATCTTCTCTTTGGTTATCTCTAGCACTTCTGCCAGTATTTCTGTTATTATTTCAGCAAGGTTTTCACCCTTTCCTTCTTCTACATTTTCAAATCTCAGATAAAATTCTGATCTATTAATTTCCAGCCTAATGTACACTTCTGTCCTTTTCAACATTACTCAGTTGAGTATCAATATCTCTAATTTTCTTATCCCTTTATATATCTTCTTCAATTTTCTTAAATCTGTCCTCATATTTCATCATCATCTGTTGAATGTTCTCTATTTTCTCATCTGTCTTTTCAGTTCTTTGCTCAATATTCTCTATTCTCTTTTCAGTCTTCTGAATTCCTTGCATAATCATCTGCAGTGTCACTTCCTTCTCTTTCTCCAGTTGTAATTTTGTCTGTATTAATTATTGTCCTCTTGATGGTGAAGAGGAGGCTACTGGTATTGAGGAAGCCAGAGCTGTTGTCTTTCTGCTCATCTTGTAATACTTATCTGTAAAAAAGAAGAAAGAGAAAGAAAAAAAAAAGGAAAAAAAGAACAAAGGCAGACAACTGCCACTCCAAAAAATGAAAAGGGAAAAAAATCTTCAGGTACTTGTACACCTTAATCCAATTAATCTTTTTGAAGAAAAAAAGGCAGAGGGAAGGAAAAAAAGAAATAATAATCTATGTATTTCTCTTAGTAAACAAAAAACAAAAAGAGCAAAAGAAAAAAAATTACATTCTAGTTCCTGGGTTAAAAGTTAAATTCCAAATATAAAAGTCCAGCTAGAGGGGAAGTAAAAAAGAAGGTAAGAAATAACAAAAAATTCTAAAAGAAAACAAGCCACTTCCACTAAATATCCAAGGCTCTTTAGTAAATCAACTCAGACTTTCCAATTCCAGTATTTTCAAGATCACTTCAATTTTCTTTCTTTCAACTTCAACTCCAGACTCCACCTATCTATAGTTTCACAGATAAGCACCTGTATAAACAATCTACCATGCTCATCCCACTATCTTTTTCAGTGGAAAGCTCAGAGTCCTTGAGTATACATAAACAAATAAAAGAAAAAAAAAACAATATATCGAAGCCTCTAGATGGCAGTGCTACTTATTTTTCTTCACTTTCACTTCCCTCTCATGTATCCAAAGCCAGGAACCAAAAAAAAAAAAAGTAAAATATTTTCTTTTCTTTCCTCTTTTTCTTAAAAAAATTAATAAATCTCAAATCAGAAAGAAGTCTTAATCAAAGCAGACTTTCAAGAGAATTGTTAAAAAAAAATAAAAGTAAAAATAAGGAGTTTAAAAAGACCAGTCCAGTTTAAAATTAAGAAGCTTTACCAAGTTCCAAGTTCCAATAAAAAGGGAGAAAAAAGAAACTTTCACTTTAACTACTGTGTTACTTACAAAATAAGGCCGGGCCTTATTATTATTATTTTTTTGAGCCTCCCGAAAATGGCTAGGTTGTTTTTTGGGGGGTGAATTAATTTCTTACATCCCCCCCCCCCGTGCACCAGTGCCATCTCCAACAACAGTGTCTGAGACGCTCCCACTTTTCCCCCGTCCCCGTAACAACAGGGAAAAAAAAACATTTTGAGGTATCTGGGAGCACCGCGTGCTGCATTTTGGTTTAATCCTGAGCAGGTGAGTGGGCATGAGAAAAGCTGAGTGAGCGTCCCTGCTGCTGCTACCCTTGGTGTTCCAGCCTCGGGCTCTGCAAGTTTGCAAAAGTCCTGCTGCACAGCCCATTCCTGCATTCCAAGCGCCCAGGCTGAGCTGCAGCTGTCCCTCTCTCAACAGTGCCATCTCCAATAACAGCGGCAGCAGCAGCAGAAACCATGATAGTGTTTCAGCTGCTTCTCGGGTGGGGGATCTGCCTCTGTAACTTCCATGGTTCCTGCCACTGCTGCCGCTATTTTTGGAGATGACGCTGGTGAGAGAGGGACAACTACAGCTCAGCCTGGGCACTTGGAAAACAGGAACGGGCTGCGTACTGGGACTCTTGCAAACTTGCAGAGCCCAAGGCTAGAGCACCAACATAGCAGCAGCAGAGACACTCACTCAGCTCTTCTCACACCCACCCAGCCACTCGGGATTAAACCAAAATGCAGCACGTGGCACTCCCAGGTACTTCAAAATGTTTTATCCTTGTTGTTATGGGGAAGGGGAAAAAGCGGGAGTGACTCAGATGCTGTTGTTGGAGATGGTGCTGGTGAGAGAGGCACAAGCACCGGTGGGAACCATGGAAGCTACGGAGGCCTGAGAAGTGGCTGAAATGCTGCTGGACATCCAAGCCAATGCTGCCCACCTGCTGACCTGGGTAAGGGAGGGGTAAGGGAGCCCTCCATGCTCCACCATGATTGGCTGTTAGGAGCAGCTGATGGTGAGGCGTAGCTGCCCATGGGGCACTCCTAATGGCAAGTTACCCCCCTGCCTTTCCCCCCAATTTCACATGTTTTAAACTAGGCCTAAATTTGGGGGAGGGGTTTAATTTCATTTTATGCCTAGAAAACATGCTGGATCTTCCTATTGGGGGGAGACGTATTGTTGGAGAAACATGGTAGCTTAATCTCGCCGCTTGAATTCTTTTTACCTTTAATTCCTCTTTAAATCTTTCAAATGTATCAAACAATTTGAAAAAGAATTATTTCACACTCCAAATGGCCATTTTGCATGTTACATGCTCAAATTAAGGGTTTTGTCTGTCACATTTTGACTGTAGAACAAAGAATGCTGTTTGTTTTTCGTTTAGAGCAAAACTTTTTTTCTTTTTAAATGTCTCACTGGAGGATTACCTTCAACCTGATCTCCAAATCACAAGCTTATGTGTTTATTTCTATTAATCAGGAATATTTGAGTCATCTGAGTCTTCCCTATTTGGAATGCAGCCAATTTTGAAAAGTTCCAAGTGGACTCTTTAGTTTCATAACCAGAACAACACATTTTCTGTTTTGGAAAGAAAACCATTTCTTAAGATTGTAGGATAAACAGGTAGGATTCTCTCAAGCTGGACACGATTCCAAGTAATTAGGTGAGCCTTAGCTTCTTAAAATAATATGGAAGTGGTTTTCTGTTGCCCTCCTCAGGTTTGTCCTGGTTGTTATACTTCCCACTTTGATCTACGGTTTTGGAATTTCCCAGTGATCTCCTATTCAATTAATAATCAAGTCCTACCCGAATTAACTTTTTCAGTGTCAGCAAAATTTATAATATTTTTCCAACTTGCTTATGGTACAGTCTGAAATCAATCACAACAAAATCAATTCTAGCCTGTGGCTTTAGATCTTGATTCAATGATATTTTAGTATGTATTATTTTCCCTTAACAAGGGAAAACAACAGCTGAGGTCTAAAATAGAAACCTAAAAAAGTATTGATTAAATACTGCAATTAATGTGCATAAAGCTACATATCTGATTAAATATTTTCAAGTTTCTACTTTATTCAATATAGACTTATGTGTTCTGACTCAGTGAGCGGATGTTTTCTGGCAATGAAACACAAAAACGATTACAGTAAAGAAATAAGCAAGAGCACAATTTCTGACAGTCACAACGGTTGCTTCACATGTAGTGCTATGGTCACACAATAACAATTAGTGACTAAACAAAGAGATTGCTGCAATAGAGGAATCCTGAGATTATGTGAAGAATGTAAATGATGCCATTCTCTTGTCTAGATTTTATTAAATTGAGGCATTATATTATATTATATCATATCATATCATATTATATTATAATATGCTTTGAAATAAATGTTTAACATTACATCAAATAGATCTTTGAGTATCTTAGTATAGACAAGATTGGGGTTTATATAAGTTCCTATATGCTAATTATATATTTCTGGAAGGGACCAAATGAATTGTCATGTATAATGTCTCAAAAGCTATGATATTTCTCAATATCTTAATTCTCATGAAGTCCTGAGCCATTTCTGATCAGCAACTGCATGATAAATTAAAAGTAGAGAGTGGATGCTACACTAACAATAATCTCATGTTCTCCTTTTGATTTGTCCAGGAAAGTGTATGGCAGGCCTGTCAAATTGGTGGCCTATGTTATGTACAGGCCATGCCGACCCCAGCTACGCAAAAGTGAAAAAGTCTCAATATGTAATGATTCTGCCCATGACACAATCGAGTTTGACACCCATAGTATATGGGAAAAGATAACATATAGATTGTGGAAGAATTTAAGATATTTCAATATTGATGAATGTCTTAGCATATAGGCAATAGGTAAACTATATTATATAGCAAATATGTTTCATATTTATGTTACTTGGTGGTTTGTTTATATACCACCTTTATTATTTTTACAAATAACTCAAGGTGGTGAACATACCCAACATATCTTCCTCGTCATATTTTTCCCACACAACTCTGTGAGGTTAGTTGGGCAGAGGAAGAGTGACTGGCTCAAAGTCACTGATCAGCTTTCATATCTAAGCTAAGGCAGGAATAGAACTTATGGCCTCCCATCTTCTAGCCCAGTGCCTTAACTACTAGACCAAACTGATCCTAAGATTAAGTAGTTTATTCATTGCATTAGACCAGGGATGTGGTCGGATATGGCCCGCAGGGCTGTCCTGGTCTACCCAATGCGAAGAAGAAACATGCCAGCAGTTTGGGAAGTGGTATAAAGTTGGCCAAGCCCACCCAATCAGCCATGCCCATCCAGTCGGCCATGCCCACCTGATCCCCCAAAGTCAATCACAGCCTGGATGTAGCCCTCAATGAAATTGAGTTTGATACCCCTGCATTAGCCTGTCAATGTTTGGTGCAAGAGGAAGTAGTTAGAAAAACTATTAGAGGAAGTGAACTTGACAGTTAGAGCTAGTGGAAAGTTTTACTGTAGCAAAGCATACATCTGAGCAACTTATTTTGTCTTCAGGTTTTTTCTTTAACCAATCATATTCTTCCACATTTTCACTTATTTTTGCTTAATTATAAATACTTTTTACTTCTTACTTGTACCTAAACAGAAACACACACAAAAGCATCCTGAAATAAATTAAACTTTTCAAAATCTGTAAAGGTTTTAAAAAGCAGATGAGAAAATAAAATATGATGAAACATCTTATATTTATTTTTTTCTTTTTCTTTTTTCATGACACATATGGCTGATGTCATCCATAGGACAAGTAAAAAAAGTCAGAACTGCTTAACTTTCCTCTGATGAAACAAATAAAATGTGAAAAGTTACAATACTTATGTAGTTACTTACTAAGCACATTTAAATTATATTAAAATAACCAAAATATCTTTACAATCCTTAAGGCATGTCACAACTTTTGAGCACCGCTAATGCTTTGGAAATTGGAAACTGAAAAATTTGACACGCATAGTCTCCAAGTTCTCATAGACTTACTCTAGGCTAATCTACACAACTCAGTGATACAGAAAAAAAGTTAACATTTTGAATATTTGTTTATATAGTTTTGAATATTTGTTTAAGCTAAAGCATAATTGTCATTTACTCTGAATCATACAATAGTTTCAGTGAAGATTATATGTGTCTGTGTTTCTGTATGTGTCTGTGTGTATACACACAGACACATACACACATACATTTCTCACGTATTTACTATCTGGAAGAATTCAGCCTATTATAAATCCCATTATAATATATATAAGCCCCATCTAAACCAAACTATCTAAAAGTTCTTCCACTGAGTAAAAATGACTAACAAAGGGGACACACACACACATACACACACACACACTTTCCTGTGCTTGGAAGGGAAAGGTTAGGAAATTTCAACATAGTCATCTCAATTATATCTCAGTTTGGGTTATATTAGGTATAGAATATTCTGTGATAGGCCACAACAATGGTACTACCCCCCTTTTTAAAGTTTTTAAAGAGGAGGAGCTCTCATCTTTCTCTTTCATTCTCTTTCCATCTATACATCCATGCATTCTCTGCATCCATCCATCCATCTCCAAAGCTGAAAATACATAAACTCAAGCCAATAATCCACTTTCTCCCATATGCTGCAGACATTTCTTGTGATACTAATGTATTTGAGTGCAGTAACTGCACTACTATTTCTATTAATCTTCTCATAAGTCCTTATCACCTCTCCCCTCCCAGTTATATGACTGTAACTTTGTCGCTTGTATCCTTACAATTTATATTGACTGTTTCCTAGTATGATTTGATTGCTTATTGAACCATATGACTATCATTAAGTGTCATACCTTATGATTCTTGATGAATGTATCTTTTCTTTTATGTATACTGAGAGTATTTACACCAAGACAAATTCCTGAGGTAAATATATTTTGGGGAGTTTATTTGCTGGTGCCTCACATTTCTCAGATTTAAGAAATCTTCTCCCATAGCACATTTCCTTTAATATCTTTTTGCTTTGAACTAGGCATTCATTTAATCCTAATGCTGCTGGGATAGAAAGTATTCTAAGTAGTTCCTCATCAGGGTATTCTTCCTGACCTTGGTTTTGTTGTATAATCCTTACATCGTATTCAGCGAGGAAGATTAAAGTCTTAATTTGATCAAAACTGTTTGAAAAAGCATTTCTAAGATGTCCTTACAAATTGCTGCTCTACAATATTTTTCCATTTAAACATGTTCTTTCCTTCTAGAGGAATCAATATTCCATTTATAATTGTATAACTGTACTGCTTATCCTTCCTAAGCAGCTTCCTGTCTCAATAAAGAAAAGAAAAATTAAAACCCTCTCATATTCTTCATTTGTAGCACAGAAGATTATACATTGTTTTGTTGAATATTCTCTTTGTTAAGAAGAGCATGTGAATCCCACTTTATAATATTTCGTTTAATTTCCAACTTACATCAGTTAGGCTTAAAAATCTCTGTACAATATACTGCTTGAGTCAAAGCAAAAAAATTTTTACACTTTATAATTAAAGTTTCTTGACTATTGCAGTTAGATTTATTGACCACTTGGCCTTATTTGGTACAAGAAATTTCATTTTTCCCAACTTTTATGAGCTATAGTAAAATAGGTAAGATGTTTGTACAACTTGAGTTACGATATTGTTCAAACAGAGGATATTTCATGTGTCTATATACCAGTGTTTCATGAAGCTTCAAACATGTGATTCAATTGAGTATGATTGGATTCACCTCTCTAAATTAAATTTTCAAACAGAATTTGAAAATAGGGTATTTGAATGGATTTAGGACATGGAACAAAACACAGACATGGTCTTTGAATTGGTTCTGAAAAATAGCAATAGCAATAGCACTTAGATTTATATACTGCTTCATAAAGCCCATGTCACACTGCACCAATGGATGGAAAGAGGATGTAAAATGGAGAAAAACACTTGCCATCCATTGGTTAACACGATGCTTCCGTTTTGTACTCACTGCGTCCATTTTTCTTCCTCTCTATCCGTCCAGCATCCGTCTATGGACATTTCATCTGCTCAAAAAGTTTTGAGCTGCTCAAAACTTTTTGAGCGGAAAATGTATCCAACGCGTCCATTCTGCATCTGCTAGGCATACGGGGAACATCCGTTCTGCATCCGTCGTCATCCATTATGCGTCCGCTACATCCTCTAGGCATCCGCTGCGCATCCGCGGAACTCAAATCCGCTCCAGCGGAAAGCGGACACAGCGAGGAAGGAGATAGGATGCGGAACGGATGCTCACCATTAGTAGCATGGACGGAGAAAGGATGAAAACAGATGCAGCTCGCAAAGAAAGCATTTTAAACGGAAAAAACATTCCCAGAGGGGACCTATCTCGGATATTAAGGATGTCTAGAGGATGCCTAGAGGATGCAAAAGGACACATAGGGGAAAACCTATATTGCCTATAAAAAGGGGGAGCAATTCACCTGGATCTCACTTTTAGACCAGCAGCCCTGCTGTGCAGACCTCTGCAGCCTTCATCTGCCTCTTGCTCTTCCACAGCATCCAGTCATGTCCAACATGGATCATAACACACTCCTTTTGGAAGCCACCATTGTTCTGCAACAGTGCAAAGCCATCTACAGGCTCTTTCAACTCTTCTACGGGAAGAAAAGGAGGTGACCAAGAAGTGTCTGGGTCCGAAGATGGATCGGGAGAAGAGCAGAGTACGGACTGTACAACAAACTGATGGTGGAGCTCAGGAACGAAGCTCCTCGTGCATTCCAGACCTTCATGAGGATGCCTCCAGCCATGTTTGACGAAGTTGTGCAGCGGCTGACACCCAGGTTGACCAAGACAAACACCAATTTCCAGCCCAGCCTGGACCCTGGGCTCAAGGTGGCACTCACTCTGTGCCACCTGGCCTCAGGGACCACCTACAGGAGCATGCAGTACGGCTGGAGGGTGCCACACAACACCATCAGCATTTTGGTCAGAGAAGTGGTGCAGGCCATCATCGAAGAATACCTGGAGGAGCTCCTCCAGTGCTCCTCCACTGAAGAAGGATGGAAGAAAGTTGCAGAGCAGTGGTACCAGAAGTGGAACTTCCCACACACCGTTGGAGCGATAGATGGGAAGCACGTGGCCTGCAAAGCGCCAGCCAACTTGGGGTCCACTTATTTCAACTCCAAGGGCTTCTTCAGCATCGTCCTCTTCGCCATGGTCGATGCTGACTACAAGTTCATGTACATCAATGGTTCAGGCAACCAGTCAGCTTCAGATGCCCAGGTATACAACGCCAGTCACCTCAAGGAGGGGCTGGAACGCAACCTCATCACGGGCTTCCCAGATCCAGATCCCCTGCCAAACGACACGCAAGATGTGCCCAACTTCATCATGGGAGATGACGCCTTCTCTCTCAGAACCTACCTCATGAAGCCCTACACTTCCAGATGCCTCACCCTTGAAGAGAGGATCTTCAACTACAGGCTGTCCAGGGCAAGGCGGGTGGTGGAGAATGCCTTTGGCATCCTGGCCAACAGGTTCCAGGTACTTCTCACCACCATGCAGCATCGCCCAGAGACTGTGAGGAGGATCGTGGAAGCTTGCTGCATCCTGCACAATCTCATGTGCACCCACTATTCAGTCTTGCAGAACAGGCTCGTGGACCTCCAACAAGGCAATGGGGACATGGAGCCTGGGGAATGGAGGCAAGGGCAAAACCTGATAGACACTCAGGATGTGCAAGGCCCCAACAGAGCCTCACGTGAAGGGAAGAAGCAGCGCAACCTCCTGAAACACTGGTGCAACTCCCCAGCTGGAGCAGTGGAGTGGCAAGACAGGATGATAGATGATTAATGGATGCTTCCTTCAGACTGTCACATCACACGGATGAGATTGTTCCATGTATGTTGGGTGGGTCTACAATGAACAGGGCATTTAATAAAGAGTTGTGTTCATGTTGACATGTGTGGATCAATGATTACATTAGTATTGATAATGAAGGGCCATAGGTGTGGCACCTGGGAGGGTGGACCATACAGTCCCACTATGCTTGCACTGGAGGTTTATCTATCCCCACAGCTATCTCAATCCATCCCACAGCTATCTTAACCCATCCCACAGATATCTCAACCCATCCCAAAGGTATCCCTGCCCATCCCACAGCTATTACCCATCCCAAAGGTATCCCTGCCCATCCCACAGGTATCCCTGCCCATCCCATGGATATTACCCAACCCAAGGTATCCCTGCCCACTCCGCTGCTATCTTTACCCATCCCATAAGCATGCAAAGGCATAAACCATTTCTAAAAGTTTCCACCAAGTCTTTATTTACAAAAATAAATGAAGTAAGTGTGTGAAGCAAAGATAATCTTTATTGATAACAAGCTGTCAAAGAAAAATGACCCAAGTCAAGTGTCCAAATAAAGTCTAGAGGTAGCCACACAGTCTCGGCACTCTTCTCTGTCACTCAGAGGTGTGCCCAGTTTCAGGGGTGAAGGGTCCAGGTGCTGTGGAGGTGGGTGCTGCTGGAGTGCTGGTCTGAAGTGCCACTGGGGTGCCTGACCCCAAGAGGACAACAGGTGACAGTGTATTGAGGAAGCTCTCAGACAGCTGGCTCAGCCCCGTGATGTTGAGATCTCCTTCCTCCATGCCATGGGGTGTCAGCCCCAGTACTGATGACAGATGTACTGAGACCAGGCTTGGCTGTGGGGTGGAGGAAGGTGGAGTGTAGTGGGGCTGTCTGGTCTGCAGCTGTGTGAGGACTGGAGTGGGTGGCATCGGTGACGTGGGTGGCATCGGTGGCATCATTGGCATGAGTGGCATGGGTGGCATCAGTGGTGTGGGTGGCATTGGTGGCATCAGTGGAACCGGTGGCAACGGTGGCGTCCGATGAACCTGTGCCTGGACTGGGAAGGGCTCCTGCCTGTGCTGCTGGACCTCCTGGTAGCCGTAGCCCTGGTAGGTGAGGGCCTGTGGAAAGCCTTGGAATGGGAGAGACATCACATGGGCTGGAGGAGCAGACCTGGATTGGGTGGGAGCAGGTTCATCTGGATCTGGAGGGTTGTGAAGCAGATCGGTGATCCTGTCCTTCACCCCCTGGTACTGGGGTTCTGCCATGTCCGTGAGGGTCTGGTTGACATAGGTGAGGAAGGGCTTGCGGTTGGAGGATGAGGTGTCGGTGTGTACCAGCTGAGAGAGGATATCTATGCTGCTCCTGATGGTGTCTCTTATCTCCAGCAGGACAGTGTGGCTCTGCCCCTCCTGTCTGGCTCTCTGCCTTTCTGTGGAGGTGGAGCTGGGGGTGGATGCGGGTAGGACTGTGGTGGAAGTGCCGTCTCCTTTCTCCCACTGCACCAGGGAGTTCTCCACACACTCCACCACAGTTAAAACAGCTGTCCGCGGGTTCTCCGTCATGGCACGCTCCACAGACACCTGCCTGGAGACAGGAGTTGACTCTCTGCCAGAAGAGGACTGGCTCTCAGTAGGCTGCCTGATAGGGAGGGTTGTGAGAGGGCTGCTTCTCGGTGGCGGACCTCACCCTCCAGGAAGCTGCACTTGGCCATGACGTAGGTCTCTCTGTCCATCAGCTTGACCGCGGCCTGGCCAGATTTCTTGAGGTGCAGCTTCCTGTACCAGGTGTGCATGTGCTTCCAGCAGCCGAGGAGCACCTCCAAAGTGTAGCCAGGCTCTCTGCCTTCTCTCTCCAAGCAGCCTGCTTCCTTTTGGTGTCCCTGTAGACCCTGTATCCCTTCCGCCATAGATATTCATTATCTCTCAGCCACTCCAACACTTCATCCTCATGTTCCTCCTCTATGGAGTATTGCCTTCTCTCCCTTTCTCACATATGCCTCTTCCTCCCTTTGGCAGGACCACATGGGCTCTCATCAGAGGGGCTTCCAGGTTGTCGGGGCTGCTCCTCCACACCACCACCAGCAGCAGCACCAGCAGGATCAGCAGCAGCAGCAGCAGCAGCAGCACTAGCACCAGCACCAGCAGGACCAGGATCATCAGCAGCAGAGTAAGCACCAGCAGCGCCAGCAGCACCAGGAGCACCAGCAGGACCAGGAGTACCAGCAGGACCAGGAGCATGAGCAGGACCAGGAGCACAAGCAGGACGAGCAGGACAAGCAAGACCAGGAGCACGAGCAGGACCAGAAGGATGAGCAAGACCAGCAGGATGAGCAGGACCAGCAGGATGAGGAGCAGTACAGCAGAGTAAGCAACAGCAGAAGCAGCACCGCCAGAAGAAGCTTCAGCAGAGTAAGCACGAGCAGAAGCACCACCGCCATAAGCAGCATCATCAGCTCCTCCAGAAGCAGAAGCAGCAGAAGCCCCAGCCCCAGAAGAGCGAGCCCGTGCTACAGAAGCCCCAGCAGAAGCAGAGTGAGGGCCAGGGGGTGGGAGATTGGCCTTGTCCCTCTTGCCAGGGTTGGCAGCAGATGGCTGAGGCTTCCTCTTCTTCCCCATGGTTGTGGGGTTGCTGGCTGGCAGCAAGGCTGGCTGGCTGGCAGGCAGGCAGGCAGGCTGGCAGGCTGGCAGGCTGGCAGGCTGGCCGGCAGGGTGGCAGGCAGGGTGGCAGGCAAGTAGGCATCAAGGCTGGCAGGCAGGCTGTCAGCAAGGCTGGCAGGCAGGCAGACAGTAAGGCTGACAGGCAGGCTATCAGCAAGGCTGGCAGGCAGGCAGACAGTAAGGCTGACAGGCAGGCTGGCAGCAAGGCTGGTAGGCAGGCAAACAGCAAGGCTGGCAGGCAGGCTTGCAGGCAGGCAGGCACCAAGGCTGGCAGGCAGGCTGGCAGGCAGGCAGGCAGCAAGGCTGGCAGGCAGCAAGGCTGGCAGGCAGCAAGGCTGGCAGGCAGCAAGGCTGGCAGGCAGGCAGGCAAGGCAGGCAGGCTGGCAAGGCTCGCAGGCAGTCGATGTGTCTGGAAGCAGGTCTTTCCTCTGAATGGTGACCTGCTTGGGATCTGCCTCCCTTTATATCCGCGGGGCTGATGCAATGCATCCTCCCCGCATGCGCAGTGAATGCTAGGCATCCGCTAGGCTTCCGCTAGGCTTCCACTCTGCATCCGCTTCATCCGCTCGGTGTCCGCTCTGCATCTGCTGTATCCGTTCTGCATCTGCTTTGCTGCGCCCCCCCGGAAGCCTTGCGGATGTGCCATCCGCTCCCATCCACTTCCATCTACTAGGCTTCCATGGAGCATCTGCTTTCCATCCGCCCTGCGTCCTCCTCCCGTCCATTCCTTTCCGTGTTATCTGCTCTGGTTATGAAAATTTTTGCCCCTTTTGAGAGCGTACAACAACGGATGGAACATTTTTCTTGTTTGCTGTGTCCTTTTTACAAACGTTTTGCATCCATCAGCCAGCATGACAGGGCCTTAATGCTTTACAGCCCACTCTAAGTTTACAGAGTTTGCCCTCAACAATCTGGGTTCTCATTTTATTGACCTTGGAAAGATGGAGGGTCAATCTTGAGCTGTTGAGCATTGAACTCCTGGCAGTGAGCTGAATTAGCCTGCATTACCTCATTCTTACTATGGTACCAACATGGCTCTGTGACAATTCAGAGATTCCATAGTCTTTTTGACTTTGCAGAGTCTCGTTGTCTCAATAGTTTCCTTATACCGGCAAAGCTGAAGTTATGCAAGGTACTCTGGTATTAACATGATTAATCAGCCAATTCATTTTATCATCTCTAACAAATCCTGACTATCAGAGTTCTCCTTTCTGCTGGAATTTTCAGATCGCTTCCTTATAGCATACCTAGACAACTTTTCCATTTTGTGAATCAATGGCACTCATAAATTCTGGAAAAATTACCTCAAGAAAAGGAAGCACAGGAAAACAAAACTACCCACAGATCCTAGAAAAATTATAAAAACATGACACTGCTCTGATTGCATGGCTCTGACCTTTGGCTAGGACCAGAAAATGTGGCCTGAAGATTGAAAAAAAGTGAACGAGATTCAGATCCCATATTGGAAATTATTTCAGAACATCATTCAGCTATTTTGTCACCAAATTTTAGCAATGTAAAGGCCCGGTCCCACTGGCCGATGGACGCAAAACGTATGCATAAAGGACACAGCGGATGAGCAAAATTTCAGGGGTGGCTCCATCCATTGTCATCCATTCCAAAAAGTTTGGAAAGGAAAATTTGCATAAACAGAACAGAAAATAACGGAAAAGAATGGACGTGGGTAGTATGTAGCGGGGATGTTAAACGGATGTTCATAGGAAGCCTAGAGGATGAAAGTGGATGGAAGTGGATGACACCTACAAAGGGATTCTGGGGGAGAATTTTGAAGCGGATGCATTGCGGAAGGGGCAGATATATAGCGGATGAAGCGGATGCATCATGGATGCCTATAGGAAACAAAGGGGATGCCGCGTGGATGTATATCAGATGCAAAGCATTCACTGCGCATGTGGGGAGTATGAATTGCATCAGCTCCGTGGATATAAAAGGATACAGCACGCACACAGTCAGCATACAGGGGAAAGATGTGCTGCCACATACATCTAGCAGGAACATCATGGTTCGTCAGTCAGGGAAGAAGAGGAAGCCTGTGCCTACTTGTTCAAGCCCTGGCAAGAAGGCCAGAACCAGCATCCCACCCCCTGGCACTGACTCTGAAGCAGCTGCTGATGCTGCTGCTGTGGTGAACCAGCCCCAAGGCTCTCAAAGCCCTGCTGCTCAAGGCCCTGCTGCTCAAGTCCCTGAAGGCCCTGCTGCTCAATCCCCTGAAGGCCCTGCTGCTCAATCCCCTGAAGGCCCTGCTGCTCAATCCCCTGAAGACCCTGCTGCTCAATCCCCTGAAGACCCTGCTGAAGACCCTGCCAGAGGGAGGAACAGGCAAGGGAAGCAGAAGGGAGAGAGGAAACAGTATACCGTTTCCGAGCAGCATGAGGATGAGGTGCTGGAATGGCTAAGGGAGAACGAATACCTCTGGAGAAAGGACCACAGACTGTATGGGGACACCAAGAATAAGCAGACAGCTTGGAGAGACAAGGCAGAGAGCCTGGGGTACATTGCAGAAGTACTCCTAGGATGGTGGAAGCACATGTACACCTTGGTATGGCAAGTTACACCTCAAGAAATCTGGGCAGGCCACTGTCAAGCTCACTGACCGGGAGATGTACATGGCCAAGTGCAGTTTCCTGGAGGGTGAGATCCGCCACTGAGGAGCAGCCCCTCTGAGATCCCTCTCCCTCAGACAGCCCACAGGCAGCCAGTCCTCTTCCAGCCAGGAGCCAGCTACCCCGTCCAGGCAGGTGTCTTCAGAGGGCCCCATGGCAGAGACCCCTCCAACAGCTGCACTCCCCATGCCGGGAGACTTGGAGGATCCTGTGGAGGATGACGCCCTGCTGTCACAAATGGAGGAAGAAGCAGCAGCCACCAGAGGCCAACCCACCCCCACCCCTACCCCTAGCTCCAGAGGATGCAAGCAGAGAGGCCGACTGGAGGGTCAGGACCACAGTGTGCTGTTGGAGATCAGGGACACAATGAAGACCAGCATAGAACTTCTCTCTCAGCTGGTCCACAGCAACATACCATCCTCGGACCGGAAGCCCTTCATCACCTACGTGAGCCAGACCCTGAGGGACCTGCCCGAGGCCCAGTACCAGGTGATGAAGCAGAAGATTACAGCACTTCTGCACAACCCTCAAGGCCCAGCTGAAGCAGCTCCTACCCAGTCCAGGTCTGCTCCTCCTCCCCAGGTGATGTCACAGCCCTTCCACGGCTTTCAACTGCCCCTCATCTACCAAGGCTACAACTACCAGGACTTCCCACAGCAGAAGCAGAACTTCCCAGTCCAGGCCCAGGTTCAGCGGATGCCACAGATGCCACTCCTCACCCAGCTGCAGACCAGAGAGCCCCACTACACTCCTCCCAACCCTTCCTACACCCCACAGCCAAACCCGTCAATGGACAATCTGTCATCAGTATTGGGCCTTACATCTCAAGTTCTTGATGAAGGGCTTCTCAACCTCATGGGACTGAGTCAGCTCTCGGATAGCTTCCTGAACACACCATCCCCTGTTGTACTCTTGGGGCCAAGCACCCCAATGGTGCTTCAAACCAGCACTCAAGCCACAGCCACCTCCACAGTCCCTGCCCGCTTAACAGCTGAGACCATGGACATGACTCAGAGTGACTGAGAATAGTGTCAGAGACTGAGTTGTTTACTTGTTAAGTTTATCTTTGCTGAAGACACTTTATTTGGTTCATTTTGCTTATTTGATAAAGTCATAAAGTTTACCTAAGAATGTTAACAAAGGTTATCTTTGCTTAAGACACTTGTTTCATTATTTTTACTTAATAAAGTATAGGTGAAAACTTTGAAAAAATGGTTAAGCCTTTGCATGCTTGTGGGATAGATAGGGATATTTGTGGGATAGATAAACCTCCAGTGCAACCATAGTGGGACTGTATGGTCCACCATCTCAGCGATCCAGATGATTTTCTCCCCTTTTTATAGAAAATATCGGTTGTCTGCTAGGTGTCCTTCTACATACTCTAGACATACTCCAGACATCCTAAATATACGAGATACATCCCAGATACAAACGTTTTGTCCATTTTTAATCCTTTATATACGAGATGCATATGCTTACATCCTTTCTAGTTCCGTGCTACTAACGCTGTGTAGACATTCCGTGTACCTTTTGTTTCCTCCCTCTTTCTGTTTTCAGCTGCAGAGGATGTGAATTGAGGGGATGCCCAGAGGATGCAGAGAGGATACAGGGGACGTTTAATGGATGATAATGGACATAGAACGTTTGTTGCCCGTATATGTTGCGGATGTACATCGTACGCGACAGAAAGTTCATCCATTCACAAAGTTTTGTGCAGCTCAAAACTTCTTGTGCGGATGAAACCACAGTGGACGGATGCTCGACAGATAGAGCATATGAAACACATATGCAGTGAGTACACAATGGATGCATAGCATTTTCCAACAGATGGCAAGCTTTTTTTAATGTTTTACATCCTCTTTGCATCCGTAAGTGCAGTGGGACCGGGCCTTTAGATCTTAAGGTGTAGAAGGTAGGGATCAATGGAGTATTGAGATTGTACATAAGGTATGAGCTCGTTGTCTCTATTAAATGAGGTCTCAGAATTCTAATTTTTTTTTAAAAAAAAAAACCACAATTAAGCTTCAGTAAATGCAATAGTAGACAAGCAATAATCACAGCTAATTCAAATGCAGATTAGCTAAGTAGCAAATTCCTCTTCATCAGCTTTATAAAAATCAGTAGAAATCTGATAAATCCCTTGGGTCATGAATATCAGGGTGAAGGATCCTCAATTATTTCATACAACAACTCTTTTCAAAAGATATATCTGGTTTTTTTAAAAAAAAAAACACAATTATAAATACATTAGCATATCATACAGAACGAACCATTTTAACTCTTTTCTGCTTTTACTTGTGCTCTAAATTTTCTCCCCATCATGATAATTTGAGTAGGCCTGGGATTAGGTGAGAAAGGGATGTATGAATGTCATTTCTATTTAACGTGAGTTCTCTGGAAGGTATGCCATTTAAATCTTTTGCTTCTGTAAATGGTTCTGATTCTTTTAGCTCAGACTTACAATACATGAAGAACACAGGATGCAATAAAATCCCTCACAGTATGTATAGTTTCAATGGAGCATGCCACCATCTACCAAAAAAATAAAGAGAAGAAGTTGACAAATATTGTTACAAAAACACTATTTTACTAACTTTTCATTATGTTCTGTAAGAGATTAAATCCTATGTAGACATAGTTATTCAAAGCTGTTTAATAACACTCAACTTGTTAGCTCTTTGCTAAAGAATGCACATTTAGAAAGAATGGCAAAAGATGATACATCAACATTAGAAGTGCCTTCCCTCAATTCCAAGAAAAAACTAACTTTTTTTCAAAAAATAAAGATAAATTTGAAAGAAATTCTCAAGCTTTTGAGAATAAGGTAGATAAACAGAAGCTTCTATTGAGAAGAAAGACCAACTGTATAAAGTTTCAAGGGCCTTTTCAGCATAGCATTAAAATAAATGCGTATCTTTTTCTTTGAACTTCTTACAAAAACAGCAGTGAGAAGTCTGACCCAGATCAGAGGTACAAAATAACATAATTTTTGATATTTTGTTCTGCTATTTTGCATTAGAAAACCTGACAGATGTAGTTTAAAACAACTGTAATTTGTATGTTCATTTCCTCATTCTTCTCAGTTGAGATAATTAATCAGATTTAGGTTAAGGACAAATAGGTGCTAGCCTAGAGAAAAACTCAGTAGTGGGATTCAAAAAAATTTACTACCGGTTCTGTGGTTATGGTTCAGTGGGTGTGGCTTGGTGGCCGTGAAAGGGGAAGGATTCCCTCCCCACTCCTGGGGAAAGGTTATTGCAAAATCCCAATCCCTTCCCACCCCACTAACCTGCTTTCTAGCTCCGTTCTCTTTTGCTGGGCAACAAAAGAAGACCTCGTCAATCAACTGGGACTTGGGAGGCAGAGAATAGATGGGGTGGGACCAGTCAGAGGTGGTATTTGCCAATTCTCCAAACTACTCAAATTTTCCGTGACCAGTTCTCCAGAATTGCTGAATACCACCTCTGATACAAACACTTAGGATGTTTCAATGCTAGACTCCTTCCAAAATTTTCTAGAAATTCAAATCTTTGGACATTGGTGATGGCACTATCAGTCAATGTGACCACAAGCACCATATAGTCATTAACTGGCACTGGTCCTCAGAATACATAGTTGCTGTTTATGATTGTTTTAGTTGACAATACTTTTTTGACTTTTTTCTCTTAAATTGAGGGGAAGGGTGGAGAAAACCATAATACAATGAAACCCTCATTAATTAAGGCCCTGTCACACTGCCCAACGGATGCAAAACGTTAATAGACAGGACACAACGGACGAGCAAAATGTTCCATCCGTTGTTATCCGCTCTCAAAAGGGGCTAAAATTTGCATAACCAGAACGGATAACATGGAAAGGAAAGGACGCGGGGAGGATGCAGAGTGGATGGAAAGCGGATGCGGAACAGAAGCCCAGCGGATGGAAGCGGATGGGAGTGGATGGCACATCCGCTAGGCTTCCGGGGGGCCTCAGCAAAGCGGACGCAGAACGGATACAGCGGATGCACAGCGGATGCACAGCGGATGAAGCGGATGCAGAGCGGAAGCCTAGCGGATGCACAGCGGATGAAGCGGATGTACAGCAGAAGCCGAACGGATGCCGAGCGTTAATTGTGCATGCAGGGGGGATGCATTGCGTAAGCCCTGCGGATATAAAGGGAAGCAGCTCCCAAGCAGGTCACCATTCGGAGGAAAGACCTGCTGCCTGATACATCAAGTCCTTGCCTGCCCTGCCTGCATGCCTGCCTGCAAGCCTTGCTGCCAGCCTTCCTGCCAGCCTGCCTCCAAGCCTGCCTCCCAGCCTCCTGGCCAGCCTCCCTGCCAGCCTTGCTCTCTGCCTTCCTGCCAGGCTTCCTGCCAGACTTGGTGCCTGCCTGCCTGCCAGACTTCCTGCCAGCCTTGGTGCATGCCTTCCTGCCAGCCTTGGTGCCAGCCTTCCTGCCAGCCTTCCTTCCAGCCTTCCTGCAAGCCTTGGTGCCTGCCAGCCTCCCTGCCAGCCTCCCAGCCAGCCAGCAACCCCAAAACCATGGGGAAGAAGCGAAAGCCTCAGCAACCTGCTGCCATCCCTGGCAAGAGGGACAGGGCCACCCGCCCCCTTGCCCTGACTCTGCTACTGCTCAGGCTTCTGCTGCTCGGGCTCGCTCTTCTGGTGCTGGAACTTCTGCTGGCACTGCTCCTGGCGGTGGTGCTTCTGCTCGTGCTTACTCTGCTGGTGCTGCTCCTAGCGGTGGTGCTTCTGCTGGTGCTTACTCTGCTGAAGCTGCTCCTGGCGGTGGTGCTTCTGCTGGTGCTTACTCTGCTGAAGCTGCTCCTGGTGGTGGTGCTTCTGCTGGTGCTTACTCTGCTGAAGCTGCTCATGGCGGTGGTACTTCTGCTGGTGCTTACTCTGCTGAAGATGCCCCTCGTCCTGCTGTTCCTGCTTGTCCTGCTAGTGCTCCTGGATTTGCTCATCCTGCTCGTCCTGCTGGACCTGCTCGTGCTCCTGGTCCTGCTCATGCTCCTGGTCTTGCTGGCGCTGCTGGTGCTTACTCTGCTGCTGCTGATTCTGGTCCTGCTGGTGCTGCTGCTGCTGCTGCTGCTGCTGCTACTGATCCTGTTGGTGCTGCTGCTGATGATGATGATGATGATCCTGCTGCTGCTGATGATGATGATGAATATGATCCTTCTGGTGATGATGATGATGATGATGATGATGATGATGATGATGATGATCCTGCCGGTGCTGCTGCTGCTGGTGGTGTGGAGGAGCAGCCCCTACTACCTGGGAGCCCCTCTGATGAGGGTCCATCTGGTCCTGCCAAAGGGAGGAAGAGGCGTATGCGACAACGGGAGAGGAGGCAATACTCCATTGAGGAGGAACACGAGGATGAGGTGCTGGAGTGGCTGAGAGAGAATGACTATCTGTGGTGGAAGGGACACCGGCTGTACAGGGACACCAAGCAGAAGCATGCAGCTTGGAGAGAGAAGGCGGTGAGTATGGGCTACACTTCGGAGGTGCTCCTCGGCTGGTGGAAGTACATGCACACCTGGTACGGGAAGCTGCACCTCAAGAAATCTGGCCAGGCCGCGGTCAAGCTGATGGACAGAGAGACCTACGTCATGGCCAGGTGCAGCTTCCCAGAGGGTGAGATCCGCCACCGAGAAGCAGCCCCTCTGTTTACCCTCTCTCTCCGGCAGCCTGCTGAGAGCCAGTCTTCTTCCGGCCCAGAGTCACTTCCTGTCTCCAGGCAGGTTTCTGTGGAACATGCATGGCAGAGAACCTGGGGACAGGTGTTGTAACTGTGGTGGAGCGCGTGGAGGACTCCCTGGTGCCGTGGGAGAAAGGAGACAGCATATCCACCAGAACCATACCCGCATCCACCCACAGCTCCACCTCCACAAAAAGGCAGAGAGCCAGACAGCAGGAGGGTCAGAGCAACACTGTCCTGCTGGAGATCAGGACACCATCCGGACCAGCATAGATCTCCTCTCTCAGCTGGTCCACACTGATTCTTCATCCTCCAACCACAAGCCCTTCCTCACCTATGTCAACCAGACCATCGTGGACATGGCAGAACCCCAGTACCAGGTGGTGAAGGACCGGATCACTGAGCTGCTTCACAACCCTCCAGATCCAGAGGAACCTGCTCCCACCCAGTCCAGGTCTGCTCCTCCACCCCAGGTGATGTCCCTCCCATTCCAAGGCTTCCCACAGGCCCTCACCTACCAGGGCTATGGCTACCAGGAGGTCCAGCAGCACAGGCAGCAATCCTTTCCAGTCCAGGCACAGAGTCATCGGACGCCAACGTTGCCACTGGTTCCACTGATGCCACCGATGCCACCCACGACACTGATGTCACCAACGCCAATGATGCCACCCACGACACTGATGCCACTGATGCCACCGACGCCAACAATGCCAGTCCTCACACAGCTGCAGGCCAGACAGCCCCACTACACTGCTCCTTCCTCCACCCCACAGACAAGCCCGGCCTCAGTACATCTGTCCTTGGTACTGGGGCTGACACCCCATGGCATGGAGGAAGGAGCTCTCAACATCATGGGGCTGAGCCAGCTGTCTGAGAGCTTTCTCAACACACCATCAGCTGTTGTCCTCTCGGGTCCAGGAACACCAGTTGGGCTTCAGACCAGTACTCCAGCACCAGTGACCTCCACAGCACCTGGACCCTTCTCCCCTGAGATTGGGCACACCTCCGAGTGACCAAGAGGAGTGCCAGAGATTGGCTGGCTGGCTACCTGTGGACTTTATTTGGACACTTGACTTGGGTCATTTTTCTTATACAGCTTGTTGTTCAATAAAGTTTATCTTTGAGTCACACACTTGCTTCAATTTTTTTTTTTTTTAATAAAGTCTTGGTGGAAACTTTTAGAACTGGTTTAAACCTTTGCATGCTTGTGAGATGGGTTAAGATAGCAGTGGGGTGGGCAGGGATACCTGTGGGATGGATAATAGCTGTGGGATGGGCAGGGATATCTATGGGATGGGCAGGGATACCTTTGGGATGGGTTGAGATAGCTGTGGGATAGATAAACCTCCAGTGCAAGCATAGTGGGACTGTATGGTCCACCCTCCCAGGTGCAACACCTATGGCCCTTTATTATCAATAATAATGTAATAATCATCCACACATGTCAACATAAAAACAACTCTTTATTAAATGCCCTGATCATTGTAGGGCCGTTCAACATACATGGAACAATCTCATCAGTGTGATGAGACAGGCTGAAGGAAGCATCCATTAATCATCTGTCATCCTGTCTTGCCACTCCACCGCTCCAGCTGGGGAGTTGCACCAGTGTTTCAGGAGGTTGCGCTGCTTCTTCCCTTCACGTGAGGCTCTGTTGGGGCCTTGCACATCCTGAGTGTCTATCAGGTTTTGCCCTTGCCTCCATTCACCAGGCTCCATGTCCCCATTACCTTGTTGGAGGTCCACGAGTCTGTTCTGCAAGACTGGGTAGCGGGTGCGCATGAGATTGTGCAGGATGCAGCAAGCTTCCACGATCCTCCTCATGGTCTGTGGGCGATGCTGCATGGTGGTGAGAAGTACCTGGAAACTGTTGGCCAGGATGCCAAAGGTGTTCTCCACCACCTGCCTTGCCCTGGACAGCCTGTAGTTGAAGATTCTCTCTTCACGGGTGAGGAGTCTGGAGGTGTAGGGCTTCATGAGGTAGATTCTGAGGGAGAAGGCGTCATCCCCCACGATGAAGTATGGCACATCTTGTTTGTCGTTGGGCAGTGCGTCTGAATCTGGGAAGCCCATGATGAGGTTGCGTTCCAGCCCCTCCTTGAGGTGACTGGCGTTGTATACCTGGGCATTTGAACATGAGCCATTGCCTGAAGCATCGATGTACATGAACTTGTAGTCAGCATCGACCATGGCGAAGAGGACGATGCTGAAGAAGCCCTTGTAGTTGAAATAAGTGGACCCCGACTTGGCTGGCTCTTTGCAGGCCACTTGCTTCCCATCTATGGCTCCAACAGTGTGGGGGAAGTTCCACCTCTGATACCACTGCTCTGCAACTTTCTTTCATCCTTCTTCAGTGGAGGGGCACTGGAGGAGCTCCTCCAGGTATTCTTCGATGATGGCCTGCACCACTTCTCTGACCACAATGCTGATGGTGTTGTGTGGCACCCTCCAGCCGTACTGCATGCTCCTGTAGGTGTTCCCTGAGGCCAGGTGGCGCAGAGTGAGTGCCACCTTGAGCCCAGGTTCCAGGCTGGGCCGGAAGTTGGTGTTTGCCTTGGTCAACCTGGGTCTCAGCCGCTGCACAACTTTGTCAAACATGGCTGGAGGCATCCTCATGAAGTTCTGGAATGCACGAGTGTCTTTGTTCCTGAGCTCCACCATCAGCTTGTTGTACAGTCCGTACTCTGCTCTTCTCCTGATCCATCTTCGGACCCAGATGCTTCTTAGCCACCTCTTTTTCTTCCTGTAGTAGAGTTCACAGAGCCTGTAGATGGCTTCGCACTGTTGCAGAACAATGGTGGCTGCCAAAAGGAGTGTGTTATGATCTACGGTGGACATGACTGGATGCTGTGGAAGAGCAAGAGGCAGATGAAGGCAGCAGAGGTCTGCACAGCTGGTCTGCTGGTCTGAAAGTGAGATCCAGATGAGTTGCTCCCCCTTTTTATAGGCAGTATAGGTTTTCCCCTAGTTGTCCCTTTGTGTCCTCTAGGCATCCTCTAGACATCCTTAATATCCGAGATAGGTCCCCTCTGCGAACGTTTTTTCCATTTTAAATGCTTTGTTTCCGTGCTGCATCCACTAGGCATCCGTTCTGCATCCGTTCTGCATCCGTTCCGTTTCCTCTCTGCGTCCGAGCGGATGCAAGTTGCTCGGATGCACAGCGGATGCCTAGCAGATATAGCGGATGCATAACAGATGCAGAACGGATGCCTAGTGGATGCCTAGCGGATGCAGAATGGACGCATTGGATACATTTTCCGCTCAAACGTTTTGAGCAGTTCAAAACTTTCTGAGCAGATGAAACGTCAATAAACGGATGCTGGACGGATAGAGAGGAAGCAAAATGGAGGCAGTGAGTACAGAACGGATACATCGCGGTAACCAATGGATGGCAAGCTTTTTTGTCTGTTTTACATCCTCTTTCCATCCGTTGGTGCAGTGTGACAGGGGCTTTAGTATATTCTAAATAATTCTTTTATCCCTAGGGAATGATGAAGCTCAGTGCACAGCATATCTCCAGCTGTTACTGTAAAGAATAGTTTGTTAGATCATATTATAAGTACATGAATAAAGAGATAAAAGCTGTACAAATAATATTCAGAATATTTAATATAATGACAAGAACTTAAAAATAGCCTAGTAAGCATAACTGTAAACAGTGCTTAGTCTATTATTTATCACTTTTGTCTTGGCACATTTGTTCCCTTTTTAAAGAAATTGCTTACCTGTTAGTTTAAATTCCTAAGACATTGTCTTATGAACTGTGTCACAATTTTAATATTATGGTCGTAAATTTCTAGGTTCTATATAATAGTTGTTTGATATAGATGCTGGTGGAACTAATATTCCAGACACAGTGATGTACTATGCCTGCGTTTTCTGCAAAAGCTCAAAATGCTATGAATGTTTCCAAATTTGAACGTTGGATTTTTGAGGTAAAATGTAAATTGAAAATTTGGCATTTGAAATGTCAAGCTCAATCAATAAATGTCAATTATTAATTTATATTGGTGGAATAAATGATGGTATTAAATTAATAAAAATATGTTTTAAACTCCAATGTCATTATACCATTTAATGTTGATTGCTCCATGTCTACTGACACCAAATATTTACATCTACTGAATGTCAGCTGCCAAACTTTAGAATTTTATGACTATTATACTAAAATACTTCATACTGTCTGTTAATTATTGTGCTAAAGGTCAATATTGATCAGATTATGTCAGAATGCTGTAACAATGGTTTGATCATTGTGATGAAAGCAACCAGCTCTTGCAGATCCTGTTGCTGTTTAACCCCTATTTAACCCCTAATTAATATTAGGCTGATGTATGTCATTATTTTTCTGAAAATATTATCTTCATGTGAAAGTGTTCTTTTTTTCCCTTGCCTTTTGTCAGAGTTTTTCTGAAATCCTTTCAAATGAATTTTGTGTTGAAATTGAGTTTTGTTGTAAAATAACAGATGGTGATGTTGTTTCTTTATTCTTACTTAAAGTATTTCACACCATCATTTCAAAACCACCAAAGAATACTGTATGTACAAGGTCCAAGTCACTATGACAGTACCAGACTTTTGAAAGAACTCTGTCTTGCTATGATCATGGAAGCCTTTTTATCGGTAACAGAAAAGAAAGAAAGAAAGAAAGAAAGAAAGAAAGAAAGAAAGAAAGAAAGAAAGAAAGAAAGAAAGAAAGAAAGAAAGAAAGAAAGAAAGACTGAATATTTTGAACAGGTTTGACTGCCACTGCTCTTAAAATTTTCCTGGACAGAGGTTGAGGTGAGATGGAGTGGCATTAGGACATGGGACTGCTGATAATCTGAAATTCTGCTCTCCAAATCAGATAAACAAATGAAATAAATACTCCCCAACACACATACATAGCTATACTAACACTTTTTGTCTTCTCTTTCTCTTTGCCCAGAGGGCTTGCAAGAAAAACAGAAATAGCTGCCAGAGATCTCTGGCAACTACTTTCATGTTTTCCAATCAGATAAAGGGCTATGTGTTATTAAACTCAGATGAAACTGACAACCCTCCTGAATCTTAAACTGCTTCTATTCAAAAATGTTTTTATTAACAACATCTTTTTTACCCCAGCCCAAGATATGAAATAGCATCTCTTTGCTATTAAAGAAGCCCAACTTTATCTGGGTTTCATGTTCACTCTAATGAATGGATTCTTTAAAGCAGTAACATTCCTACCCTCCAAGCTTGTGCAGAACCATTATATTAAAGTAGGCTTCTAGTCAATAGTTCTTAACTATTGGAGATGTGCCATCCTTACACAAGGTCTAAAACATTTTTAATTATTAGATTATAGGATATGAAAGCAAATAATAGGACAGAGGGGGGAGGAAAAGGGGAAAGAAAAGTGAGGAGGGAGAAAGAAAAGAAAAAAAGGTGTTGACTCTCTCTTGTGACTCTCTCTATTTCAGTAGAATAAAGCAATAACATTGAACCTCAACTTTTTAATTTTCTATAATAATATAAACTTGCCATTTCTAAAACAGCAAATCAATCTAATCTAAGTTTCATCTTTTTCCACCTCAAACACAAAGTCCAGAAGCAGTCTCCATGTAGCAATAAAATACTTCTATTTTTTTCTTTAATCAAAACAGTCAATTTAGCCAACGTTGCCAGCTCCATCAACTTCAGTAGCTATTTGTCCATATTGGGAACCAAAATGTCCTTCCATTTTTGTGCCTACAGTAGTCTTTCTGCCCTCAATATATATAAAAAGCATTGCTGAATCTCTCCTGGAACATACTTGGCTCTAATGAGCATAACACAACAGATCTCATGCAATTATATTTAAAATGGTTAAGCTGAATATTAGCTTTCCCATATTTCTGTTGTACATTGGAACCATCTGTGAACTGTTACTATGTTTTACAATAAGGAAGCATAATTGGAAGCACAAATCAAAATATTTGGCCCCCTCAAAAGTAGATCTATGAACACTATATTGTGAAAAATTCACAGGCTACACATTTCAAGTCAGTGGCAAAAGATTTACGTATGCAATTCATTCTTCTGCTTCAAAATAGTTAGCTCAATCAATTGTTATTTATATGAATGGGGTGGTTTATAATTACCTTCTTCACAACAGAAACAAAGTAAATGAAAATTGTGTAGTGATTGGGGTGATTACTGGATTTTAATCAAGTTTGAACTCAACATACTGTGATGTGTTATTTAAAGAAAAACTGAAAAGGACAAGCTATGTATTACAAAAGATGATTAATAATTACCTTGCTTTGATCAAGCATTTTGTTTTTCTTGCAATAAGATTGGTAGAAATCTATAAACAGTTTGACAGTTAAAAAGAGGCATTTTAGTGTAAAATGATCATCTTGACTTATTTCATTGGCTTTTCATGAAAAAGCAAAATAAACAACCAGTACATTCCCATCTGGCTTGGAGGAGCCAGTTCTCATAAATTAGCTTAAGATATTTGGGAAGAGGGAAAAATGCTTCAACTGGTGGAATCATACAAGGATTTGCATATCATATATGTAATCATACAAGAGTTTATAACACATTTATTATGCACTGGGCCACAAAAACTGCAAAACCATGAGATGTTTGAGATTGTGAGAAATCAAATTATTTTGATTGATAGGAAAATAATGGCAAAAATCATCCAAATGCATAACTCTGGGTGTCTGTGATGGAATGAATGTTAATATACTAATGTAGACCTTGGAATAGGCTACAACTGTCACTATTTTTGTTCTCATGATAATTCATGAGAGTTTCAAGAGAGAAACACAGAGATGGATCTATAAAAGGGAAATTGTGGGACATTTATTATAAACTTGATATAAAGAGACTTTGATAAAATATATCAAGAATTTCTTCAGAACTGTGCAATTCATATTTTATAGTAAATTTGAGAACATTTAAAGTTTGGAGTTTTATCAGAATGAGAGAATCTCTTTACAATGACATCAGAAAGCTTCATTTATTTGTATGGTTGGTTTAAAAAATAAATTCCAAATCAAACAACTTCAACAGGAGAACAATCATTTGGAATTTGGATTAATTTAATGAAGAAATGCACAAACCAAACCAAGGCAAACTTCTCAAACAATGCTTGATAAGGAGAGTTTAAAACAATTTTATGACCAGATTACAGGAAACTGAGTTATAGATCAAAAACAAAACTCTGAAGAGAATTGGCTGGTTGATTTTGTATTAACCTGGAAAAAGAACTGAAATTTGAAACAAGTACATGATGTTAGACAGAGTTACTCCCACCTCTCTTGTAGGAGAAAGTCCATGTAAAACTCTGCTAGAGAGAAATTCCCTGAGGCTGGGCTCCAGCATGAGTCTGAAAACTGGGAAGACTAAACTTCTGGTCCTAATGATTGACCCAGATTGGATCCTGTAACATTCATGAATACTTATATGCTGTAAATTTTCCTGGAGAATAATGCAAGAAATGTTCACTTCTATTCATGCCATGTCTATTTTGCAGACCTGAATGAGTTATTGAGTTAAAGAGTTGAAAGCTATAGGAAGAAATGAATGCCTCTGGAAGTTAGGAGGTGATATTTGAAGAAAAAAAGAAAGGGAAGGAATTCCTCTTTTTTGCCCTGAGTTCTTTATTTTTGCTTTAAAAAAAAAAACATTCATGAAAATGCTGAACATTCTAAATAGGACAATTGCATACCTCGTGCAGCTTGAAGAAATCAATTCACATGTAATTAGCACAGACAAATTTCACAGCAACAGCATACAATTAAAGGGCCTGTCACATCGGCCGACGGATGCAAAACGTTTGTAAAAAGGACACAGCGGATGAGAAAATGTTCCATCCATTGTTATCCGCTCTCAAAAGTGCCCCAAATTTGCATAAGCAGAGCGGACAACAACGGAAAGGAACGGATGGGGGGAGGATGTAGCCAGGATGTAAAACGGATGCTCCAAGGAAGCCTAGCGGATGGAAGCAGATGGGAGCGGATGGCACTTCCGCAGGGCTTCCGGGGGAGCACAGCGAAGCGGACGTGCAACGGAAAGAGAGGATGCAGAGCAGATGCTGAGCGGATACAGCGGATGCCTAGCAGATGCAAAGCATTCACTGCGCATGCGGGGAGGATGCATTGTGTCAGCCCCGTGGATATAAAGGGAAGCAGCTCACAAGCAGGTCACCATTCAGAGGAAAGACCTGCTGCCAGACACAGCTTCAGCCAGCCAGCCAGCCAGCCAGCCAACCAACAACCATGGGGAAGAAGAGAAAGCCTCTGCCATTTGCTGCCAGCCCTGGCAAGAGGGACAGGGCCACCATCCCACCCCCTGGCCCTGACTCTGCTTCTGCTGGGGCTTCTGCTGCTGGAGCTTCTGCTGATGCTGCTCCTGGTGCTGGTGCTTCTGCTGGTGCTTAGTCTGCTGGCACTGCTCCTGGTGCTGGTGCTTTTACTGGTGATTACTTTGCTGGCACTGCTCCTGGTCCTGCTGGACCAGCTGGTGCTCCTAGTGCTCCTGGTCTTGCTGGTGCTGCTGGTGCTCCTGGTCCTGCTGATGCTCCTGGTCCTGCTGGTCCTGCTGGTGCTCCTGGTCCTTCTGGTGCTCCTGGTCCTGCTGGTCCTGCTGGTGCTCCTGGTCCTGCTGGTGCTTACTCTGCTGCTGCTGATCCTGGTCCTGCTGGTCCTGCTGGCACTGCTGGTGCTTATTCTGCTGGTGCTTCTGCTGATGCTGCTGGTGCTGCTGGTGATGATGCTGATGCTGGTCCTGCTTTTGCTGCTACTGTTGTTGTTGTTGCTGCTAGTGGTGGTGGTGTGGAGGAGCTGCCCCTACAACCTCAAAGTCCCTTTGATGAGGGCCCAGATGGCCCTGCCAGAGGGAGGAAGAGGCATACATGTGAACGAGAATGAGAGAGGAGGCAGTACTCCATTGAAGAGGAACATGAGGATGAGGTGCTGGAATGGCTGAGGGAGAACGAGTATCTTTGGTGGAAGGGACACAGGCTCTATCGAGACACCAAAAGGAAGCAGGCTGCTTGGAGAGAGAAGGTGGAGAGCCTGGGCTACACTTCAGAGGTCCTTCTTGGCTGGTGGAAGCACATGCACACCTGGTACGGGAAGCTGCACCTCAAGAAATCTAGCCAGGCCACGGTCAAGCTGACAGACAGAGAGACCTGCCACTGAGGAGCAGCCCCACTCATAACCCTCTCTCTCAGGCAGCCCGCAGAGAGCCAGTCCTCTTCTGGCCAAGAGTCAGCTCCTGTGTCCAGGCAGGTATCTGTGGAGCGTGCCACGATGGCGACCCCCCCGACAGCTGCACTACCCATGGCGGAGCATGTGGAGGACCTCCTGATGCAGTGGGAGCAAGGAGAGGGCACTTCCACCAGAGACCAACCCATATCCACCCCCAGCTCCACCTCCACAGAAAGCAGGCAGAGAGGCAGACCAGAGGGGCAGAGCCACACTGTCCTGCTGGAGATCAGGGACACCATCAGAAGCAACGTAGATCTCCTCTCTTAGCTGGTACACACCGACGTCCATCCTCCAACCGCAAGCCCTTCCTCACCTATGTCAACCAGACCCTCATAAACATGTCCGAATGTTAGTTCCAGGTGATAAAGGACAGGATCACTGGTCTTCTTCACAACCCTCCAGACCCAGCTGAACCTGCTCCCACCCAGTCCAGGCCTGTTCCTCCACCCCAGGTTATGTCACTGCCCTTCCAAGGATTTCCACAGGCCCTCACCTACCAAGGCTTCGGCTACCAGGAGCTCCAGCACCACAGGCAGCCCTTCCCAGTCCAGGCACAGGTACATCGGATGCCACCGGTGCGACCGATGCCATTGATGCCACTGATGCCACCCACATCACTGATGCCACCCACGCTGCAGATGCCACCCATGCCACAGATGCCACCCACGCCTCACCTCGCTCAGCTGCAGACCAGACCGCCCCACTACACTCCTCCTTCCTCCACCCCACAGCCAAGCCCCACCTCAGAACATCTGTCATCGGTCTTGGGACTGACACCCCATGTCATGGAGGAAGGGGCTCTCAACATCACAGGACTGAGCCAGCTCTCTGAGAGCTTCCTCCACACACCATCCCCTGTTGTCCTCTCGGGGCCAAGCACCCCAATGATGCCTCAGACCAGCACTCCAGCAGCAGCCACTTCCACAGCACCTGGACCCTTCACCCCTGAGACTGGGCATGCCTCAGAGTGACCAAGAAGAGTGCCAGAGACTGGGTGGCTATCTGTTGACATTATCTTTGCTTGGGACACTTGGGTCATTTTGTGCAGGATGCAGCAAGCTTCCACGATCCTCCTCACGGTCTGTGGGCGATGCTGCATGGTGGTGAGAAGTACCTAGAACCTGTTGGCCAGGATGCCAAAGGTGTTCTCCACCACCCGCCTTGCCCTGGACAGCCTGTAGTTGAAGATCCTCTCTTAACTGGTGAGGAGTCTGGAGGTGTAGGGCTTCATGAGGTAGATTCTGAGGGAGAAGGCGTCATCCGCCATGATGAAGTAGGGCACATCTTGTGTGTCGTTGGGCAGGGGGTCTGGATATGGGAAGCCCATGATGAGGTTGCATTCCAGCCCCTCCTTGAGGTGACTGGCGTTGTATACCTGGGCATCTGAAGCTCACCCATTGCCTGAAGCAACGATGTACATGAACTTGTAGTCAGCATCGACCATGGCGTTGAGGATGATGCTGAAGAAGCCCTTGTAGTTGAAATAAGTGGACCCTGACTTGGCTGGAGCTTTGCAGGCCACGTGCTTCCCATCTATGGCTCCAACAGTGTGGGGGAAGTTCCACTTCTGATACCACTGCTCTGCAACTTTCTTCCAGCCTTCTTCAGTGGAGGAGCACTGGAGGAGCTCCTCCAGGTATTTTTCGATGATGGCCGGCACCTCTTCTCTGACCACAATGCTGATGGTTTTGTGTGGCACCCTCCAGACGTACTGCATGCTCCTGTAGGTGGTCCCTGAGGCCAGGTGGCGCAGAGTGAGTGCCACCTTCAATCCAGGGTCCAGGCTGAGCCGGAAGTTGGTTCTCTGCTTGGTCAACCTGGATCTCAGCCATTCCATAACTTCATCAAACATGGCTGGCGGCATCCTCATGAAGTTCTGGAATGCACGAGGGTCTTCGTTCCTCAGCTCCACCATCAGTTTGTTATACAGTCCGTACTCTGCTCTTCTGGTGATCCATCTTCGGATCCAGACACTTCTTGGCTGCCTCCTTTTCTTCACGTAGAAAAGGTGAAAGAGCCTGTAGATGGCTTCGCACTGTTGTAGAACGATGGTGGCTACCAAAAGGAGTGTGTGATGATCCATGGTGGAGATGACTGGATTCTGTGGAAGAGCAAGAACAAGAGCAAGGCTGAAGAGGTCTGCACCGCAGGGCTACTGCTCTGAAAGTGAGATCCATTTGAGTTCCTCCCTCTTTTTTTTGGAAATATAGGTTTTCCGCTCGGTGTCCTTTTGCATCCTCTAGGCATCCTGCAGACATCCTAAATATCTGAGATACGTCCTCTCTGCAAACGTTTTTACCATTTTAATGCTTTGTATGCGAGCTGCATCCACTTTCATCCTTTCTAAGTCCGTGCTACTAATGCTTTGTGTCCGTTCCGTGTCCGTTTCTCTTCCTCCCTGTGTCCGTTTTCCACTGGAGCGGATTTGAGTTGCGCGGATGCACAGCGGATGCCTAGCGGATATAGCAGATGCATAACGAATGACGATGGATGTAGAACGGTTGTTGCCCTTATGTGTTGCGGATGCAGAATGGACGCGTTGGATACATATTCCGCTCAAAATGTTTTGTGCAGCTCAAAACTTTTTGAGCAGATGACATGCCAGTAGACGGATGCTGGACAGATAGAGAGGAGGAAAAATGGACGCAGTGAGTACAGAACGGATGCATCGCGTTAACCAACGGATGGCAAGTGTTTTTCTCTGTTTTACATCCTCTGTCAGCCTTCAAGATCTTCTACTATTGCTTTGCATCTTTCGACTGCCATAAGTAACGGGGGGAGGAAGGGAAAGTCTGGTAAGTGAGCTGGAGGTGTTAAATTCTTCTGTTGTGTAAATGGGGGGGGGAGCATACAATAGAGTTAGGTTTCTATTTCTTGCTTAGCTTTCTTTTCTCTGCGCAACTGCAACCCGTTATCAAAATATGCCAAGGTCAACGGACAGAGGCCTCATCATCACCTGAAGATGCCCACATGATCATATTCACAACTTCTAATTGGAAGTGTCATCTGAACTATTGGGGGTGGGAACATTTCCATCATTTTGTATATGTGAATTGCATGCCTAATTTCTCAGATTCAGAATTCTTTGGTTGCTACCACTTCACTTTCAGTAAAAGATATCTTTTCTCTAAACTAAAGAGTCTAAGTATTTCTTTCCTGGATTTTGAATGGAGCTCCGCCTGACATCCTCTTTCCATCCGTTGGTGCTGTGTGACAGGGGCTTAAGAATAATAGTTCATTTTTGAATGTAGAAACTTCCTCAGACAGTATCTGGAACTGTTAGGGGAGACATCTTTAATTATTTAATGGATTAATTCCAGAGAGCAGGATAATTGTAATAAAATACACAAGTATTGCTTTTCCTTTTCTTACAGAACTGATATTCTTATTTGGCAGCACTATTAGAACTCTTTTAAGGAATGAGAGAATTAAATCTCCTTTTCCATTTAATTACTGGACTGAATGGAATAGTAGTTTACTATAAATGACACAGTGATAAAAAGCAGGGAGAAACCTACTTTTGTCATGGTTGGTTGAGTCAGTGCAGAAAAGCCTTAGGCCTGCAGCTTATGAATCATCCTTTAGCCATATGGAAGGGCTAGCTATTTATGGAGTGAACAAGGGAGAACTAATGCAATATATTTTAGAAGGGAAAAAGATTTCCATGTACCCTAAAAGATAAAAAAATATATTGCAGAAGGGAAGGAGAGGGGAGGGAAGGGAAGGGAAGAAAAGGAAAGGGGAGGGAAAGGAAGGGAAGGGGAGGGAAAGGAAGGGAAGGGAAGGAAGTGAACAAAACAACAAAAAGGATAAAGCTACAAGGGATGTGGGGATGCTGAAGTAAAAAAAAGGAATTAAATCATTCATTTCTAAGAGAAAGTGCCATTTGTGAAATAACACTTTGTTTCTGAAGTACAGAAAGAACTTGCTTAGTGACCATGACTGGGACCAGCAACCTCATCACAAAGCACTGTGGTTGCTGCGCAGAGACTCCTATGACCATAACTTATGACCACACTTCCATTTTCATCATTAAGCAAAACAACAGGTGACTGCAACTTACACTCTTACTTCCATCTGTTTCATTATTTCTGCTTGTTACAAGCGCATTGACTTTGCTTGTTGCTTTTGTGCAAAGCACATAAATGGTGATCCTGTGATTGTGTGATGCTGTGGGGATTGTAGATATGAGATTTGGTTACAAAGCTGTATTTTTTAAAAAAATGTTACTTTGAAAGATAAATGAGGCAGCTGGTAGCATGGTCTACCTCTAAAAGAGAAAATGGATGACAATTAAGTATAACCTAAGCAATTTTGAATATTACTACATACAACACAAACACACACATAACACTTTGATACCTTTTCAAAAGATTGTGAGAGCAGTGATGGATTTCAAGTCTTCCTCTTATTTGAGGTTGGTTCTCTTCATTCCTAAATCCAATTCTGCCCCTTTATTACTCTAGGAAACATTTTATGCTCACCAATATTCTGAATTCCCAATTTCCATGCCAGAAATGGAGTTCGATTATGTTAAGTGTGGGAAAAGATCGACTCGAGACCAGTTAGACTTCAGCTCTTTTTATTTCTCTTGTTGGACTGAACTGCCACTGAGCCGTGGCATCCTTTTTTATAGCGGCTGTTCACGGCTTTCGGCTAATGACAGTTCTTCAAATCTCCCGCCGACTGGCGGGCCAATCCAATTGCAGTATTTCAAGTATGCAAATATCTAACACCTCTCGCCACATGGTCCAGTCCAACCAATCAGGGCCCCTTACATAACATAGTCACATAAATAGGCGGGGCTTTTATGATTCCTACTGGACATGGGCAATCCAGTTGCGGTGTTGTTTTAGGGCTGTTCGGATGGGTTCGCTATTTCTCCTGACCTCCTCTGTGGAACCTCCTGGAAGGTAGAGTCAGCCATGCTGCTCCCACCTGGTCTAGTTGAGTCGGCTCGGCTGCTCCCTCTAAGGGAAGCTTCATGATGACTTTCCGCTGCCTGTTCCATTCTCCCAAAGTCCTTTTCAGGTATGTGACTGCAATTTCTTATCGGGGCAACCAGTGGTGTTGGTTGGTGCATTGTTGGTGCACTGTTGTTGGTGTTTGTTTGTTTATTTCTCGTGTTTGTGGCAGGCCTTCCCCTCCCCTCTCACTTGTGTTTGAGGTGGTTCATTTGTGTGTGTGTGTTCTTCTCCTTCGTCCCTTTGGTTGTTAGTGTTTCTTAATAGTGTTCTTGATCTAAGCTGGTCTATGTGTCTCCTCCAGCTTCTTCTGTCCTCTGTCTCCACTCTGTATGACTGGGGTCCTGTTACCTGGGTTATTTTAGCTGGTATCCATAGTGGATTCCCCATGAGGTTTTTTGCGTATACCAGGTTCTCTATCCCAAATGTACGGATCAGTTACTGGATCAGTTTGTTGGCTTCTCGGGGCTGTATGTGGGGTACAGCCTGCTTAGGTGAGACCTTAATTTTCTGCCCATCAATAGTTCTGCTGGGCTTTTATTAGTTGTGGAACTTGGTGTGATGTGTTGTATGGTTAGTAGTTTCTAGATTTTTTTCCTGGGTGTCTCCAGTTTCCAGTTTGTGGAGTGTTTCCTTAAGATACGGACCATGCGTTCCACCCATCTGTTTGTAGCCGGCCGGCCCAGTGCTATCAAGGCGTGCCTTATTCCTTGTTAGGCCAGGAACCTCTCAAATGTTAGTGCCGTGAATTGTGGCCCGTTGTCAGGTACAAGTAGATCCAGTAAGCCATGTGTTGCGAAAAGTTTCGTGAGCTGTCTGACTATGGCTTCTGTTGTGGTTGAGTGCATGATGCTTACCTCCAGCCAATTTGAGTAAGCATCTACCACTGTCAAAAATGTATGACTTTTCGTTGGTTCTGCGAAATCAATGTGTATTCTCGACCATGGTCCCCTAGGTGTTTCCCAGTCTAGTATAGGTGCAGAAGGGGGTGCAGGTCTAGATTCTGGGCATTGTTTGCACATTTCCAACCATCTCCCAATGTCTTTATCCATCCCTGGCCACCATACGTAACTCCTGGCCAAAGACTTCATCCTTACAATGCCTGGGTGTCCTTCATGTAATAAGTTAAGCATTTGTTCCCTCAGTATGTCCTGTATGATCAACCTGTCCCCCCATAGAATGCATCCTTTTAATATCGAGAGTTCTGTTTGTCAATTCCGAAATGGTTTAACAGTCTCGTTATCTTTGGTGTCTGGCCATCCTTTACGTACCCAATTTAAAATTCGTGCCAGGTCTCTGTCTTTCGCAGTTTCCTTCGCGATGTCTGCTGCTGTTATGGGTAGGTTTTCCAGCGTCTCAATTTGCAGGGTTGATGTGGTTGGTGCAGGACCATCTTCCAGTTCAGTTAAAGGGGAAACGGCTCAGGGCATCGGCGTGTGTAATGTTCTTACCATGCTGGTGGATTAAATTGTAGTTGTATGCAGCAAGGGACTCGGACCATCTTGTTATTTGTGGTGACAGTATGTTTGGTGTGGCTTTGTTCCCTATGAGTATTCCTAACAGGGGTTTGTGATCTGTGATTAGAGAAAAAGTTCTGCCATAAATGTATTTGTGGAAATGCTTGACCCCTGTTATTGACCCCAGCGCTTCCCTGTCTAATTGACTGTAATTTCTCTCTGCTTTAGATAGGGTTTTTGAGTAGAAAGCGATCAGTGCTTCCCTTCAATCGGGTAATGTGTGACTGAGTGTTACCCCGACGCCAAACGGTGATGCATCACAGGTTAAGGTTAGTGGCAAGGTTTTGCTGGATTGAATTAGTATAGAGTCTGGTGTCAGTAAGTCCTTGATTCCCTGGAATGCGGTTTCTTCTCGACGCTCCCAGGTCCAGGTAGCTTTCTGATCCAGCAGCCTGTGTAACAGTTCTGCTACCGTTGCCTTCTGTGGCAAAAAGACATTGTAAAAGTTAATAAGTCCCACAAAGGCTTGTAACTCTATTTTATTTCCAGGTCTGGGAGCTTCTTTGATTGCTCTGATTTTCTTTTCTGTGGGGTGGATCCCTTCTTTATCTATGAGGTATCCCAGGAATTCAATTTTGTCAGTGGCTAGTTGGCACTTCTCTCTTTTCACTTTAAGTCCTGCCTCTTTAAATCTTTGTAAGACTTCTCTCAGGCAGCCTTCCAATTGTTTTTTGTCCCTGGCTGATTCCAGTATGTCATCGAAATATGGTACCACCCCCTTGATTCCCTGTATTAGGCTCTCCATTAGACTTTGGAATACCCCGGGGACCACGCTGACTTCAAATTGCAGTCTTTTGCATTTGAATGCCTCCCTGTGAGTCACAATTGTTTGTGCTTCTGCTGTTTCTGGGTCAACTGGCAATTGTTGAAAAGCTTGTGCAAGGTCGAGCTTTATGAAGACTTTTCCTCCCCCCAATGAATGTAAGAGGTGTTGGACCACTGGGACAGGGTATGCACTTTGTTGTAGCACATGGTTGAGGGTAGCCTTATAGTCACTGCAGATGCGCACGGACCCATCTGGTTTAATTGGGGTCACAATTGGGGTTTCCCACCTTGCGTGATCTATTGGTTCCAATACCTCTTGTGCGTTGAGTTTATCTAGTTGCTCATCGATTTTCGGTTTTAGCATGAACAGAACTCACCTTGCCTTTAGCCTGATTGGGGCTATGTTAGGATTTAAATTAAATGAGATTGGGGACCGTCGGTACTTGCCCAGTTTTCCATCAAAGACGTCCTGGAATTCTCGCATCAGGTTCTCTTCCCAATCTATCTCGGTGATGCTGTTTACCCCATTCATTCTGATTTCTAGGTGTGCGAACCATTCGAGCCCCAGTAGGCTTGGGCGATCCTGGTCTACTATTGTCAATGGAAGGATTGTCTTGTATTTTTTTAATTTGACTTGGAAATGTCTGAGTCCGACTACGGGAATTCTGTTCCCTTGGTAGTCTTTAAGGGTGAGTTTTTGTCTCTCTAATTCCTTCGTTTCTATATCTGGTATTCAGCTCTTGAGGGTGTTCCACAATATCATGGATAGGTACGACTGGAATCCACCTCCATCTCACATGGCTGGCCTTCTATTTTGACTTGTACCTGCACCTTCCTTGTATTGATTGCACTCGAATGTCCAATGATTATTGTCTGGTGTGTTTCTTCCTTTCTGCTGGTTTCGCTGAGCCGCTTATTTCTGTTTTCTCGGCTCCAACGGCTCCCTGTCTGCCTTTCTCTAGTTCTGAAGGGGGGGTGCTTCCTCTTTATCTAGGGCTGTAGCTATTTCTGTTCTGGCAGACTCTAGCCATGTGTCCCAGCCTTTCACAATGCCTGAACATAGCGTTGAGGAAACATGGTGGTCCCTTCTGCACCCGGCACAGCAGAATTCAGTTCTCCTTTCTCTCCAGTCTTGTCTGCTTTTTTCCAACTGGAGCCTATTGATTTCTTCTTCCTCCTCATTGGTTTTGGACAGGGATTCGATGTCCTCATGGTGTGTTGTGGTGGTGGGCTTTTGAGTTCCCTCTGTCTTCTTTTCTTGGGCTATGCTAGGGTCTTTCAAGGCTTCTTGTTTTGCTTTATTCATCTGCCACATGGTAGATGCTGATTTCTGCACTACTTCTGCTGTGGTAGCTTCTACGATAGCCTCGGTTACTATGATTTTGGGTCTGGTCAATAATCGGCTCTGTAGAGTGAGATCTCTGAGTCTGAGGACCTCGCGGTCCCTCATGGCCTTGTCCATATTGAGAAATTTGCATGCTCCACCAATGTCTCTTAGAGCTGCAATGAAATCTCCTATGCTCTCACCTTCCTTTTGGTCTCACTTGTAGAATTTGTGCCTCTTGATGAGGCTTGAGATGGTGGTGCATAATGGGCTCGCAGCATTTTGTCCAAATCTGGCCACGCCATCTGTTTCACATTCCGGGGTTTTGCCAATGCTTTGGCCATCTTGAAAACTGTGGGCCCACAATGGGTTAAGAAAACAGCTCTCTTTCAGTTTTCGGATATCCCTTGTAGATCATTGGTCTCGAGGAACATGAGGAATCTGTTGATGTAAGAGTCCCAGTCCTCCGCCGCTGGATTGAACAGTGCAGGTGGTGAGTTTCTGGCGGCCATCTCATCTTTGCTCGGTCTTGTTGCCACATGCTCAACTGGTCTCCTTTGTCTCAGTATCCCACCCTCGTTGCCAGTGTTAAGTGTGGGAAAAGATCGACTTGAGACCAGTTAGACTCAATCTCTTTTTATTTCTCTTGCTGGACTGAACTGCCACTGAGCCATGGCAGCCTTTTTTATAGCGGCTGCTCATGGCTTTCGGACAATGACAGTTCTTCAAATCTCCCACCAATGGGCAGACCAATCCAATTGCAGTATTTCAAGTAAGCAAATATCTAACAGATTGAAAATTTTGGAGGCGGAAAATTACAGAAAAAAGACTGGCCTCAAGTAAGTTAAAATCCATCCTGTAACATTATCCTATTCCTCACCAAGTCTGGCATTGGAATGAGTGGAAAAACAACCAAAAATTATGTACAAGTTTAAAACGGAAGACTGACAAAGTTCTTCAATTCAATTTAGGGAGGTTGCTGATTTCATTAAGGACACCTACATTTGGCTCCTCACATTTTTGTAAACTAAACACTTATCAGATGTTTTTTTAAATGATGGTTAAAAATATCTCCAGATAGCCAACAATTAACAATAGAAAGACAAACACAACAGCAGCAAGAGAAAGGGATTGAATATTCGTCATGCAAACTTGCAATTGAGCTTAGTGTTTCTAATCAAAATAAGACATCTTTATGTATAAATAATGAATCAAACATGTTTTACTCTCTGTGACATTTTTATAGAAGAGAGTAATTTTACTGACTGGTAATATGTTAGAAAACAAGCATGTATGCTGCAAAATAAAGATACATTTAATTATCATAATTAAGCTTTAAGACTTATCACTGTATATAGTAAATTGCATTGTATTAAAGATAAATTCTCCAAAAGACATTTTACTAATAAAAGTATAAATTGCATTATTTATGTCATATTCCTTACAGTGCAATTAATTTGGTAGCATTATGTTTTAAAAACAAAGCACAATTGCAAGAACCTTCTATTAAATAGAGGGCAAGATTAGAGCAGATTCACTAGCTGAAAAGTTTCTTGTGGCACATACATTGCTGATATGCCTCCATTTCCACCAATATCTTTTATTGATAGAACATATTGCTAGAAATAGGCCAAAGTACAGAATGCACAGGGGCACAATGGCTCAGCAGTTAAGATGCTGGCTAGTTGACTGGAAAGCTGACAGTCCCAGTACGAGTCCAATGCACCATACAATGGGGTGAGTTTCTGTTACTTGTCCCAGATTCTGCCCACCTAACCATTCAAAAGAATGCAAATATGAGTAGATAAATAGGTACCATCTTGGTGGAATGATAACAGCATATAGTCATGACCACAAAAATGTCTTTGGACAATGCTGGCTCCCTCTGCTAAGAAATGGAGTCAGACATGATGGGACAAGAAAACCTTCACCTTTACAGAATATAAACAAAGTTATGCAGTATTCCATAGTCATAATATATCTGATTCATAATCCGAGATGGGTAGATTATGAATGACAGAGTTCTAATTATTTATTGTGAACTTGAGCAATTAAAGTGAAAAACCTCTTCTTATCCTTAAAGTATACTGAAAGCTAAAACAAATGAAGGACTGTCAATCTGTGCCTTGCAGGCTACATACAGCTTCTGAATCTGGAGGTTGTAATATCATAATTTGGAAGATAAATCACAGAAATGGTTATTTCTTGTTTTTCAAGATTAAGAAAAGAAATGGGAACATGAGGCTTTTAGGAGACAGAATGTTCCCATTTCTACTTTAAAACCACTTCCAAAATCATCTTTAAAGCACTTCCAAAAACCCAAATTGTTTTGTGGCCACTTCAGAGCAGCAAAATAAATACTATTTTTCTCCCTGTTCTCATTTTTATCTTTAATTTCTCTTCATGGAAAAGAGAACAAGAAAGGATACAATGGGTTCCTGAAGCTGAGATCTAGTCTACAAGACTTTGTCTATCCCTACTGTATTTCTTCAAGATGCAACTATCTTAACAGGAGCCCAACTTTACATCTGCAGATGACATCTCTGAAACTAATGGCACTGCAGGATGCAGAATAGATAAGCAAGCCAGCCTGAACATTCTGAATCCTGAAAATGTAGATGTCTCTTTAAGCAAACTATGGAAGTGCTTAGTTGATAAATATATTTCTGTGAAGAAATGCAAATGTCTTAAGGCCAAACAAATACCAAATACCAAACAAAGACATTTTTGTGGTCATGTCTCCAAGGGATATCTGGAGGAGGCCCAGAGTCACCCTAAAGGGGAGATCAATGGCAGAAAAAATTAATAAATCAATTAATTTTTTAAAAAGAGACAAAGAGAGAGAGACGGGGGGGGCAGAACTGGCATTGAGACTATAAGGCATGCAATCTTGGAGGTCTGAGATCGCTGCCAATATCTTTGGATGGTTCAATTGGATCTAAACCATCCTGAAGTGATAGTGAAAGTAAAGAGCTCATCCTGTTGATCCCAGGGACACTGCAAAGTCCCTGGTAGATCCAGGAGAAGCTCTTTTTGCCAGCAGGAAAAGAGAAAAGAGAACAGAGAACACAGAAATAGGGAACAGGGAAAACCAATGAAAAGGTGGAGAACATCCAACAAATGATGATGAAGTACGATGAGAGACTCCAAAAAATTGAAGAAGAAGATAAACAAAGAAACAAGAAGATTGGACATATTGATAACAGATTAACTGTGGTTGAACAAGATAAAAGTGGTATGCTGAAATGGGAGAGTGATAGATCAGAATTTTATCTTAGATTCCAAAACATAGAGGAAGAAAAGGAACAAAACCTAGCTGAGATAATGATAGAAGTATTGGCTGAAGCTTTGGAAATAACTAAAGAGAAGATGATGGATGGAATAGATGAGGTATATTGAGTCTTCACAAGATATGCAATGAGAAATAGCCTACCAAAAAAAGCTGCATCATTTTACACAGAATTTTTTAGAGGGAAAGAGGAAGTGGCAGAAAAAGAAATTTCATTAATTGAATTCCAAGAGGACTCCCAAATGACAACTGAAAAAGAAGAAGGTGCAGTAGGTGGAAAGGAGGAAGCCAAAGAACAACATGAACCAATATCTGTGAGAGCTGTTAAACCTAACTACAAAATATAACCATGGAAGAGAAAAAATTAATTACAATTAATATAAATGGATTTAACTCAGTTGTTAAAAGAAGGAAAACCTTCCATAAATTAGAGAAATTAAAATTTGATATAATCTGCCTACAAGAAGTACATATTAAAAAGTAATATGAACAATTGTTGATACAGCCAAAATTAGGGAAAATATTTACTTCCTTGACACAATGCAAGAAAAGAGGAGTGGTTTTATACATTACAGATATTATCCCAGTGAAATTGATTTATACTGATGACGACGGAAGAATATTAATAGTGGAAATAATGGACAATAATACAAAAACACTCCTGATTGCAATCTATGCCCTGAATGACAATCAAGAAGAATTTTATAAAAAATGACACATGAAAAAAATTGAACTGGACTATGCTAATATAGTTATGATGGGAAATTTTAATGGAATTGTAGACAATAAACTGGACTACACAGCACAGAAAACAATAAAGCAAAACAGAAAGACCTCCCCAAATCTTTTTTTTTAAATGGTAGATGAAATAAACTTAAAAGAAACATGAAGAGAAAGAAATGCTAAAACTAAACAATACACCTTCTACTCAAATAGACATTTATCATGGTCCAGAATAGATATGATAAGGATGTCAACAGAATTGTTAACTAATATTCAAGAAATAAATATTGAAACAAGTACTTGGGCAGATCACAATCCAATGACAATTAAATGGAAAGGACAAAGAACGTTAAATTATACTATTTTAAAGGAAAAAGACTTCACGCAGTGGATGGAGAAAGAATTGGCTTTTTTCTTTAGAGAAAACAAAAAAGAAGACACATCAATACAGAACGAATGGGATACAATGAAGGCATATGCCAGAGGCTTGATAATAAACTATACCAGGGAGGAAGGCGGAGCTACGTCTCGGTGTTACAGCTGCGATCTCGGGGCTCTGAGATCTCAGCTGATATTTTTGCCTCTGGTCGGTTCTAACGGACCTAAACCGTCCCGTA
>BLBF01000031.1:20240688-20275845 GCA_015471245.1 Laticauda colubrina | reverse complement strand
TCAAATTGAGACTTGGATTTTTTTCTTATTTTCTTTGAGGACTTTAAGGTGACTTTGTAGGTAACCGGACTGAATCAGAAAAAGATTTTTTTTTTTTTTAGTAATATTAGAATATGGATTGACAATATGAGTGGTTATGCAATATAATTGTAATTGACACTATAAAATGAATGCACAAAACTGATGAACCAACCGATACACCGGAAGTACATATGAGAGTAGATGTTTTTTTTTTTTTTTAAAGTTTTTATTAATTTTCTACAAACAGACAAACATACAAAACATTAAAAATGCGGATTATAAATTTTTTGCTTCAATATTGGCAGAAAGACTTAAAAAATACTTAAACAATTTTATCTATCCTGATCAAAATGAATTTCTGTCAAAGAGACAAATTAAAGACAATATGAGAGTAATCTCGGACACTTTGGAATACTATGAGGCACATCCTGAAAAACAAATGGCTTTGATATTTTTAGATGCACAGAAGGCATTTGATAATGTGAATTGGCGATTCATGTTATTACTGCTGGAACAGATGGGCTTTGCTAAAAAATTTATTCAAGCAATAGAAGCTATATATTATAAGCAAACGGCAAAGGTAATGATAGAGGGAGAACTGACAGACTCTATCGATATAAGAAAAGGGACAAGACAAGGGTGCCCACTATCACCTCTGTTGTTTGTGTTAACCTTGGAAGTGCAAAATAGAAATATTAGAGATGAAAAGAATACAAAAGGGATAAAAATTAAAAAGGAAGAATTTAAATTGCAAGCATTTGCAGATGATCTGGTTTTCATCTTCGAAGACTCACTAGAAACAGCATCAAAAATGATAGAAAAGATAAAGACATATGGAAAGGTGGCTGGTTTGAAAATAAATAAAGATAAGACAAAGATCCTGACAAAGACTATGTTATCAAGACACAAGGAAGAACTGGCAAATCTATTGAAAATCCAGGTCATGAATAAGATCAAGTACTTGGGGATATATTTGACAGCAAGATGCAGTACACTAAAAGAGAATAATTATGCCAAACTTAAGCAGCAGATAGCGCTAGATTTGGTGAAATGGGAAAGTTTACAACTGTCATTAATAGGGAGAATACCAACAATCAAGATGAATATATTACCCAGAATTTTATATTCGCTTCAGACAATTCCAGTTAGGCTTGGAAAAGATTACTTTGAAGATTTAAATAAAATTGTGTTGAAATATATATGGCAAGGTAAGAAAGCGAGAATAAAGTTAAAACTTTTGCAAAATGCTAGAATAAGAGGAGGATTTAGTTTGCCTAATTGGGAGTTGTATTACCAAGCTACAAATTTGATTAAAGAATGGATAACATTAAGAAATACTAGATTGTTGCCATTAGAAGGACATGATCTGTTGTTGGGGTGGCATGCTTTTTTTGGGTACAAAGGAACTAAAACACAGGGTACTTTAGAAGACATTATATACGGGAGTCTTTGTGGTTAAACTGGGAGAAGACTAAAAGACAATGTTATTTGAAAATTCCAGTCTGGCTATCAACTATTGAAGCATTTTCTTATCCTATAATATACAAAAAGGAACAAACAGTTAGATATGGTGAAATACTGAATGAAAAGGATGAACTTAAATCTATACAAAAACTGGAGGAACAAGGTATGAAGATGAATTGGTTTTCATATGCGCAAATACATTCAAGGTATGATAAAGATTCTAAAACAGAAGGTTTCTATGATAAACTGACTGACTTAGATAAGATTTTGACAGGTACTGATGAAAAGGTGATTTAAAAATTGTATGGATATTTATTAGAAATTAAACTAGAAGAAGAACAAGTTAAAGAAGCTATGGTTGCTTGGGGGAAGAATTTTGGATATGGGATTGATTTAGAGAAATGGCAAAATGGTCTCAAAATTATAAAATGACAATATCTACAGCAGATAAAGAAAATTTGTATAAGATGTTTTACAGGTGGCATTTTCCCCCAACAAGAATGTTCAAGAATAAATCCAAAAGATGTTGGAATTGTCATCAGACACCTGGCTCATATTACCATATGTGGTGAACATGTGCGGATGCTAAGAAATATTGGACTAAAATCCACACATGGTTGAAAAAAATGACAAAAAAGCATATAGATTTGAAACCAGAGATATTTTTATTGGGAATTTTACCTGAAATATTTTGTAAAGACTTGAAATATCTGATTGTAAATGGATCAACAGCGGCTAGGATTGTATTTGTTAAAAACTGGAAAAATGAGAAAACACTTTTCAGGAAACACCATCACAGGAGGAAATCATTAAGAAAAAATTGGAATGTGCTGAAATGAGTAGACTGACATTTGAAAATAGAGAACAAGATGATAAACTATTTTATAAAATTTGGGATCTATTCTATCATTGATTATACAATGAAATATAGCAATGAAATATGTAGATTCTTAGAAAATAATAAATATATAAAGATGTATTCTTTTCTTATTATATGTACAAAATGATTTTAGGATAGATTTGGGGTGATAATATGAACTGTCATAAAACAAATTAAGTAAAATATGATTATTTTGTAAAACATGAATGAATAAAAGTATAGTCAAATGATTGATTAATAATGATATTAATGTATTTAATATTTGATTGAAAATACGAGAGTATATACAATGTAACTGTATTTGAAGACTATGAAATGGAAGCACAAAACAATTTGTAAACCAACCGGCACACTGTATGTGTATATATATGGAAGATGGCTTGATGTTTTTATGTTTTGTTTGTTTAAGTTTGTTTTAAAAACCAATAAAAATTAAAAGAGAGAGAGAGAGAGAGAGAGAGGTTAGACCTAGGTGCTAGATTTTGTTCTCCTATCTCATACAATCTTCAATTGCTGACTACAAAATGAATGCAGCTCCTATTCTACCTAAAATAGCTCCTCCTCTACCTAACATAACATAGTCAAGAAAGGATCCATTTACTTCATACTTCTGCTGCTAATGATGTGGAAGACACAGGTGGTTCCTGCTCATATTACTGAACTGAGATTGAGTTGTGGAGATGTGACTGTTTGGGGGGGAAATCCATATGAAAATTAGTATGATTCAAATCAGTTATATTCATATTGGGTAGTGTTCAGATGGTTATTGGAACCAGAATTTCCATCAAATAAGTAATGCAGTCATAAAGCACAACATCACATGACAGCACTATTTAGCAATGACACTTCTGTTACTTTTGGTTGCCATTGTTAAGTGTATCCCATGATGTCATTAAACAATGCTTTATAAGCATGATGCCATGTAATCACCATTTGCAATCTCCTGCCAGCTGCTCCATTGACTTTGTTGAAAGCAAGTAGTTGAAGGTCGCAAATGGCAATCATTTCACTGGGTTACTGCAATGTTTTAATTGTGAGCCAGTCATCAAGTGCCTGGATTGTGATTATGTGGATGTTCTGGATGCAACAGCCAGAACTTCAAGGATGGGTTGTAATCCTAAATTTGAACTGTCACTAAAAGATTGGTTGTTGAATGATGAGTACTTGTATGCTCAATGATTTGGGCTATTTTGCTTGATGTAAACATCTTACTTTATTTTTATGTATTTGATTTGGCTTATAATGCACATAAGCAAACTGAAGCTTTGACATGCAGAGAAAAATATATAAGAATGTAGAAAACAATGAATGGTATAGGCAATAAAAATAGTGTGCAACAGCAATGTACTTTGAGTTTCTCAATATTTTCAAATCATCTGAAAACCAAATATTACACAAGTGTCAATTCATCTGTGTTACCTCATATGGAAAATTTTTCATGGAATTGTTTGCGGTATCTGCTATTTGCGTCTCATGATAGGGAGCGAAAGGAGAAAGAAACGACAGGAGACGAAGTTCCTCGGGATGAGTGTGCCCAGAATGTCTTGGCACACACTCTTTTATTATGCTCATTCAAAAGGGGGTGATTCTTTATTCAGAGCCTAGGTCAAGCCCAGGTCAGACAGGATACACAGGATTTACAATAGCTCAAACAAGGTAAGATACCAGGTCAGAAAGGATGGCAAGATTTATAATTTGATCAGGATATTCCTTCTTCACAAAGCTGCATGCCAGACAATGTAATCTCAATGTAAATAAACTATTTCTACAGATGTTTAACTCCTTGTCTCTGTACGTGCCCTGTAAAAGGTCACTGAGGAGACAGAAGCTTAATGATTACACGTGAATGATACAATGTTGCAAATGCCTGAACGATACATAGTTGCAATGATACACAGTTGCAAACACGTAAATGATACATAGTTACAACAGGGTTTTTTTTTTTATATGATCCTCATTTGGGATAAAGTGGGGACGACTGGATGGAGCTAAGCATTTACTGCTCAGATGCCTTTCCTGATACCTACACAAAGTTTACAGTAGATTTTTTTTTTGGGGGGGGCACCCTAGAAGAACAGCTACCTAGGATTGAACTCTTAACCTTCTGAGTGGGAGTCGAGTGTCTTCACCATTAGGCCACCATACCACTCAATTAATGCTTATCATGTGCATACTAAATAAGCAATTGTGTGAACTAATGCAAAGGCATGTGAAGAGTACAGGCAGTCTTTTAAATATAGAAACTCACAACTTCCTCATTTCAGACATCTTAACTGGCTCAATAAAATGCTTTTTTTCAACTCTTCTGATGCTTGTCTATGAATAGAAGATCTATACTTGTCTATGTTACATTTATTGAAGAAAAAGTAGTCAATTTGTTATTTTTAGTTTGCTTCTGGAAATCTCTTGAACAATTAGCCCAAGCAGAAACATCATCATTTATTGTGATGTTTTGCTCCCCCCAAAATTGCTTGGCATCTAAATTATTTGCTTTGAAATAGCAGATTGTTTGCCACAGTTTGCTTTTAGTACCAAAATGATTTTCTTTTCAATTTCTTAACACGTCACCATTAGTAGAAGCAAAGACATGGAAAATGAAAGGAAGTGAATTCACTTTAATACCAAAGCCATTATGGCAAGTCTCGTCCCAAGTATATAACAAAAAGGTATGCCAAATAGAAAAGAACACACATACAAAAAAAGGCAATTTGACTTGAAGGGGAAAATATAGAATATTGAATAAGATATCCATATGCTACTCCTTTTGAGTTTATAAGATAAAACCCTTTGGAGAACCTGTGAGAGAAACAGCCCTTGTACCTTTCCAATGTACCATTATTGCTTGGCTGAAAACATACCATTATTGCTTGGCTGAAAACATGCAGCGCTATAATTTGTTGACATCAACAAAGTTAGGTCAAAATTTGTGTGTGCTCAAAGTAATACCTACCCCTGGTACGTTAAAATGAATGTTTATATACCTTTGATTTCCAGGAACAGCTATAATTTCATGGGATAACATATATGCAATAGCCAGTTATAGTCCATCACTCCAACCCTAATTTCTGGTGATTACCAGGATAAGTCACCACAGTCATGTTGGCAACACTTTTGAAAATAACTTGCCATCATACCAAGTCGAAATATATAAACATCCAAATATAGAAGCTTCATCATGGAGATCAGTCATCACTTGGTTATTAGATTGCACAAAATGACAGTGGTAATTTATCATTGAGATTCATTCTTAGTATAAAATACAGTACATTTACTGTATAACGGCAACATGGAAATCAAAATGAATAAAAGGAATTTTAAATCAGTCTTAAAAGGGTTATATCCTCCATTATTTTCTTGGGAAGATGGACTAAGAAATGATTCATGGAAAACCAATATAAAGCAAAATATACATTAAAATTACACACACATACCATATACTATATGATACTATATATATACATGTTGAATAGAAAAAAGATAGTCATTGATGTATGTATGTATATATGTAGTATGTATGTATGTATAAATATGTATATGCAATGCATACATGTCTGTATATATAGACATGTGAACACACAAACACACACATTCACCCAAGGTTATTTGTTTTCACAGACATACACATTCACCAACTAATCAGTGACTGGAAAAATGTCTTCTCATGATTCCCTAGTGAAAAAGAGAGTTTTGGAATGCTTTATATTTTTACAGCCATTTATGGCACACTGTGTACATTGCAGTGCTCTCCAATTCATGACTCAGCAAGAAAAAGGTAGTTCATATACAATTAATTACCTTGAGCCTCCCAATCCTATTTTTGCTGTTCCAAGCAATCTTCAAAACTGGTTTATTGTGCTACTCCTCCCCTGCCAAAATAATATATGGCTATAATGTGTGACTCTTGGAATGTGTCAGGTTGGTAAATTAGAAATTGTGCATAGCTAGCAGGCAGAAATATTTTCCATACATGAATTTCCCTTCTCATTTGGCTGGGTAAATTCACTGACTGTATTATAAGCTCTGCTGGTAAAATGATTTAAAAGATTGGTTTGGTAAGAACTTTGAGAATATAGTATCATACTGGAAGGTACAAATGTACTGTATGTCTATATTTTAATCCCAGGTCTTTTCTTCATGTTCTGAATAAAGGGGTTTTGTTTTTGTATTCTTAGCTGCATTTATTTTAAATGTTCATGAGAAGGCAGGGGACGGCTAAAATCAACTCCCCTGGAAGATTCAACCATCATCAATTGTAGGTTCCCAAAGAGAAGGCATAGTGTTTTCATTTGAAATTTACATTTGTTTTGAATTACCTGATGTCTTACTGGTTGTATGAATATGAGCTACACTGCACTTGAAAGTTTTCCTGTTGTGCAAATGTTTAAGTTATTATGCGGGGGGAGGGTTGTCTTGGAGGTAGAGCTGTAATGACTGTGATTAAACTTACTGGGATACAAAATGGTAGCTTTTTAGCTGCCAGACCATTCATCTACAAGAGGAATTGTATACAATAAACTATTTACATGGTTTCCTAAAGCACCAACCCCTTCATATACACTAACAAAATAAGTTTGTTAAGCTAAATAAGTATTACATGTTACTGGATAAATAAAACAAATGGAGGATTAATCTTAATATTTTCTTCTAATAAAAGTTCATTTTACAACTTTCTCTTTGAATCAAATGTCAGTTATTTTAAAGATGTGTGAAACTTCCTAGCAATTTCTGTGACCTTATCTTAACTCCAATTATCTACTTCAAAATTCCACAGGTGTCTTATTTGAGAAAAACAATCCCTGAATCAATTTCAATGTTTAGACAAGGTAAAATAAGAGGATTGAATAATGTTTCCTATTTTCTAAGAAACATTTGGGTTTCTTTTAAAAGTAATATATCTCGTAAATCAAAATTTCATCATTTGCCTTCATATATTTCAGAACACAACTGTAGGTTTTTAGTACAGAAAACTTTAGGCAAGTAGGAAAAAATTTATTCAGCAATTCATCAGTTGAGTCTTATGTCATTGTCTTTTTCCATACAAAATGATAAACACTACCAGTAATCCTATTGCATTGAAGAATGGAAAAAGCTCAGCTGCAAATTACAGAATGCAGAATAAAACACAGTTCCACCTTTCAGGAAATTGTTTCCTCTAGGGATATAAATGTAACTTTCTAAAAAATAATGCTTACATAGTTCAGTGAATGCATCATATCAATGCTAAACCAACCTTTGTTTTTATTTTGACGGGTTGGAATATATTTTATTACTCCAACAACTAACTCTTTCTTAAAATGGACCAAGTGCAATTCCAGTGCCACATATAAGACAGTTGAAAAAAGGAACAGGACAAGAATTGAGTTAAAATTAAAAGGAAGTAAATTCAGCTTAATAATAGACAAATAAAACCAATTTGCTTCATTATTTGAAGACAGATTTGTCATTGTGATAATTTGCTGTAATGGCATCTGAGAAGATTTTTGAGAAATGAAAGGAAGCAATACACCGAGGGAATGATCAGATAAAAGGCGAAAAGCCCACAGCTGTTTAATGGTCAGAGAAAGAAACTTAGAAATGATAGATCCTAAACAGATCAGGCTGCAGAAAAAAATGGAAGATTTGCATTTTCAGACTAAGATTCTGTTAATGTTAATTACAATAAAGCATAGATTCTGTTAATATTAATTAGAATAAAGCCCAATTAACTCAACTGGTTGTATTTCCTGTCTGGTGTACCTGTGGAACTCTATTCCACCTACCATATGAAAAAAGGTAACTTTTCAAATACCATTGTTGCATTTTTAGAGAACGATTGTGATGGAATTTAGTTGGTTGGATTCCTAGGAAGGAGGGGATGCATTCCAGATGAATAAGAGGCAACTCAGTTCAGATATTTTGCATAAGAGAAAGAGAATGAAGATAGCCCCTTCCTAATAGTCCTCAGAATATTTGGTACATGCAGTAATCTGGAAAGATTGATATCAGGCCCCCAAACCAAGAATAACATGTGGTAATTCTTCCATGTTGATTTTTAAAAAAAAATCTGAAAGAAATTGCTAGGAAAAAGAAAAAGCATTGGTTACATACAGGAATAAAAAGGAGTTTGAGATTTAAAGTAAGGCAAAAAGTTACTTGAAAGTCAGACATAAAAGGAGAAGATGCAAGGTTTCGTCCTTGCTGTGTACCTCACTGATGAGCCCACCTGCAGCTTGGGTTCAAGGCAAGTGAACCGAGGAGCAAGTTCCAGCTAACAAGGGAATCAATTCAGTGGGTATTTTGAGAGAGGATGAAGGCCAAGAGGTTGAAGAGGACATACAGTTTTGGAGGAATAGGACAGTAGATCATGAATAAGAGAAGTAATGGGCAGTCCTCTGGAATTTGTATCAAGAGCAGCAAGGAGGTACAAGAAGTCTCAACAAGAGTCAAAGAACCTGTTCTGCAACACTTGTGAAAGACAACTAAGGTGGTTGAATTTTGTAAATAGCTTTGAAGTTGAATTTCTCATGGGATTCAAAGAAGAATTTACCTAATTATTCAGAGAGAAAGCGAGAGGGACTCATTCTTGAAATGAGTCTTTTAAGACTGGGTAGCAGAGGTCATTCCCACTGAATTCAGTAAATTAATATTATGTAAAACTAGTCTTGCGTCTGTGTAAATTTGACTGTACTTCTGTACAGTGTACAGTGGTGTAGCAAAATAGAATGATTCTCAAACTTTGGTTCTGAAAACAATAAGTTAAAGATATACTGTTTGTTCATAAATAAAAGTATCTGGATCTCAAGGGAGACATCTTAGAACTCCCCCTGTGAGGGGAAGGATAGACAGCAAGATTAATGAGACTAAACTGTATCAGACTAGAAGAGGAATTCCTCCTCTCTGGGAGGAATTCAACTTTTGAACCCAGGAGCACCTTCTGTGTTGCAGCAGAACTGGCAAGCTATACATGAAAAAGAGTTACTTAGGAACTTCTAATTAACTATTTTATGTTAGTTTAAGGCCTTTGAACTCAAATTCTTTTGGGGACAATTATACTAAAAGCACAACTTCCAAACAATTAAGTTGATTTTATTCAGCGTATGGTACTTTATTTGTAAAACACAAACACAGGTAGTATCCAAAGACATGACCTTATTTTTGCCAAAAAATAAAACATAAAGTTCCCAAACCCTATATTATTAAGCATAAAAATTCATATTAAAACAAAGAAAATGGAAGAGAAGGGTTATAATTTTAACCACATTATCTTGATATTGTTTGCATATTTACAGTATTGCAATTTCCCCCAATGATCTACCTTCTTAAACCTGTATAAATCTTTCTTTCTTTCTTTTCTTTTTCTTTCATATAATTTTCATTAATTTTTAAAAAATAGAATAACCCAAACTACTTTAAAGAAAAAGAAAGACATTGAAAAAAGAATGCATGAAAAAAAGAAAAACAAAAAGAGTAAAGAAAGGAAAAAAAGATATGAAGTGACTTTTGATATTCTACATAGCAGTTATAAGTATATTTTAATCTTGCTTTCTAAAATTAGGTATGTTATTTTTCTTTCTACAATCTAACCTGTCTAATCATCAAACCCATGAATCACAAAGACCTGTGTAGAAAGTTTCTGATTAGAGTAATGAAATCTTTGATCATAAAACTCAAAGCATGTGCACACATGCAAACAAATATATTTTATGAAGAAAACCAAATAATTCAATACTGCATTCTAACCTCTGCATCACCATGGCTCCTTAATGAATTCCAACAAGCAATTTTTCACAAAAGGGATAGGAATTTCTTTTCCCTGTGGCTTTATAAATCTTCAGCAGGCTGGGAAGAAGTGACTTTTACAAAACTTTTCCTTGAATCAGAGAATTATTGAATTGGAGAAATAGCAGTATTGTGCAACGCAGAGTCTTCTCAGGCACAAACATTCCCTCCCTCCCTCTTTTTCTTCCTTTTTGGTATTCTTTGACTTTCTCAGTTATTCAGTATTATTAATAATGAATCTTATTTGTCTGGATTTTCTGAAACAAGACTGATCCTCTTCCACTGATTGATCCTAAGCATTATTTTGCTAGCATGTGAAATAAAGGTTATTGCCCAGAGTCAACCTGTAGAGGAGATGGGTGACGTACAAATTTAATAAATAAATAAAAAGTAAGTAAATAACTTGTATAATGTGCTTTCTTTCCATGTAGACTCACTGCTGTCATCTATGTCATGCTTCAGATTTGTTAGAATCCACTGATTAATTTTAGATTGCTTGCCATATTTCTATAAATATTCCATTAATTCCTCTAACCTTGTAATTTGATGATGACTGGAGTACTGATTTAGCTTCATAGAATTAGAATTTCTTACAATTTAAAAAACATTGACATCATTATAGAATTTCAGTATACTAATGCTATATCTGTTTGATCTTCATTGAATCTGTATCTGTCTGGTTTTAGTATGGTATTTTAGAATATCAATTCAAGGCTGAAAATTTATTCTGAATTTGGAGATCTTTTGGAAGACTCCTAGATTTTCAGTGCTTGTTTCCATTTTCAGTAACTTTACAGTTGTTTTTCTAAATTGTTTTTTTGTCTCTCAAAACTCTCAGAAATTCTTTCTTAAGCCCTTCCTGGAATACTTGTCTTTCTTGGGTTTGACTTCTCTTGTTCACAATTTTACCATCTGTTCTGAATCTCAGATTGCTTTCTTCTGTTTCTTGGTTTTTGAAAGAATATCTTTTGACAACTTCCTTGATTTTATTCCCCATTTTAATTGATTTCCTATCTATTACTGAGATTTAGAACTTCAAGGTGTTCTTCTTGAAAATAAGGGGTAAATGCCCACATTTCGGAAACTGGTTGAATTTGTTGCTCTGCTTTAAGTTGATTTAGAACTTTTAGATGAGCAGTTCACAGTGTGTTCTACTATCAGCTCCTCACCATGTTTTTTTTTCTCCTCTCATAATTATGAGATGTTGCTTTCAGTTTGGCTGGCTCAAAAATGGGATGGACAGTGATGGGGATCAATGCCTATTAGCCTAATGGCAGTGTGACTGCCTTTGGAGGCTATCTTCTGGGAAACTAGTAGGCAGTATGCAGTTGGCCATTATGAGAACAGAATGCTGGATTAGATGGACCCAGCATCCGATTCAGCAGGGATTTGCTTATGTGTTTATAACTAAGCTGTTTCATCTCCTTGCACCAATAATATAGTCAATTTCATTTCTGTCTGCCCCATCTGGTACACATATATGCATACAGACATCATTTTGGCTGTTTGATGAATAAATTAGCAACAAAAAAATTGGATTGGCAGCTGATGTATCATTTTGCTGTTTTATTTATTTCTTAGCCCATACAGTCCAATTACAGTTTCTACTTTATTATTGTTCACTTTGGCATTCTATGTCTTCAACTGCTATCCAGTTGTTTTTCAAAGGACCCAGAATTATGATTAAAACCCTATTTGTTTTCCTTTTCTTTGTTTCCATATGGTTTTGTCATATCTGCCATTTCTATTTATTTTATTTCCTTGTTTTTAAGTATATTTTTAGTGATTTGTAAACTGCCTAGAGCCACTTAAAGTTGGAAACCATATAAATTGTTGTTGTTGCTGTTGTTATTGTTGTGGTAGTTAATGTTGTTATTGTGCATCTGTGGTTGGAGCATACATTTGAACAACCATCGTATTAAAATCTGAAAAGTCTAATTTATATTCTATCATTGACTGATTTGCAGCCAAGCACTGTCTTTAAAGTCTTTGACTCACAGGTTGTCAGTTAGCTATACAGGATGTAGGGACATAATTGCCTCCCATCCTGATATGAATTCCATGAGAAATAACTAAATTTGCTTCAGGCTCCATTCTGAAAGGCATATAGAAGTTCCAGAGGTACACATCCCCTAGTTAAATAAATTTGATTCCCCCACCCCACCCCCAGGATGGCTCAAGCAGGCTTGTTGGTCATATTATGGATCTAATGAACAGCTTGCAACAGTTCTGAACATAATTGGATTTACTCTCCAAAAAAAAAAAGAAAGAGAGAGAGAAAGAAAGAAAGAAAAGTACAGAAAAGCAATTGAATTAATTATATTACTATGCCCTTGGGAAAGGACAACTTGTATTTATGTCAGAATGCTTTGCATGGTAACTTCGTTACCATAGAATTTTTCTGTCTTAAAAAAGGGGGAAAAACAACTCTGCTTTACCAGAATAATAAAATTTATAGTGCCTGCTATGTTGTGAAAAAGCTGTTCAAAGAACCAGGTTAAATTCACTGAGGCTATTGCTTGAAAGCTGCTAATAGCACCTGTATTATCACTTGAGTTTTGTGAATTGATTAGCTGTTTAATAATGAGAGCTTACAAAGCAAAGCACAAAGGAAGCTAAGAGTGAGACTTTATCTGTGTTGATAAAGTAATTAAAATTTGACCTGCTAGGATTAACAGAAAAGCTAATATAAGAGTTTTACTTAACTGTGTGTAGTCTGTTTGCCATTTAGAATTGGAGCTTCATCCAACCTGATGTGACCTACAGGGGGGAAATTCTAAGCCAAAATTGAAGCACATTTTGTTCTGCAGCAATTAGATATTCATTTACATTTATTTAGTTTTTTCCCATTAAAAATAGACAACAAAACAAAAAACAATCTCCCCCTCAGACATACAAATAGGATGGAAAATTGGAAAAAAAGTCCTCCTCCTCCTCCTCTTCCTACTACTACTATTTACTACTACTATACTACTACTTTCTTTCCCATAGGGATAAATAACTACATTTATATCCAAATATATTCCTTTGCTTCTTCCCAATGTTGCACACCAAATAATAGCCAATCTGCATTCACAGAGGCTCCATTATATTCAGTTCAGTACTGAAACATCAAGTTTCAGCAAGAGCCAGTTTTTAGGACACCCTTTTCTAGCTATAATCATACTTGGTAACACAGGCTACAAGTTTTCACCTATTATAAAAGTACAGTTGGTCTTGCAAAGATACTACTGTATGGATCTGCAACTTCATATTATTTTTGTTTGCTTTTCTACATACTCCTTGTGCCCCATTGTGACTTCTGTTCAAAAATATTCTGCAGCTCTTGAAACAAGAAGTAAAAATAGGAGACTATGTATGACAAAAAAACCCCAATAATCCTTTTTTTTTTCTAAATTGCCTTCAACTTTCTATATGTCTGCAATCAAAACAGTCAGAGAGTTTCTGATCTTCTCTAAAACATGAACTCACTAGAAATTCACCTGATATGTGCAGCCAAACCTCAATAGCTATTTATGTAATAGGAAAGCTATTTTGAAAAGATGCCATTTCTAGCAAAGCAACTCCCATGGAGTGGAAAGTATTTCTCTTCCACATGAGTATGCTGCAACAATTTCTCTCTCAATTGGATTCATCATTACCTTTCCAAATTACATTTCCATAGAAGCAATAGCGGGTAGGGTTCTCACATACATCCTTATTTATCATTTGTGGTGGGTTCTTTAACTTTTTTGGGAGATAGGAAATAATGTTACATTCTAACAAGAAAACAGATGTTAGCCCATAATCTGATCTATGGATTTTAAACAGCTTCAAGTTTTGACTCACAATTGTCAATTAATATTCAGTTTGTTTAAAGGAATTATGATAAATAAATTGCTCTCCCAAGTACTTAACTACAAGAGCAAACTGAAATGATAACAACATACTAATACCAAGTGTTACAGAAAAGAAATTGTAAGATTTTAATTAGTACTTAGCAACCATTTAAATAATATGGCCTTAAGCAGTCATTCATCATGCGATATTACTTGCTCCAAATGAAAGATTATAAGAAAGTTTTTTTAACCATACAGCAGTCAGACTTTCTGCTTTCAGTAAGAACAGAGCCAAGCACCTGCAGCTTAGAAATATGGGTAATTTGACACACATATGTGTGTATGTATTTGCATTCCCGATGTGTGTGTGTGTTTATGTGTGTGTGTGCTACATATATATATGTGTGTGTGTGTCTGAGTGTGTGTATATGAATGTATGTATATGTATATGCTACACACACACACACACACACACACACACACATATATATATCATGTTTCTCAGAAAATAAGGCTAGACCTTATTTTCTTTTGACCCCTGAAAAAATGGCTAGGCTGTCTTTTTGGGAGTGACTTAATTTCTCCCCCCCACACTCTTGCCTAGAACACCCCACGGGCAGCCACGCCTCTCCACCAACCACTGTTAATGGCCGATCATGGCGGAGCGCAGAGAGCTCCCTACCCCCTTCCAAGCACCTTTGCTGCAGACCTGGATATGGTGCTGGGTGCAGGCCGGGTCAGCGGGTGGGCGGTGGCAGCATGGATGTGGGCCTTGGTGGCAGCATCATGCCTGCTGCTATTGCTTCCTCCTCCACTGTTGCTTTCCCTTCTGCCCATGCACTGCTGTGTTTGGTTTGCTGCATATTCCTCCACCAGCAGCGTTTCAGCTGCTTCTCAGGCAGGGAAGCCATAGCTTCCATGGTTCCTGACGGCGCTGGCACCTCTCTCACCAGTGCCATCTCCAACAACAAGAGCAGTGGTGAGATAGATCCCACTGCCGTCGAGAACTGCCTGCCCTCCCGCAGGGGTATCACTTTGATTGATGGCAGCTGCGTCAACAAGGTCCTGAAAGTCGATTAGTCTTTTGGGGTTGGGTAGATGGAAGTGGTGGAGGGAGGGTGATGCAATCGTTTCACTCCCCCCCACAGCTCACTTTGCTTCCCACCCCGGAGCTTCAGGTCATGGTCTCATCCCTTGTATGGTTGGGCGCTCTCTTCTTGCTCCAGCTGCCCGAAACCCTCCCTGGAGCCTTCCCCCCCCTTTAAGTTTTCTTTACTCTCATTCCCTCTGTCAGTTCCCTAAGAATACAAACTGGCCAGGCAGCTTCTTCCCCACTCCTCCTGGTAGTTTTAAAAAAGGAACCATCTATCCACTTTGCCCTTCAAGCAGAGACAAACCTTCCAATCCAAACAGAAGAGAAAGGGAATCATCCTGCAGACCCTTAGCACCAAGCTTCCCAGAGGATTCTCCCAAAGGATCTACCCCAAAGGAGGATTCATCAGAGGATCCACCCCAAAGGAGGATTCATCAGAGAATTCACCCCAAAGGAGGGGAGTGCATTTAAGGGGGTGAATCCTCCTTTGGGGTGGATCCTTTGGGAGAATCCTCTGGGAAGCTTGGTGCTAAGGGTCTGTAGGATGATTCCCTTTCTCTTCTGTTTGGATTGGAAGGTTTGTCTCTGCTTGAAGAGCAAAGTGGATAGATGGTTCCCTTTTAAAAACCACCAGGAGGGGTGGAGAGGAAGCTGCCTGGCAAGTCTGTATTCTTAGGGAACTAATGGAGGGAATGAGAGTGAAGAAAACTTAAAGGGGGGGAAAGGTCCATAGGGGGGTTTCGGGCAGTTGGAGCAAGAGGAGAGCGCCCGACCATACAAGGGACGAGACCATGACCCAAACCTCTGGGGCAGGAAGCAAAGTGAGGCATGGGGGGGGGTAGAGAAACAATTACATCACCCTCCCTCCACCACTTCCACCTACCCAATCCTAAAAGACTCACCGACTCCCCATTCATCAACAGGTAATATAGGCTGAAATAAAGAAAATGAATGACATAATAAATATAATGAGGGGAAAAAGGGAGAATAGTTTGCAGAATTGTTTTTTTGTGTCAGTGTGATTCCATTAAAGTTTTGTTTGCCTGTTTTTTAACTCATCATAAAGAAAAGTGATCTGTAAGCTTCAAGACAGATTCCTGAGTTTAACAGTACGTTCAGTTGAATGGACACTAAATTCTGTACAACCCATCCTCATCCCTGAATTCTCTTTGCTTCACCATGAAATGTACTAGTCTTTTGCTAAAATGATGTTCCTACAACTGCTGAAACAGTACGCTGTTTTCCATTAAATAATCAAAATCAATTCAATTGATTCAAGGCTGAGTGAGAATAAAAATGATGAAGGATCTGTAGGCCAATCGTTTTGAGAGGGACGCAAACTCACTGTAGTATTACTAGAAAAAGAACAAATCTAATTTGCTTTCGCAAGAGGTGCATATATATTTCTGATGTATGTGTTTGTACTGAGACCATGTGACTAGAAAGACCTTCCTATCAATCTATAAGTTGTCCTCAGTGAGAAACCTGAACAAATGGCAATTTTATATCAGGCAGTACCTTATATTGTATCTAGAAAGCAAAAAGCACTTGAAATTCATAGGAAAGTGAAAACACTTCCTTGCAAATACATTTGCAGATATTAAACAACCTAACAAGCGACTGCTGAAATACACCAGTTTTCTGGAAAAGGTAGACAGAGCTGTCTTGACAATCACTAAACATCCTGTCACAACTGTTTTTGTTATTTAAAAACATTCTTTTCAGGTAAAGGGAAGGGAAGCTGGGATGATGCAAAGCAAAGCATTAGTGCTTTAGTATGTTCAGAAATGCTTCTAAAATCTATATAGATTTCTGTAAAGCTCCAAAAGATAGGCACAAATTAGGCTCATGCTCACCTGAGATTTGGATACACACTATTGTAATAAGTCTTTATTATAGTTCAAAAATGGCTCCTTTAGAGACTTTTGAGAGTTTCTGGATGAGTTCAGTTTGAATCAGGGTGGGATTCAAAAAAATTTACGACTGGAGCTGTGGGCATGGCTTGATGGGCATAGCTTGGTGGGCATGGCATTGGAAGGATACTGTAAAATCTCCATTCCCACCCCACCCCACTAACCTGCTTTTCAGCCCCGTTCTCCTGTGCAGGGCAACAAAAGAAGACCCAGCTGATCAGCTGGGACTTGGGAGGCAGGCAATAGATGGGAGCGGGGCAAGTCAGAGGTGGTATTTTGAACTACTCAAAATTTCTGCTACCGGTTCTCTAAAACTGGTCAGAATCTGCTGAATACCACCTCTGGTGTGGATACCATTTATATCCATATCCTATAATATCTCATTTTAAATACACTTTTTTTTTCAAGATTTCCATTTGTACAACAAATCCTTTACTTCTTGTTGATGATTGTTGCTTGTTTACACTCTCAGTATTCCAGGTCTGAAAACACTTGCCATCATAGAACCCTATAGAACCACAAGGGTCATTAGTAGAAAAACAAAATGATGCGTTACTGCAACCCAGGATCCCTGAATTTTTATTACATATTGTGGAAACCTTTGCCAATTGTTGAGGTAATTCCCCATTAGGACAATGTGCGCACACAGGGAGACGTAGTGAGAGTAGTGAAAAATAACACACAACCTGCACACTGATACACTGTATAGTAAAATGTAGGTTTTTACTTCCAGTGAAAATGGTTAAGCAAAGTTCAACAAACAGTCCAAGTCATTCACAGTTAAAGCAGTCAGTTTTCAGTCCAGGGATAATCCAATTAACAAAGTCCAGTATCATAAACAGTTTAGTAACCGACTTACATCAAATCCAAGAATAAAGATGATCAGCAAAAGTCAATAGGGAAATACAGGAACGGCAACACTCTCAACAACAACAGAATAACCCAGGTTTCTGGCTCCATCTTATGGCCATTTGAGGAACCACACCCAGTTACAATTTTAGCATTCCCTTAAAGAGACAGTATTAAAATGTCTATCCTGGGTTATATATTTTCCAACCCAACTGTTAGGTGACTCACATTCCTAACATTCTCCCCTTTGGGTAGGACAATATATACAATTTTACATTCAAAGTCCATAATCCTCACAGCAAGCCTTATGCTTCACAGAGCCTTGGGCTTTTGTAAAATGATCTGCGATGTTATTTTCTGACATGCAGTATTCCAGCTTAATCATCTTACTTTGCACACATTGTCTCACATTTAAATATCTTAAATCTGTGTGTTTCGTTCTTGTTTTTACAGCAATATTTGAAGCCATCTGCATTGCTGATTGGTTGTGTTCAAAAACAACAATAGAATCTGTTACATCAATTCCCAGATCAATCAACAGTTGTTTATAACAAACTAAATCTGTACATAATAAAGACAAATATGAGAATTCAGCCTTCATTGTTGACAAACTTAAATGTTTCTGTCGAACAGACTTTCATCCAATCAACACCATTCCCAATAATACTACAGTACCCAATGTAGATTTACATTTATTTATGTTTGTAGCAAAACTTGCATCGGCAAATGCAGTAAGACTTAGTTCATCCTTAGGCTCCAAATACAATGCATAATGCATTGTTTGTTTCAGACATCTTAACACATGTTTAGCAGCTTGCCAGTGCCTTTCAGTCAGCTCAGTATAAAATCTCGCTAATTGGTTAACATAGTATGCTATATCTGGCCTTGACCAATTACTGAGATAAGATAAACTTCCAAAAATATGACTTTGTATATCACTGTGACTAAACTCCTGGCTCATTGGTGTTTTAGCTGGTTTACAAAGTTTCATTTTAAAATTCTTTAGTAATTGGTTAATTTTATCTGCCTGTGATATTTTGTATTCTCCCTTAGTTCTATCTATCTTGAAACCAAGATATTGTTTGATTTCTCCTAACTGTTTTATCTTAAATTTCTTCTCTAAGAGTAAAATTATTTTGGTAGCTTCTTGTTCAGTTTTGGTGATTAATGCTATGTCATCAGTAAACAATAGCAACAATGACACAACACCATTACTTTCCTTTTTAAACAAAAATGGATCAGCCATGCCAGTTACAAAATCTATCTTAATTAATTCCTTAGTTCCATTCATGTCCTGATTATCTCAAGCCATACAGACTCTTTTTCAATCCCCAGCAATCAGTTGTATTATCATTTTTAATACGTAAAGGTTTCTTTAAATATATAGTGTGTTGCAACGGTGCATGCAAATATGCCATCTCTACATCTAAATGATTTACAATGTATTTCTCCTTAGCTGCCCACTCTAATGCTGCTCGTAATGTAGTAGCCATTAGATTTGGTGCAAACACCTCATCATAGTCATTTGCTGTTTGATTGAACTTTTGTGCTACTAAGCTTTATGGCTTTATAACAGTCCTATCTAAACTAGTCTTAAGTTTATAAACCCATTTACATCCTATGGCATGTTTACCAGATGGTAACTTAACATTTTTGTATACCTCCAACTTTTTTAATGATTCCAGTTCCTTATCTATTGTTTCCTGCCAAGCAGCCTGATCCTTAGCAGGATGCAGTTTCAGTTTATTATAGTTATTTAGAAATGTATTCACTTGGCATACAACACTAGCCTGATATCTATCAGATGGTCATGATAGACGGGGTTTATTATAATTCAGATGGGTTGAATGTCTAAGTAATACAGGGCTTACCGGTGGACTCACCTGTGCCACCTGCTCCTGTTCTCCTACCTCCTCCTGTGCCTGTTCTTCTACTTCCTCCTGTTCTTCCTCTTTAATGGCTATTTGTGGTTTACTCATTTTATCTTTAGGGACTATTTGGGTGTCAATAATAATGTCATTATTGGATTCCTGTTCCAGTTTATCCCACCCAATGTGCTCAAGAAATTTAGCACTAGCACTACAGTAAACATGAGTTGTGCCTTGATCCCAAAATCTAAACGATCTATGGTTGGCTTCGTAACCTATGAAAAATAATTTCCTAACTCTATGTTGCCCTTTTATTCTTACTTGTGAGGGAATATGCACCCATGCAAATGTGTGTAGATAACTTAAATTTGGTTTTCTGCCATGCCAAAGAGTGAATGGCAATTCACCAGTTGTTGTGTTAACTACATTGTTTAACACATGGTTACTACACATTATGGCTTCACCCCACAGTGTTTCAGGCAAACCTGAATCAGATAACATAGTACAAGCCATGGCTTGTAATGTTTGCCCTCTTTGTTCTACAAACAAGTTATTTTGTGGTCTGTAAAGTGCAGAACGTTTATGCTCAACACCAGCCAATTTCAGCATTGTTTGGAATCTCTTATTAACAAACTCAGTCCCATTATCAATAACTAAAATAATTACTTTACTCCTCATTTTTATCTCTGCAAACCTTAGTCAATTAAAGAAATGTTGGGATGTTTCTGTTTTGTTTTTCATGAAATAACAGAAACAGTACCATGAGTAATGATCCATTATACTCAAAACATATCAGGGAGCTCCCAAACTGGGTTTCTTAGCACCAATTATGTCTTCAAACACAACCTCTAATGGTTCTTTGGTCTTAAACCCATTTAGTCTGTTTGCTGGAGTAACCTTGCTTTTCTCCTGACTACAGGCATTACAGTTTAAATATTTACTACAGGGTTTTAATTTTACTCCCTCTGACAATTCAACAGTTTGTTTGAGCATTTTGAAATTAATGTGCCCCAGACATCTATGTAGTAAATGTATATATTCATCATGTGGCTTAACATTATTATAAACTGAGTTAGCCATCTTCAACTGGTCATCAGGTATCACATATAAATCATCTAATATAAATCTAATGTAGCAGTAACACTTTTACCCTCTGTCTCTATTACACAGTTATCCTCCCAAAGGTTACTACATAACCAATATTAACTAAAGCCCTTACTGATAACAAATTAAATTTCAGTTTAGGTACATATAACATAGTTAAATGCTCATTTACACAAGAACAATATGCAGTACCTTCACCAGACACTTTCATCTTCCATCCATTCCAAACTTGATGAAGCTCTGAAACTATCAGTTCTTTTTCATATAGCTCTTGAAAAGTTATGAAGTTCAAATAAGCTAACATATCTCCACCTTTCAGTAAACATGCTCTAAACAGTTTACGTGTAAGATGTATGTGTGCACCTACAGTATCACAAACATAAATCCTCTTCAAATTCTCCCAACACCTAGCAGCAGACTCTTCTCCATGAATATGGACTAGCTGCTGGTCACTCAGTGTTCGTCCAATTATACAAAGAGCTCGTTCATTGTTCCATTTAAAGTCAGCAAGCTTCTTGGCATTGTCCTTATCATCTGGATCCCAAGCATTTCCAGCCAGTGGATCTTGAACAATAGTCTATAACCCTTCTCTATGCAAAAGTAGACTGCACTTCATAGACCAGGAAACATAGTTTGTTCCATCCAATAAGGTTATCAGTGATAGACTTGTTGAAGTGTCTTGTGCCATCTTTACCAGGACAGTAACCCACAATTAAACAGTAAACAGCTGTCTGTATACGTTACTGTGTATTCATACCATCTCAGTTATCTGAGATTGGTATGGCCTGGGCCCATAACCAGTGTTGAGGTAATTCCCCTTTAGGAGAATGAGTGCACACAGGGAGATGTAGTGAGAGAAGTGAAGAATAACACACAACCAGCACACAGATACACTGTATAGTAAAATATAGGTTTTTACTTCCAGTAAAAACAGTTAAGCAAAGTTCAACAAACAGTCCAAGACATTCATGGTTAAAGCAGTCAGTTTTCAGTCCAGGGATAATCCAATTAACAAAGTCCAGTGTCATAAAAAGTTTAGTAACAGACTTACATCAAATCCAAGAATAAAGATGATCAGCAAAAGTCAATAGGGAAATGCAGGAATGGCAACACTCTCAGCAACAACAGAACAACCCAGATTTCTGGCTCCATCTTATGGCCATTTGAGGAACCACACCCAATTACAATTTTAGCATTCCCTTAAAGAGACAGTGTTAAAATGTCTATCCTGGATTATATATTTTCCAACCCAACTGTTAGGTGACTTACATTCCTAACACCAACCAAAATCCAGATTATTTGCCACTAATGATTTTTTTTCCTTTTTCCAGAAATATGCAATTCTTGTAGCTGGCACTTTACCTCAGTAAAGTTCAGAACATTGATTGTCATGGTGCTTCCTTAGTCTGCCATTCCTCAAAACTTTGTAGAGTCAGAGTCACTTGTATTTATTGGGCATTTCATTGCATTTCACTGCACTGACTCAGAACTATGAACCTTGGCTATATGCCTCAGTGAGATAAAACACTTCATCATGAAAGAATAGCTGTCATCCATACTGTTTTCCCTGTTTCTTGGGTTGAGGAAATGCAGTCTACATTTCCACCACAGCAGTGATACTCCCCACCTCTCAATTAGTTGATGGAAATGACTTATAAAATGATCTGTAATATTTTTGCTTCTATTAATTTAACTTATAGTTAAGCTATCTTAATAGTCTTACTGCTACTGTCTTATTCTGTCATCTGAATTACAGAGGTTAAGCAATATATGTGTTGAACTTACAGTCAGTGATCTTTATTGTGTTTTAACACCAAGGGTGAGTAAAAGAATGAGAATGTGAATGTATTCATTTTCCATAAAATTAAGTATTTTATACAACAATATTATGAACTTCTTGATTATCGGCTTTCTAAACTCATCTCCAAACTAAATTTTCTAAACTAATTTCATATATGGGTAATTGTTTTTTTTAAAGAGCTCTCATACCAGATCTATTACCAGTACATAATTGGTGTTAAGGGTTAAGGACTAAATTTTCCTTATCCTCTCTGAGCATAATTGATGTTACTGTGTTTCTTCCTGTCATGTACAAACATAATTTTTATGTTCATCATACTTCACACCTTCCTTGGGCATCATGCAGACAGATTATTTATTTATTTATTTATTTGTTTTGATTGTTTACTTCATGGAACATTGCCAATAAAAAAGTGGATTGGCATAAATACAATTATTTTGTATACTAAGTGCAAGCAAGTTTTGTTTCGAAGCAAGTATTGGTTTTTAGCATCCTCAAAATAAAAACCTTTTCCCCCAGAAAACAGCTAGAAGTAAAACTGTCAGTTCAGAATATTCCTTTGCTGTCAATTGTTCAATCAAACTATGCCATTGGTCATAAGATAGGGAACTTTCCTTTGTATTAATTCTTAATTAATATGACATTAGAAACAGCCAAGATAGGCTTTTCGCTAAAAACATGTTGCAGTATCTTCCAGCAGATAATTTCCTTCTTGAAGTTCTGAATCAATTTTGCAGGATATGCAGAAAAAAAAGCATACCTATATTCATTGTTATTTGAACTTCGTCATTTTTCAACTGCGCCTATTGCCTATTCCTAAAAGTAATATGTTAGGATATCTTTAAGTGAAATGTGATATATAAACCAAGAATGGGAAACCTAAATTCTTAGGAGTGGATAAAACCTATATCTTAATGTAGCTGTCTGTAAGAGGTCAGTTCAGATCTTGGCACACATTTGACTTCAATCCCATCTATTAGTTTCATCTCTGCCATCCATATGGTTCATTCCTAATTTAAGAGAATGCTGGAGTGAACATGAAGAAGCTAATAAAGGGTTTTCTTAATTGGCAGGTATGAAGCACAAGATACAGCTGTTCCATTGTTGCTGATTGCCTGATTTCAGCTGAAGTACAGAACTTTGTGTTCTCTGCTGATGTCCCAGCAAATTTATTTCACAGGTGAGAAAACACTGTTTTCCTTCAGACTGGTAATTAATTTGGCTCTTACTTTATGTTCATTCTTCCTTTTTTATTTCTCTTTTTCCCCATTTACCTATAGAATCTGGCTTTAAGGGTGACTTGATATATAGGTATATCCCCTCCAAATATTTAAAAATAAAAATGAAGAATAGCTGTTGAATAAAATTATGGTGCCATTTGATCCCTCAGACCCACTATTAAGTACTCTCACATAAAATATGACATCCACCTCACCGTATATTAGGTGACAATTCAATAATCTTCTGGAGAGAAGTTTATTTGTAAAAAAATGTGAATGCATAATATTATTTCCTGAGCATTTGTTTCATGATTCCTGAACTGCATCATCCAGTCAGCACTGTGAAGATTTATTCCTAATGAAGATGCTTTCTATTGTTATGTCACTGGTGATTATATATGTACTACATATTTTGAATATTTTGGGAATTTCAGCTTTACACTATTGCACTATTCCAAAGATGTGAGTGTGAGTGTGTGTGTGTGTATTGGACTTTAGGAATGCAATAAAAAGGTATCACATTTCTGTAGCTTTTTGCAGAAAAGATGTATTTCTTTGTTGCACAGTGTTAGGGATAACATTGTTCACCCTAACTGGTTTAGGTGAAATAATAACTATGAATCATAGTTAGTGTATGGTAGAGTGTATGCAGCTTTAACTGTGTAATAGCAATTAAAGGAGTGGTTAAGAAAACAATATAAAAGTAGCAAGACTACAGCTTGCTCTCTCTCTCTCTGGCTTTGATGATCCCTGATTACTGCTTGGAATCAAGACTGCATTGCTCGAACGGGAGAGACAACAAAGGACTGATTTTGTAAGTGAACTGACATAGGATATTCTACATGGACTTTGCTAAATGAATACCCCTGAATGGACTGACTACATGGTAAATGAATATTGGACTGTTATTTGACTATGCCATAAACTTATACTGGAATAAAATATATTCTTGATAGCACAAGCGTACCTGTTATTTTTACTGTATGTTAATAAACATAAAAGCTTAGCTCACTCATTTATCTGTGTGCCTATCTGACTAACGCTGCACATTCTGTTTAGCTTGTCTACCTAACCCTAGTTGGGGAACCCAGGCTTAACACTGGTTATGGGCCCAGAGGCTGCAAAGTCAGTTTAACTAGGTTAAACAGATTTATGTAAAAGAGTGAGAGTTTGTGTTGTTATACATTACAGTAAACAGACAGCTGTGTTTTATTAATTATATTTTTATATCCATATAAGAAAACATGGCACAAGTCAATCTACAACGTTTGTCCCTTATATCCAAGCTGGATGGAACAAACTATGTATCATGGTCTACAAAATGTAGTCTACTTCTACGAAGGGAAGGTCTGTGGAACATAATTGAAAATCCACCAAACATAGAAGAATGGGATCCAGAGGATGAGGAAGACAGACTAAAGATAGAAGAATTTAAGCATAAAAATCAACAAGCCATTTGCATAATTGCGTTAACCTTAACTGATCAACAGCTTGTTTATATCCACGGAGAGAAAACGGCTTTTGGGTGTTGGCAGAAGCTGAAGAGAATTTATGTTCGAGATAATATTGGTGCTCACATAAATCTAACATGGAAGCTTTTCAGGACGCATCTCCAAACAAATGGTGATATGCAGAGTCATTTAAAAACTATGCAAAGCATTTTCCAAGAATTACACGAGAAAGAGCTTATATTCTCTGAACAACATCAAGTTTATCTAATTCTATCTTCCCTTGATGAAAGTTATGATAACTACGTAACTTCACTTGAAATTTTGCCAAAGGAAAATTTAACTTTAACTGATATAACTGGCAGATTGATTGAAGAGGCCAGAAGAAGGCATGAAAGAGATGAATTAAGGAGGGAGCAACCTCAAAAAGAAGATAATAAACCTCCTACTGCATACGCAATTAAAAAGTGCTTTAATTGTGAAGGAAGAGGACATTTGGCAAGATTTTGTAAAAAGGCAAAGCGCCAGAACGCTGGCCAGAATACTAAAAATCATCAAAGACTACATAAAAATTTAGAGTTAGCCATGTATACTAACGGAGCTGTAAAAAATAATTTATGGGTGGTTGACAGTGGGGCATCCCATTGTATAACAAATGATAACAAAAATTTTATTAAAATGTCCCAGAGTACACAGCAGATATCGTTAGCCAATGGCTGGAAACTGAAAGCTAAAGGTGAAGGTATAGCATATTGTTCTTTTATAAAAGAGAATGTAAAAATGTTATATGTACCACAACTTAAGTTTAATTTAATTTCAGTTAGAATTTTGGTTAAACTAGGATATGTAGTTACATTTAAGGGAGATAACTGCATACTTGAAAAAGAAGATAAGAGAATTACTGCATCTTTAAGAGGTAGATTATATGTGTTAAATGATGATGGTTTAAAGGTGGCTAATACAATTTATGAAAATAAGAAACCTCATGACGAATGTATTCACTTGTTACATCGAAGGCTAGGGCATTTGAATTTTAAAATGCTTAAGAAAACTGTTGAATTGTCTAAGGGAATAAGTTTGAAATCTTGTAATAAGTATTTGCAATGTAATGCCTGTAATCAAAATAAGAGCAGGGTCATACCGGCTAATAGAGTTGATGGATTTACTACTAAAGAGCCTTTAGAAGTAGTATTTGCTGATTTAATAGGTCCAAAAAAACCAAGTGTAGGAGGAGCTCGCTATATACTAAGTATAATGGGCCACTATTCTAGATATGGGTTTTGCTATTTAATGAAGAGCAAAACTGAAACATATCAAAATCTATTTAAATGGTTAAAATTCGCTGAAAGAAAAACTAAAAAGAAATTAGTAACTCTCATCACAGATAATGGTACAGAATTTACAAATAATAAATTTAAAAACAGACTAAGAATGTTAGGTATTCAACATAAAATGTCTGCACCATATAGGCCACAACATAATGCCTTTATAGAGAGAAGAGGCCAAACATTACAATCAATGGCACAAACTATGATGTCTGATTCAGGATTACCTGACAATTTTTGGGGAGAAGCAATAATGTGTGGTAATCATATATTAAATAATGTTGTTAATTCAACAACAGGTGAATTACCATTCACACTGTGGCATGGTACAAAACCTGATTTAAGTTACATGCACACATTTGGAGCACCAGCATGGGTGCATATCCCTACACAACTTAGATACAAAGGACAGCATAGAGCTAAAAGATTGATTTTTGTAGGTTATACATCTAATCATCAATCTTATAGATTCTGGGAACCAGGAACATCTAGAGTTTACACCAGTGCTAGAGCAAAATTCCTAGAACATGTAGGATGGAATAGATTAGAGCAAGATTTAAATAATGAAGTATTTATTGAACCCTACAAAAGGCAGAAAGATGAGATTAGCTATAAGAAGAGTCCAATTAAAGAAGAAGTCCACGAAGAGCAAATAGGACCAGAACAAGAGGAAATAGTTGATCAGGAAGAGTTACATGATCAAGAACATTTAATAGATGAAAATCCACCTGTAAGTCCTATAATACCTAGACGTACTACACGTGTAACTAGACCACCTGATAGGTATCAAGCAAGTACAGTTTGCCAAGTAACTAAAGTTCCAACTAGTGTAGATGAACTTAGGATGTATCCTGCTAAGGATCAGGAGAATTGGCAAAAGGCAATGGAAAAAGAACTAAATTCATTAAAGGTAATGAAAGTGTATGAAGATGCCAAATTACCTCCAGGAGAAAAATCCATTGGGTGCAAATGGATATTTAAAGTAAAAACTGGAAATGATGGGACTGTTACCCATAAAGCTAGGTTAGTAGCTCAAGGATTTAATCAAACTGCATCTGATTACGATGAAGTTTTTGCACCAAGCCTTAAAGCTACATCTTTAAGAGCGGCATTAGTGTGGGCAGCTAAGAAAAACTATGTCATTAACCATTTAGATGTAGAAACTGCTTATCTACATGCACCATTGCAGCACACTATATATTTAAGAAAACCAATTGGCATAAAAGAAAATAATGTAAATAGTAATGATTGTTGGAAACTCAAAAAGAGTCTTTACGGGTTGAAACAATCTGGGTTTGAGTGGAACCAATATATTGTGAAAGAGTTAAACAATATAGGTTTTAAATCTGGTTTAGCAGATCCGTGTGTGTTTAAAAGAGAAAATAATGGAACGGTATCATTATTATTATTATTTACTGATGATATTGCTTTAATAACTAAGACTAATAATGAAGCTAATGAGATTATATCATTATTAGCCAAAAAGATAAAAATAAAGCATTTAGGTGAAATTAAAAGGTATCTAGGATTGACAATAAATAAAACAAATAATGGTTTTAAGATATCTCAAGAAGATAAAATTTGCCAATTAATTAAAACTTATAAGATGGAACTTTGTAAACCGGCAAAGACTCCAATGAGTCAGGAAGTTTGCCAAACTAATGATCAAAGTCCCAAATTTGATAAGTCCATTTATCAATCTTTGATTGGTAGCTTATCATATATAAGCAATTGGTCAAGGCCAGATATTGCTTATAGTGTAAATCAGCTGGCACGTTTTAATTCAGATCCAAAAGAATGTCATTGGAAATCCTTAAAAAGAATAATGAGATATCTTAAGGGAACAATAAACCATGCATTATATATAGAACCAAAGGGTGATTTGAGTCTTAGTGCTTATGCAGATGCAAGTTTTGCAACTGATATAAACACTAGAAAATCAACATCTGGTATGGCTATATTATTTGGTAAGACACTAATAGGGTGGAGGTCAATCAGACAACAGCATATTAGTTTATCCACGATGGAAGCAGAATTTTCATGTCTATCATTATTATGCACTGACTTAATTTTCTACAAACAGTTGTTGTTGGACATGGGTATAACTGTAAAAGATTCCATTATGGTGTATGAGGATAACCAAGCAGCTATAAAGTTAGCTACTAGTATTGCTGTAAAAACTAGATCAAAACATACTGACCTAAGATATTTGAATGTAAGAGAATCAGTGAAAAATGGATTAATTAAATTGGTATACTGCATGTCAGAAGAAAACATTGCAGACCAATTTACAAAAGCTCAAGGAGCAACTAAGTTTAAAGAAAGTTGCGAAAAATATTTTCTAAAGATGTAAATGATTCATAGTTATTATGTAACCTAAAAGGGGAGAATGTTAGGGATAACATTGTTCACCCTAACTGGTTTAGGTGAAATAATAACTATGAATCATAGTTAGTGTATGGTAGAGTGTATGCAGCTTTAACTGTGTAATAGCAATTAAAGGAGTGGTTAAGAAAACAATATAAAAGTAGCAAGACTAAGGCTTGCTCTCTCTCTCTCTGGCTTTGATGATCCCTGATTACTGCTTGGAATCAAGACTGCATTGCTTGAACGGGAGAGACAACAAAGGACTGATTTGTAAGTGAACTGACATAGGATATTCTACATGAACTTTGCTAACTGAATATCCCTGAATGGACTGACTACATGATAAATGACTATTGGACTGTTATTTGACTATGCCATAAACTTATACTGGAATAAATTATATTCTTGATAGCACAAGCGTATCTATTATTTTTACTGTATGTTAATAAACATACAAGCTTAGCTCACTCATTTATCTGTGTGCCTATCTGACTAACGCTGCACATTCTGTTTAGCTTGTCTACCTAACCCTAGTTGGGGAACCCAGGCTTAACACACAGCATTTTCATAAAGACAAACAGAATTCATTTCAGATATGCTTTCAGCCCCATGACTGAAGCCATGGGAATAATGGTCCGGGTGAGTGCTCAGCCAAACTGCTTAAAGAGTTGGGGTGGGGAGCATGATAGGAAGCAAACCAATCATTATTTAAAGTTACCTACTTGAGTTCCTTACTCCATCCAAAACCCGTTCCCCTATTCTAAAGGTAGATAAATCTAGGGAAATCCATTGTATGTTATTAGTTCAAGCAAAAAAAAAAAAAAAGTATGGTTTTCATGTCAAATGGAGAATAGAATATAATACTTTATTCTAGTGTGATTAGTGTGATTAGACACACAAGGAAATTGTCTCTGGTGCAGAAGATCTCAAGACAAAATAACAAAATCATAATAATCATAATAACAAAGGATAATCAACATAATAATGATACCAATAAGAGGAGGCAGTGGAAAAGATGAGAAGGATAACAGTAATAGAGCCATACCACATATACTTAGACAAAGACAGAAGGGTGGAAATTAGGTATTCAGCAGAGTGCTGTCACTAGGGGGAAAAACTGTGTGTCATGTTCCGGCTGGAGTCTGAATCCATGGGGGAAGATGAGATGGAACAAGAACTGACAGAGAGCAAAAGGGCAGCTGCTTTGTCCTTGGAAGAAACTGGGGAAGGGCACAGTCATTCCAGGCAAGGCTTTTTAGGATTAGTTAGGCCTGCAGGCAGGGAGGAACAGAGCTCAGACAAGGGGCAAGAACCACCCCTTACTGATGCAAGGGCTTGAAGATGCAGAGAAGGCGGCATCAGCTCAGATGGAGCAGGCCACTCATAAGAAGAATGCCCACCCAGCTTCACCAGGCACACCTGGGGAATGAGACTTAAAGAGACACTGTGGGGAGGGGCATTTGTTGGGAACAAATGCTGATTTCCAGAAGTGTTGTGTGCTGATGTTTGAATGTGCCAAGAATCCTTGCATTTCTGTGTGGCATTCTGATTATCTGGATATTTTGCTCCCTAAATTCTTTGCTTTGCCCTTGTTTTACCAAATACATTTGGGATTTATTGCCGTGCAGCCTTGGTGAAGACAGTGCTGGAATGGACTAATTGCAACCAGAGACTGCTTGAGGTTTGTGTGGGGGTTTATTATCATCCTGCTCAGGGACTTGTCAGCAACATGGGAGCATTTGGGGGAAATTTGGAGCACAAAAGGGCCAGTTTGAACTGCCAGCTGTTCATGTTCTCTGTGCCATGCCCTGGGTCATCATACTATGTCTACTAGTTTGCACTTGCAATGTCCTGTAGTGGTGACCAGAGGGAAGGAGTTGAATGTCCAGAATGGGATGGGATGAAGATGTTTTCTCAGCCCTCCTTCGGACCTATGCAATATACAGGTCCTCAGTGGAAGGCAGGCTGGTTGTAATTATTTTTTCTGCAGTCCTAACTATCTGTTGAAGTCTGTACCCATCCTGTTTGGTTGCTATACCAAACCAAATAGTTATAAAAGTACAGATGACAGACTCAGTAATTCCCCTGTAGAATTATATCAACAGTTCCTGGGGCAGTCTGAACTTTCTGAGTTGTCACAGGAAGAACATTCTTTGTTGTGTCTTTTTAATGATAGTTCTAATCAGTGATGGGATTCAATTTTTTTTTACTCCTGGTTCTGTGGGCATGGCTTGGTGAGTGTGACTTGGTGGGCATGGCAGGGAAAGGATACTGTAAAACCTCCATTCCCAACCACTCCTGGGCGAAGATTAGTGCAAAATCTCAATTCCCTCCCCACTCATGGGGGAAGATTACTGCAAAATCCCATTCCCTCCACACCCCCACTTACCTGCTTCTGTTCTCCTGTGCAAGGCAACCAAAGAAGACCAAGCTGATCAGCTAGGACTCAGGAGGCAGAGAATAGATAGGCTGGGGACAGTCAGAGGTGGTCTTTACTGGTTCTCCGAACTACTCAAAATTTCCGCTACCGGTTCTCAAGAATTGGTCAGAACCTTCTGAATACCACCTCTGGTTCTAATGTTAGGTGTTCATTCCAAATCCTGGTAGATTATAGAATGCAAAAAATGGAGGGACTCTACTGTTGATACTACATTGTCTTTTAAACATACAAAGTTTTATACTATATACCCTTAACAATAAAAGGGATTGTGAACAATATAACCATATTGTTGGACAAAATGCTGCAGAATAATTGCAATGCCCAGCCATGATTCATTAATATTTATTTTAGGTTTGCAAGCCTATATCCACTTGGAGGAAAATCTTACTTAAATCAGTGATACCAACTTTAATGGAAGAAAATTTCTATTGTGTTTGTAACATCGTCTATGTGTGAGATCACATCTTTATTACAAATTAGATTTTCATGATGTAATTATACCTTGTTTCTTAATACAAAAGAATGTTTTTTTTCATGATACAATTAATTGGGTCAGTGAGTGTACTCAAGAGAATATATTGATGCTGCTTGTAAAATAAGTACATACAATTTTTTCTGATCGATTTATTTGTCCAGGAAAATATATGCCCAGAGCATACACTTCAGTTCACAGAAGTTACAGAAGCTTTGGGAACATAGTACAGAATCAATCCTATTAATAAAGGGATGTATATGAATTAGAGGTAGTATGACATTTTAATTTATTTGACTCTATTTATTATAATAAGTTTTTCTCCACAATAGGTGATACACAAAATGAAATATTTAAAAAAGTAGAAAGGAAACTGAAATGAATGCTTCATAACAGCTGAAGATGAAAGTGTAAAAAAGGAAAGTGAAATGTTCATAGAACAATGGGATCTAGTAAAAAAGGATATCTAAGACTATTTTATTTTGTCTGAATGAAACATACACAATATGCCCTAATCCAAAAATAAAGCTCTCTCTCCGAAAGAAGCTCATCATAATGTTGATGCATATTTGAACATCCATTTTAGCTACTTTCTAATATTTACAGTTTTCATTAGACAGGATTGTGAAAATGTTTTTATTGTTATATACGGTTAGCTACTTATGACATGCTACTCACATCAGTTCTGACATTAGCCATTAAATTAACTTTATTTTTCTGAGTAGAAGAAATATTATTTAGAGGATACTGAAGATTCAATATTTCTTTCAAAGATCTACCAGTAACACCTATACTTCCAAGCATTTATCCACGGTAAATTAGTCCACTTTCTCCTTTCTAGATTTCTATATTTGAAGCTGTTCTATTAAATGTTGTTATTACGAATCAAGGTCTACCTCTCTTCTCAACAATTCTAGGAATGAAGATTCTGCATGTTCTTGTGTTATATGCATGTATAAATACAGTATATAAATTTGCATACATATAAACATTTGTATTAATAAAAAAAAATCAATGAAAATTTCATCTACTTCAGAAGACTTCCGCAATGGGCACTGTGAAACAAAAATTGGGCAGTAATTCAAGTATAAAACTCAGTACAGATCAGTAGTGAGATTCAAAAAAAACTACTACTGGTTCTGTGGGCATGGCTTGGTGAGTGTGGCAGGGGAAGGATATTGTAAAATCTCCAGTCAGAGGTGGTATTTGCCAGTTCTCTGAACTACTCAAAATTTACGCTACCAGTTCTCCAGAACTGGTCAGAACCTGCTGAATACCACCTCTGGTACAGATGTTAAAAAGACACACTTATATTTATTTTATGAGATGATTCAAAGAAATATTATGAAATACTTACCCATTTTTAATATAAAATATACAATAACTTGCATATTTAGAGAACAGAGGAGAAAGAAAGGAGATATTTAGACACTCATAGTAATACATGTAAACAAGCTAAATTCACTATTAACATGGGCACATCCTGCCCACACACTTTTATCTTTCTTAGTGACTTCAATCTACCTCATATTAACTGGACTCTAAATGAATGTACAACTGAACCCATACATGCAACCTTCTACAATGCTGTTACAAATCTGGGACTGGAACAACTAGTAACCAACAATACTAGACTAAACAACTGCCTCGATCTCATCTTCTGCAATAGTTTGAATTTAATTAACATAATACAAACTAAAGAACCCTTTTCCAACAGTAACCACAATATGATTGACTTTGTCTCAATATACGCCCACACAAAAATAATCACAATGATGTAATTCCCAATTATAACTTCAAAAAAGGCAACTATGATCTTATAGACAATGATCTCTCATCCCTTGATTGGCAATCTCTATTCACTGGATGCAAGACTGTTGAAGACCATTACAACATATTTTTATTTAAAGTCAAAAGAGTCATCAAACTATATGTACCAACAACAACTCCCAAAACAAAACAAAACAAAACAAAAAATCCGATTATCCATAACAATAAGGAACCTTCAATCCAAAAAGAGATCACTCTGGCGGAAAAACAAATCTGATCATGTTGCCAACTTCAAAAGGAGATACAAAAATTTATGCCACCAGATAAAGACTGAATGCACCAATTATCACATTAAACAAAAGGAAATCTGTATTTGTAAACAGCAATGGATCATGCCCAGTATTTCCTAGCCAAACCACTGAAAACTACAATGATCTAATATATATCGATTTTACAGAAGACAATGTTGAAAAAGCACTACGCAATCTAAAACCATCTCTATCTATTGGACCGGACAGAATATGTGCCTACTTCTTAAAAAAGCTATCCACTAGCATAGCAGAACCTCAAAGCATAATCTTTGAAAAATCTTTCAGGACCAGCACTTTGCCAAAATGATGGTCACAAGCCACAATCATCCCCATCTTCAAAAAGAGAGACCCCAGCCTAGTTGAAAATTACAGACTAATCTCTTTATGCTGCATCACCTGTAAAGTCATGGAATCAATTATTAACCAATCCATCATCCCGTAGAGACAGGGATTGTGAAGGGCACAGTCCCAGGATCCCAGAGATATCGCAAATCTCTGGTTTGATCCGGGAGAAGCCCTTTTGCTGGCGGTAGAAAGGCAGCCTCCAAAGCTGCTGAAGTCGGGACAGCTCCGAAAAGAAAGTGGCTGGAGAGAGGGTGTGTCGGCTGGGTGAGAAACTTCTTTTGTATTGCAAATTGGCTGAGACCTGAAAGGATATCCTGAACAAAGAAGAAACCTGTGGATTTATTTTTGTCTGACTGGAATCTGGTTGAGCAGCGTTTTTTAAGTGATGTCAAATTGAGGCTTGGATTCTTTCCTTACTATTTTTTTTTCTCTTTTCTGAGGACTTTAATGTGACTTTGTAGGTAACCAGATTGAATTTTTTCTTATATATATTTTTATGCTTCTTTTGATTTTTTAATTTTCTTTAGAATAGAGGCCCCCTTTGTTTCTTCTGAGTTTTGTATACATTACTCTTTTTTCTGGCTGAGGGGGGAAAAAGTATTAAGAGACCTTGCAACACTGCCAACTAGAGGCTTGAAAGTATTTTATTTGAATTGGGGAGAAATGTATAAACACTCCTTCTCAAGGACATTTTAATGTGATAAGATGGAGGGAGAGCACAGAAAAATATTATTACAGATGTTTTCCTGGACTCTTATCAATATTTCAACACTTGAGGCTTGGCTTTGAAGCTGCTGGAGAAGAGAGTCATAATAAGAGCCTTGGATAAATAAATAAAGTGCAGTGTGCAGTCTATATATATATATATATATATATATATATATATATAT
>BLBF01000031.1:20217798-20240588 GCA_015471245.1 Laticauda colubrina | reverse complement strand
AGAGCCTTGGATAAATAAATAAAGTGCAGTGTGCAGTCCATATATATATATATATATATATATACTTGTGAAACCTCTACTCGCCAGCCTTTTTGTATATTTCAATTTTAGTAATATTTTTATTTTTGCTTTTTATTTGATCCTTTTTCTTCTTTGGTTTTTTGGGCCTTTTTATTTTTGGATTTTTCCATTTTGGATCATAATTGACTACTCTATCAGATGGATTGAAGGTCAAAAAGAATTTGAAGTTTTTTGAAGCATTAAAATGAAAAAAAAGTGAGAAAAAGAACAAAGTGTTAAATGAAATAGACTGTGTGTATTTGGATTGCTTGGTGACTTTGGGACTTTTGGAAATTCTTATTTGAATGATTAAAATCATTTGGGTCGTTTAAATTTTTTCTTTTTTTTACAATGGCATTACTTATGGATGAACTGAAAATGGAATTTATAAAATATAATCAAGAGAAACAAGAAGGGAAGGATTCTTTTGGCTCTATTTTTCATTTTTTAGAAATGGCAATTTCTACATATGAGAAACTACAAGAACAAGAAGATTGGGATGAAGAAGAAACCATCCTTAATGAACAAGCAACTTTATTTGGGGAAGAAAGGGGAAAGAGGAGAAAGAGAATGGAGAATTTAAGACTTAAAAAAACAACCAAAAAAGGGAAAAACAAGGTGAAAAGTGGACACAATATCAGAAAGCAACAGAAAAGAGGAATACACAAGAGGGTGGAGATTAAGAGACAAGGGGGTAAAAAGGGTAGAGGGGAGAAACAAGGGAGGAAAGAAGGGAAGAGAAGCTACAAAGGTTTGAAACTAGATGTAAAGAAACAGATTTTATTTAGAGATAATGGGTAAACACATAACTGAAAAAGAGATTCTGCAAAGGTACATAAGATTGTGTTGTTGTATCTGTATTTGAAATAATGTTAGAAAATTGGAATAATATATGATTATAAAATGGGACAAAATATTTAATGTAACTTAGCGATTTTTTTTTAAATAAAATAAATGAAATTAAATATGAGATAATTGAATTAAAGAAAGTAACTAAGCAAAATCTATAAGTGTTCCCATAGAAGCATGATACTTATTTAGAAAGGATTGTGTAAAATGTTTAAGACTTAAATGAATATTAATTTTAATGATATAATTTCAATTGCTATGGATTGTTGTTTTAATTATATTATATATATAAAAAAAACTTTTTTCTTTCTGTTTTAAAATATTGAGTTTATTTTTAGAATGTATTACGCAGAATCCGAATGAAAATTATGTGTTATGTTAAGCTTTAAAATTAGGGGAAGGATAAGTGTGACAAGGCATTATACTCCAATCAGTCATTACAGAAGAAATATTGTGTTAATGAGAAAAAATAATAGACAGCTGAAACAGGACAGACAAAAGATATAAGTATAATGATTTAAATTGAGATGAAATAAATATAATAGAATTAAGAGAGTGAAAAGAGGGGAGAAGCTATATAGAAAATGTAAAATAGTAAATAAGAAATGGAATTGCTATATAAAAGTAAGCATGAACTTGAATTTATGTCTGTACAAAAAGATGTAACTCGGGATCAAACTGCCGTCCAAAAAGATATTTAATGTTTTCTATGTTTTGTGTTTTGTTAGTATATGTTTGTTTGTTAAAAAATTAATAAAAAATTTTTGAAAAAAAAAAGAAAATTACAGACTAATCTCTTTATGCTGTGTCACCTGTAAAGTCATGGAATCAATTATTAACCAATCCATCATCCTCCACTTAGAAACAAACAACCTACTCTTTAATAAACAATTTGATTTCAGAAAAAAACTATCCTGTAATCTGCAACTCTTACACTGTAAAAACATATGGACTACACAACTCGATCAGGGCAAAGAAATTGACATAGACTTCTGTAAAGCCTATGGTGGTACACAACAAACCATTCCTCAAGACTAAAATTTTATGGTATCTCTGGACACCTGCATAACTGGATAGAAACATTCCTGTCAAACAGACAACAAATGGTCAAAATTGGGAGTGTCTTATCAAATTCTGTACCTGTCAACACTGGTGTACCCCAAGGCAGTGTTTTAGGACCAACTCTTTTCATACTCTACATAAATGACCTCTGTGATCATATCAAGAGCAACTGCATTCTCTTCAGTGATGATGTAAAGCTGTTCAACACTACAGACAATACTGCTACCCTTCAAAAAGACCTCGACTATGTATCAGAATTGTCAAACAAATGGCAACTTCAAATCTCAACAAATAAATGCTCTGCCTTACATACTGGCAAAAAAAAATCCGAAAATAAAATACAAGCTGAATAGTCAAGACCTTGATGATAATCCAAACTTTGTCAAGGACCTTGGAATACTCATCTCAAATGATCTAAGTGCTAGAGCCCATTGTAACTAAATAGCCAAGAAGGCATTAAGAGTTGTTAACCTAATCCTATGTAGCTTTTTCTCTGGTAACATCACACTACTAACTAGAGCATACAAAACATTTGCGAGACCAATACTCCAATACAGCTCATCAGTCTGGAACCCACATTACGTATCTGATATTAGCACAGTTGAGAAAGTCCAGAAATACTTAACAAGAAGAGTTCTCCACTCCTCTACTCATTGCAGAATAGTTATGCCACCAGACTTGAAATTCTAGACCTAGAAAACCGTGAATTACGCCATCTTCGGTCTGATCTAAATATGGTATGTAAAATCATACATTGAAATGACTTACCTGTCAATTAATACTTCAGCTTCAACCATAACAACACAAGAGCACACAATAGATACAAACCCAAGGTTAACCACACCAAACTTGACTGCAGGAAATACGACTTCAGCAACAGTGTGGTCAATGTCTGGAATACTCTACCTGACTCTGTGGTTTCTTCCCCAAACCCCAAAAACTTTAACCTTAAACTTTCTACTATTGACCTCACCCCTTTCCTAAGGGGGCCTCATAAGTGCACCAACGTGCCTACCATCTCTGTCCTATTATTTCTTCTATTTTTCTTATATGTACCCATTTCATGTATTCATAACTAGGTATATACTTATACCTATTATCTTGTAAGCGATTGACAAATCAAAATAAATTAAATAAATAAACAAACAAATAAACAAATAAATAAATAAATACAACAGTTGTCTTTCCAAAAAGCTGAGATGCTTTGTAACCCATCCATTTTAAAAGCTATATGCAGTAGTTCATTCTGTTACTTCACTCATATTTTGAAAAGTTGCTTCTTATGGATTGCCACCAGAACAATTCTGAAAGGTCCACTTGGAGAGTTTTTAATTATATTGTGTACCATACATCTGTTAAATCTTTTGGTTATGTTCATGATATTTCCGGCAAACATTGTGGATGTTTAAATCTTTCAGGAGCCCTTGAAGGTTCCTGAAAGATTTAACATGCAGTGTATGTATCTGTGTAGTTATTTGTGTGTATATGTGTTAAAAAGAAACACACTCCTCTTTTCTTTACTTTTATTTTCTAATCTCAGCATGGCTGTGAATTTACAGGGTGGGCTATGATAACTCACTATTCTGTCAGCTTTAAACTCATACCCAAGATCCAGAACCATATGTAATGATAATTGAGAGCCAATTTATCATCCTTATTATGTACTGCATGTTCTAATGAATGCAAGTGTTAAAGATTTAGTTTTCGGTGGAATATTTGTGGTGTGCAAAAACCTTGCATATCAAACTCATTCTCATTGTTTTAAAATGAAAAAGCAACTGACAAGAATTTATAATATGTTGGTTATTTTGATAGACAAGGTTGATCTCCATGGCTACTTGTTCTGAAACTATTCCAAAATTGTTTCTCTTCTTAACTTTCAAGATGGGCCTGTACTTGTGCATGTCACAGCCATGTGTGATCTGTACCAATTACTGGCTGCTGCCCTCTGTGTTGTAGAAAATGTGTCTATCGTGGTTTAAAGCAATAAAAAAAGGAATAAAGTAAACAGCAGAAAAATAAACTTTCTTTCATTTTCTTTTCTGGTCTGCTGACAATTGTATGAATGTTAAGGCTGTTCTCTGGCTTAATCTATGACAAGACTATGAAAAGTATCAGTCAGAATGCATGTTAAAATATTTTTATTTGCAACGGAAAGAATGGCCAATTAGAGGATATGTCCTTCCCTTTAATACTTAGTAAAAAAAACTGAGTGAACGGTTTGTTTTTGTTTCTCCATGCTTTCTAGTGATTGAGCATTCAAAATGATCATGCAAACTTTCTGAATTTTAATCTTTCACCTAATATTAGCTCAGCTAGTGCTGAACTAAGAATACTAAATAAGGAAGGCACTGATTCCAGTCACTTTCCAGAAACCAGAAAGCAATTAATCTAATGTAATGAGTAATATCCATGCATGTATGCATTCTGTCCTGTGAATCAAAATTGTTTTGCAAAAAAAAAATAAATCCCTGGTCAGTCAGCTTTAATATGCATGAAATGTATAATTGTCCAACAATACAGGAGACAAAGGGCAAGAAACTGGCTCTCTTCCCTTATTGCACTCTACATGGGGCTGCCCTTGAAGAGCATCCAGAAGCTCCAATTGGTGCCAAATGCAGTGGCCCGCATGGCTTTGTGAAGACCCTGGTGTGCACATTTATCACCCAGAGGTGGAATTTTTTTTATCACATTTATTTTTTTTTAGCACATTTATCACCCAGAGGTGGAATTTTTTACTACCATTTCTGTGGGTGTGGCTTATTTGGTGGGCATGGCCTGGTGGTCATGTGACTGGGTGGGAATGCTGGATGGTCATGTGATTGGGTGGGAGTGGCCAACTTGACGTCACTCACGCCAAGTGGTGCCTTGCCTGGCCTCTCTTCACCTCAAAGAGATACAATTTCCCTCTCTATTTACTACTACTGAACATCCAAAATACACTATTTAGTCCTATGTATAATGCCATATGTGTACATACATATTACATAGTACAGTATGTGTATAGGCACATAAAAAGATACATTATCTACTATATATACCATATGTGTATGTACACACACACACATACACACACACAGCTCTTCTAAAAGAATACACATTCAACCTCACTGCATTTGGAAAAACACACCCATAGTCCACTTTCTGCGACACATTTAACTATAACTTCTGGACATTAGGACATTGCACATGCCTTCAGATTTACTTACCTAGCCTGCACATGATCATTAGACCCAGGAGATATCATGGATTGAGTAAAATATGGTGAAACTCACTTAACAGTGCTCTTGCTTAACATCCAAAATTTTCGGCTCAATTGTGTTCATAAGTGAAGGACTATCTCTGCCTTTTTCTGCATGGCATCCTTGTCCTAGTAAACTCCTCTGCCAATTTTCCTCTGTGTTAGAGGCACTGTAAAGTCTGGCAGTACACTTAAACCAAAAATGAACCAAAACAAAAACTTAAACGGGGGCTTGCAAATCAAAGAAATACCACCTCTGGTATTACCTCCCCTGTGGGAGCTGCATTGGCTGCTAATATGCTTCTGGGTGCAATTCAAGGTTCTGGTTGTCACCTTTAAAGCCCCTCATGGCTTGGGACCAGGTTATCTGAGGGACTGTCTCTTGCCAGTCACATTGACCCAACCCATCAGGCAGGGAATGTTGTGGATCCCATCCCCTAGGGAGATATACCTGGTGGGACCCAGAAGAAGGGTCTTCTTCATGGTGGCTCCTCTCTCTGGAACATAATTCTCCCAGAATGGCCCCCACTCTAATATTCTTCTGGAAGATGCTGAAGACCTGGTTCTGCCAGCAGGCCTGGGGAACCCATCAAATGGCTCGGGTGATCTGCCCGAGGGCAGGAGGTGGGAAGTGATATTATTTTATTTTGTTATATTAACAAATGTATTTCATTCTTTTTCTTGGTTTTATTGTTTAATGAGGTTTTAGATTCTGTAAGCTGTCTTGAGTTGCCAGGGGTGAACAGGCGACAATATCAATTAAATAAATAAATAATGTTCCGTCCGGAAAAACGTGAGGTAGACCGGGTTCCAACAGTAAAAGTCTTTGTTTTCAGCAGTAAAGATAAATGGAACAGTTTGGCTCTAGTCGCAGCAGCCTTTATATACGGCTTGCCTGCCGGCTTGTAGCCAATGACATTAGTTTGATTTAACCACCTTTTGGTGGCTCCTTTGGATTGGTTCCTAGTGAACCAATCCCTATGCCGGCTTTCTTAGCCAATCATATTAGAGGATTTGGAGTAAACTATTTTTATACAGAACACCCCTCCCCTCTTGGTTTAGTCCTACGTGGTGAAGTAGTCGTGCAGGTAGGTGGGGCTTCTTCTCATTCTACTGGACTTGTGTGGTTCATTTTCGCTGGAGACTTCAACCGGTTTGGATGGGGTTGCTGTCTCTCCGGCTCTTCTCCATGGAACCGCCTGGAAGGGTGAGTCGGCCATTTTGCTACCACTTGAGTTTCTCAGGCCAGTGGTTTCGCCGCTCCCTCCTGGTTTCTCCGGGCAGGTCGAGCTGGCTTGGCTGGCCCCTTTTTCTGGATTTTTCCCACAAGTCTCATCTAACCATAAGTTTCCTTTTTGCTCTTTTTGATTGTTCAGATGTTCTGGATTTATTTTAAAAAGTTCTTTATTATTTTCTTGTATTTCCCACCCCCTTTTTGGTTTTATTTTTGTCGGTTTTTATTATTTGTGGTTGTGAGTTTGTATTTCTTTCAATGTTTCGGGAACGAAGCTGGTCTATGTGCCGCTGCCATTCCCTGCCATCGTCTATGGTTAGTCGGAAGGACTGGGGGCCTGTGATTTGTGTGATTGTGCCTGGAAGCCATAAGGGGTCCCCAGTGAAATTTTTTGCGTAGACTAGGTCGCCGATTTCAACTGTTCGGAAATGGCTGGAGGAGTCGGGGGGTCTTTCCAAGGTGTAATTTGGGTGCAACCTGTCTAATTGCGACCTAAGTTTTCTTCCCATTAATAATTCTGCTGGGCTTTTGTTGGTTACATTGCTGGGTGTGATATGTTGGAGGGTGAGTAGGTGGTTAATTTTATCCTGGACATCCCCAATGTCCATTCTCTCTAAACCCTCTTTGGTAAACCTGACCATTCTCTCCGCCCTACCATTTGCAGCCTGGTGGGCCGGCGTGGTTAGTGCATGGCGTATACCTAGGGAGGCTAGGTATTGTTCAAATTGGATGGCTGTTAATTGTGGCCTGTTGTTGGACACTAGGACATCCGGCAATCCATGGGTTGCAAAGAGTTTGTTAAGTTGTTTAATGACCGCCTCGGTTGTCATAGATGACATTGCTACAACTTCCAGCCAATTTGAGTATGCATCTACGACAATTAAAAAGGTATGTCCCCTAGTAGGACCCGTGAAATCAATGTGGATCCGAGACCAGGGGCCTTGTGGGGTCTCCCAGTCCCTTATGGGTGCTTGTGGTGGGGAAGGCCTGGTTTTCTGACATTTAGTACAAGTAGTAACCCAGTATTCAATGTCTTTATCTATACCAGGCCACCAGATATAGCTTCTAGCTAGGCTTTTCATTTTTACAATACCAGGGTGGCCTTTGTGAAGCATACCCAACACTCTAGTTTGTAATTTAGGAGGGATTACTACCCGATCACCCCACAATAAACAACCTTTTTGAATTGAAAGTTCGGTTTGTCTGGTCCAGAAAGGTTTAAAGTTTTCAGTTTTTTGGTTTTCCGGCTAGCCTTTACCTACCCAGTTTAATATGCGGGCAGTCACTGGGTCCTTTGCGGTGGCTCTGGCGACATTGTTTGCAGATATTGGTAGTTTGGGGCATGTCTCTATTTGCAGGGTGGTCATTGTTGGCGCTGGGTCTTCCTCCGTCATTGGCAACGGTGCTCTACTTAATGCGTCTGCATGGGAGATTTGCTTCCCGGGTCAATGCATCAATGTGTAAGAGTATGCTGCTAGGAATTCTGACCATCTAGTCATTCACAGGGATAAAATGTTTGGTGTAGGCTTGTTTCCTGCCAGAATTCCTAGTAACGGTTTATGGTCCGTTACGATCAAAAATGTTCTTCCATAAAGGTATTCGTGGAAGCGTTTCACTCCGGCGACGATTGCCAGGGCTTCTCTGTCTAGTTGACTATAGTTACGTTCTGTTTTAGACAGAGTCTTTGAGTAATAAGCGACGGGTGCCTCTCTCCCATCTGGCAATTGGTGGGTCAGGATGGCACCGACTCCAAACGGTGAGGCGTCGCAGGTTACTGTCAATGGAAATGTTTTACTAAACTGGATAAGAACGGTGTTTGATGTTAATAAATTTTTTATTTTCTGGAATGCTTTTTGCTCTCTATGACCCCAAGTCCAATTAGTTTTCTTATCCAGCAAACGGTGTACTGGTTCCGCTATTGTCGCTTTTTGGGGGAGGAATGCGTTATAGAAATTTATTAGACCCAAAAATGCCTGCAATTCTGTTTTGTTTTTTGGCTGTGGTGCGTCTTTAATGGCTTTGACTTTTTTTTCAGTAGGGTGTATACCCTCTCCGTCAATTAAGTAGCCCAGAAATTCGATGCGATCAGTCATTAAGCAGCATTTTTCTTTTTTAACTTTCAGACCGGATTCTCTGAATTTTGTTAGTACATTTCTTAGTCTTCTTTCTAGTTGGGTCGTATCTTTAGCCGAAATCAGGATGTCATCAAAATATGGTACGACCCCTTTTATTCCATTTGATAGGCATTCCATGAGGCTTTGGAAAACGCCTGGGGCCACACTCACTCCAAACTGGAGTCTGTTACACTTGAATGCCCCTTTCTGAGTCACTATTGTCTGTGCCTCAGCCGTTAAGGGGTCTACTGGAAGCTGTTGGTAAGCTTGTGCTAGATCTAGTTTAGCAAAAAATTTTCCTCCCCCGAGTGAGTGTAGCAAATGTTGTACGACTGGCACTGGGTATGCGCTTTGCTGCAGCGCATGGTTCAGGGTAGCCTTGTAGTCTCTGCAGATGCGTACTGACCCATCAAGTTTAACCGGTGTTACTATTGGCGTCTCCCATTTAGCATGGTCAACAGGTTCCAAAACCCCTTGGTCAATTAATTTGTTCAATTGTTCCTCTATTTTTGCCTTTAATGCAAAGGGAACTCATCTGGCCTTTAATCTTCTAGGGGCCACCTGGGGGTCTAAACTAAAGGAAATTGGGGTCCCTCAATACCTGCCTAGGGAGCCATCAAAAACGTCCTGGAACTCGTGGATCAGGTTTTCTTCCCAGTCGGTTGCTGCCACTTGGTCTACTCCGGTCATTCCGATGCCCAATGGTGCAAACCATTTGATGCCCAGGAGGCTGGGTCGGTCTCGGTCGACTATTGTCAGAGGCAGGACTTCGACATGCTGCTTGTAAGCGACTCGGAAATGTCCTAGACCAACCACAGGGATTCAATTCCCTTGGTAGTCCTTCAGTGTTAATTTTTGTTTCTGGTGCTCTTTTAGCTTAATATTTGGGACCAGTTGTTTGATTGTGTCCCATGACACCATTGACAGGAAAGACCCTGAATTGACCTCCATTTCACAGGGGCTACCTTCGATTTTTACTATTATTTTTACTTTTTTTCTGCTTTCCATCTGAGCGCTACCGATAGTGACAGTTTGATGGGTCTTTTCTCCGTTACTGGCTCGTTTGTTGCGCTCCCACTTTCTTTCGGCTTGTTTCAATTCAGCTTGTGGGGGAGAGTTACTGCGTCTGTTAGGGCTGTAATTTTTTTCCTACAGACGGTCCTACAGACCTTCTCGATGTGTCCCCTTTTCTTACAAGCTCTGCAGTTGGCATCAAGGAATCTGCAATCGGCTCGAGGGTGGTTTCCTCCGCAACCGGCGCATTCCTGCCAGTTTCTTTTTTTCGCGCCTTTTTTTGTTGGCGTATAGGCGATGGACCTCATCATCTTCCTCTCCAGATTTTGATGTCTCGTCAAAATCTTCATGGTGTGTGGTGGTGGGAAATTGCTTCTTCCCTCTGGTTAGGCTCGCTTCGTCATTGTTCGTGCTCATTTGTTTCATTGTGGCCGTTGACTTTTTCATGGCTTCTGCAGCTGTGGCTTCTGCGATTGCTTCGGCTACGGTTATGTTGGGTTTATTTAGCAACTTACTTTGTAAATTAGAGTCTTTTAAACCCAATACTACTCGATCTCGCATGGCTTCATCTAAGTTCAAGAACTCACATGCTTCCCCCAGTTGTCAGAGGGCTGCCACAAAATCAGCGATGGTCTTGCCTTTTTTTTGGTCCCTTCGGTAGAATTCATGCCATTTGATGAGATTTGACACCACTGGTGCATAATGAGCCTTCAACATTCACTGGAGTTCAGGCCAGATCATTTGCTTTATGTCTCTGGGCTTCGCCAATGCCTTGGCCATTTTGAATATCGTTGGTCTGCAATGCGTTAAGAAGACAGCCCTCTTACGCTGGTCTGAGATCTCTTCCATCTCGTTACTTTCCAAGTATATTTGGAAACGGTCTACGTAGGATTCCCAATCCTCTTCATTGGGGTTGAAGGGTACGGGCGATGCATTATTTCCGGCCATCACTTCCAGCCTGGGTTTCAATTCGCCGCATGCACAGTCTCACGTTTTTAGGACGATCCCATCCCCGTCGCTAGTGTTCCGTCCGGAAAAACGCGAGGTAGACCGGGTTCCAACAGTAAAAGTCTTTATTTTCAACAGTAAAGATAAACGGAACAGTTTGGCTCTAGCTGCGGCAGCCTTTATATACGGCTTGCCTGCCGGCTTGTAGCCAATGACATTAGTTTGATTTAACCGCCTTTTGGCAGCTCCTTTGGATTGGTTCCTAGTGAACCAATTCCTATGCTGGCTTTCTTAGCCAATCATATTAGAGGATTTGGAGTAAACTATTTTTATAGAGAACAAATAATGTTGGACTCAATAATGGCCCCATTTGTACTGGGAAAAATAATCTTGAAATTCATATTAGGGCCCAAAAGAAGCACTGCGGTCATTAACCATTACTGATAGGAAACTGAAGAATGTAAGAAATTTATATTTATATTTTTAAAAGCCCAACATTCCTCTCCCTCCACAAATTGAGCCAGTGAAATAAATAAATGAAAAAAATAACATAGGCAAATCATGACCAAGGCAAACAACATCTCCCCAAAAAGTTTGTAAATGAAAAAATACTAGTTGTTATAACTAGTCACTTTTTTAAAAAATGTAAAATTTGATCAAAACAAAGCATGACAATATGGGCAGAACTTCTGAATTATACAGTATTTAAAAGGCTGCTCTGGCTTCAGAATGGTAACAAAAGTTTAATGTATCAGATTTAATCACAAAGACAGTTCTAGGCTTGGATAAAATAAGTTGTATATTCACTCCTTTTCTGTGGATAATACACACAGCCACTTTTCCTCTTCTCAATATATTTTGCAGTATGCCATGTATATTTAGGCAACTGCATTACAAGGTATGTGCTATTACAATAAATTTTATTAAAATATTCTCAACAGAATATTAATGGCCATAATTTGATAATAAGAAAAAGAAATGGTTATAAATCTGAGTTATATTACTGCATTATGTTCGTGAAATATTCCTCATTCAAAATCAGCACCCTATGTTTATTTGATTTAGAAATATCGTTCATTTAGTCTGAATGCTCCCTTGATGTCACTAAACCCAGACTGCTCGACAAATCAAACAGGCTTTTAAACCATTTAAAATGAAATAATGTAAATTTTCAAGAAAAAACTAGATTCAAGGAAGGAAAAACAATCACTATGCGTTCTGATTAAACAGGATGAAACAGATAGAAATGCATCTAAATGCATTTAGCTTCATTGCTTTGCATACAAAATAGCAAAATAGAACAATCTACTCTGAAACCCCCTGATTTTAAATGGGCAATGTTTTTAGTAGTGAGGATATTTTTAAAGCTGGTTCTGAACTGAAGAATGCAAAGGAATTTACATTAGTCACCACATGGATACACTATATTTAATAGGATGGGTGTAAACTACTACTCCAAATTTTTATGGTATAGTGGCTAAGAATTCAACCTATATATTGAGAAACTCTTGCCTATTAACTCCTGTTTGCAATTTGGTAAAAATATTTGTATTTTTTATCACCTTTATTCTATAGCCCCTTTGGAAATTCTTAATTCAAGAAGCACAGAGGCACAGCTACAAGGAAGAATTATTCTAAATTGTTGCCACAAAGAGAAACAACATTATTGAACATTTGCACAGTCTCTAATAAGTGTTTTTTATGGATATACTGTACATCACTCTGAAAAGGCCCTCTAGATTTACATAAAAGTTCTAGTTTCCCCTGAAAACTGATAGTTTGTTCCAGTGGTGGGATTCAATTGTGTTTTTTTTACTATGGGTTCTGTGGGCATAGCTTGGTGGGTGTGGCAGGGGAAGAATACTGTAAAATCTCCAGGCAGAGGTGGTATCTGTCGGTACCCCAAACTACTAAAAATTTCCACTACCGGTTCTCCAGAACTGGTCAGAACCTGCTGAAGATCACCTCTGGTTTGTACCCTCTCTCTTTCTCCTGCCTTAATTAGTTAGTTACATGGCTAATTTCAGCTAAGAGACTTGTAATAAAGAAAATGTGGTTAGATTGGGCTACAGGGTAAGGAGCTATCATAACTACAGAACAAGTGAAGTTGATTCAGAGTGAACAGATATCAAAGATCAAGCAAGTCACCCAACTGTGATAGGAACCAATTTATTAGGCTTTTCTGACATTAATCTTCCTCTTCTTCCCACTCCTCTTTCTGTTTGAGAGGTGAGAATGTTGCTGAAAATTGCCCATTAAAACAACAGTAGCTCAGCTGTTCAGTGGGTGCTGTCAGATGGCGGCTACTTCTAATCCTACCAGATCAAAATCAGAGAATAGTTATTTCATTCTTCCTTCCTTCACTGATTTTTCTGATAGGAAAGAGCAGAGGGAAATCATGGACAAAAGAAAAGTGTAAGATAATTTTTGTAAAATTCCAGATATAAAGCTGGGCAATTGTACAAAACTTTATATGGAAGCAGCTTAATGCTCAAAGTAGATTACTATATGGTCAAAAGGCAATAATTCATAAATATGGCTGTGATTAAATGTACAATACAACATCCTTGTACTTTTAAGAATTGTTAGAACAAATGAAAAAAGTTATTTTATTTTTATAGCTCATCTTAATGAACTGTGTTAGATATGTGCTTTAAGTTCAATAGTCAAAATAAACTCTACCATACCACATTCAATTTTTTACATTTATCCAATAAAAATGATTTTAAGAGAAAATTAAAATAATCTAGTGATAATTTCTTTTGTTTTAAACTAAGGATCACAAAAAGTGGCATTATGTTTTATATTGTATTTCTGTGTTAAATCTCTGTGTTAAAAATAAAAGGAACTTAACTTTTTTCTTATAAAATAAATCTATCATATTTATAGTATCATATAAGAGAACAGTCACTGTTGACAGTCATTATTTAGAGTGTCTGCTCTTTGTAAAAGCTAACAAAGCATATTTAGTCAGTGAGTAATTCAGCTTATGCACCCCTTTCCTAGTCATAAACCTCTATGGTCAAACCTTGAACACCTATACTTGGTACAAATTATTTTGGTTTCAGGCAGTTACTATCCTATAAGTCCTGTTCTGACTGCAGGCTTAAGCTGCAGTAGTAAAAAAGTGCTCTGGATTTTTTGATGCCTGCGTAGTCAGATTTTCCCAATTATTTCCAAACCACTTGAAAATGTTGTAGAGCAGGGCTGTCAAACTCACCGCCTACAGGCCAGATGCATCATATACTGGCCCTACCCCCACCCAGTTTAGCGAAGGGGGAAAAAGTCCCAATATATCATGTGACGCTGCTGTGATGCTGCGAGTTTGACACCCCTGTTGTAAATTCTCCCAATAAATTCATTCTATTGATTTGTCTAGCTAGCAAGCTGAAATAGAGATTTTAAAGGGAGTATCTGTATTTTTGTTGCAAATGGAGACATCATAATGAACAATTTTAATTTACACTATTTGGGAATTAAAGTATTTTAAAATGCTTTAATTTGCTTTAAAATATTTGTATGGGTTATGGAAGACATGTCAATAGAAACAAAGCAAAATCCAAGGAAATTCATGAACGTTTTAAGTTTTACAAATTTCAGAAATTCTGTTTACGCTCAAGAAAGACTGATGTGCTTCCTTAACACATTGTTAATAAGCCCCTCCCTTCACATTGTAGTGGATATTGGGATTACTGATGGTGACACACAGTTCATATTCTGTAGATTGTCCAGGCATATGAAAATTGACAATATGTCTTGGAACTTATTAATTTTTCTCTTGTGTCTTCAGACAAAAAGAAATGTTTGACAGCTCTTGTTGAAAAGCCTTTGTAAGTCTCAAGGATGCTGGTTTTCTTTGACACATTGTTTCAAAATCACTTGACCTTGCCCATTTTGAAAAGGGATGGATCTCCTTTGAGGGACTGAGAAAATGGTGAAATGGCATATTGACGGACTTAAAAAAAAAGCCCTATAAAAATATAAGTAGATCAACTAAAGAAAATTAGTAATTTTATTTATCAGTAGAGACCCTATATTTTTTCTGGGTTTCAAAATGGGGGCATTGTGAGAATAAGATAACTGTTATCACAATTAAGCTGAGAGGAAAGACCTGCTGTAATCAAATCTGTAGTAGATGCTATCAGGAATATCAGGAAAAAATGCAAGAAAGTATTTATTGTTGTTGTTGTTGTTGTTGTTAATCTTTGGTGAGATTCACAGACTTTAGGGCTGGTTGGTAGCTCAACAGCTCGAGTCCTAACCAAGGACCTAGGAACTATTCAGGTAGCATCTGAGGATATAAGCTGTTCCAAGTAGGGTGGTTTTCTGTAGAATCAGGGTATTCAAGTCTGGTAAATTCAGAATTTCTAAATAACGAGATAGTCCTTTAGGTATTGCTCCAAGGGCTCCAATTACAATTGGGATTACACATTATTTCTTTTTCCAAAGTCACTCGACTTCAATTTGTAAGTCCCGGTACTTTGTTATTTGCTGTTGTTGTTGATATTATTATTTGGCATGATGTTACTTTGGACACAATGATGAAAGTAACCAGAACTTATGCTTAAACCATGTTTTGAAACAAACTGGCCTTTTGCACCATTCTCATCCATTCTTAGATTCCTGAAAGATTCAATTGCCTTCTCTGTGCTCAATATTTAAAATAGTGCATTTCCCATCCTCCCAAGCTCATACCTAGTTCTTCTCCAATCATTGCAGCACAACACACAACCTTTACTAATAATAGATTCCTACTTTTATAGACATATGCTGTGTACTAATGTATTTTTTTTTCATTTATTTATTTATATAATTTATTCATACTTTCCATTATACCTGGCCATACTTGACATACTGATTTTAGACTGATTCTTATATCAGTCTAAATGCCATGCATTCATACTTTCTGACATATCTTCATAAATTCCTTTTATGAATGGCATGAATTCATACTTTCTGAATTTTTATATTCAGAATTAGCCTTACACCTTCACTTCCTCAGTGGTATTGAGGAATACATTAATTGTTGTAACTATGTATCATTTATGTGTTTGCAACTGTGTATCATTGCAACTATGTATCATTCAGGCATTTGCAACATTGTATCATTCACATGTAATCATTGAGCTTCTGTCTTCTCAGTGACCTTTTACAGGGCACGTACAGAGACAAGGAGCTAAACCTCTGTAGAAATAGCCTATTTACTTTGAGATTACATTGTCTGGCATGCAGCTTTGTGAAGAAGGAATATCCTGATCAAATTATAAATCTTGCCATCCTGTCTGACCTGGTATCTTACCTTGTTTGAGCTATTGTAAATCCTTTGTATCCTGTCTGACCTGGGCTTGACCTAGGCTCTGAATAAACAATCACCCCCTTTTGAATGAGCATAATAAAAGAGCATGTGCCAAGACATTCTGGGCGGACTCATCCCGAGGAACTTCGTCTCCTGTCGTTTCTTTCTCCTTCGCTCCCTATCATAAGATGCCCATCTGATGCGGGATAGCAGATACCGCATTCTGGTGACCCCGACGTGATTCCCTAAGGGGGATACGCCGCGATGCGCTCATATCTTACCCGCTCGATGGGAGCTGTGCTTCGCCAGGCCTGAAGCGAATTGCACATCATCAGATCTGAAACACGGTCTCGACTTTCGTAAGTATGGGCGGAAACTTTTCTCAACAACAGACAGAGCATCTGAAGGAATTGAGGGAGTTAGTCGCTTCTTCTTCTAAATATTCTGCTAATTTAAAGGGCTCACCTGTAAAAATTAAACCTATTGCTACATTATTGACTTATGTGTGGCAACATTGTCCCACTTATCCAGAGAAAGGGTCCTTAAAAATCTCCATTTGGCAAAAAATTGGTGACTATCTCCATAATTCGTCTCCTGTCGTTTCTTTCTACTTCGCTCCCTATCATGAGACGCCCATCTAATGCAGGATAGAAGATACCGCAATTAATCATGTATTTCTCAATAACATTCTTTGAGATCAGATCCTCTTTATTTTGATCTATTGTATTTACATTCTTCCCAATTTTAAGACACAGATCTTATCTATTTTTCTTTCATTTGTTTCACTAGTAATTTATCCTTTTTAGCATGTGTTCCCCTGATTTTCCAAATCTCAATTAATTAAGTACAATAAAACTCTTTAATGATCAAGGTAGTTGATAAAAGTATGGCTATTTGAAAAAACCTTTGGATAAGTCTCCCCTCTTGGTTCATACTGTTTATTGCTCTGAAATTGTTTTTCAAGAATAATTATATTTGTCAGCATAATATATTGACTTCAGTTTCATATAGCTGCTGTTCTGGGAAAGGCTTGCTTTATTGAAATATGCTACTAAAAATGCTATTTAAATATAAGTTTTAAGCAATTACATGGTGTTTACCTTTTTAAACCAGCTGGAATTTATATTTAATTCATGAATATATTAATTCATAAATGTGAAATATTTAAATGTTTTTTATCCCAAAGTAACTATTTTAAAAATATCTTGATATTTTAGGCAAACTATTTGAAAGTGATGAGTACACAGGCATTCTCACATTGCCTTTTTATTTATAATCAGTAATATTTTATATTTTATTTTTCCAAGTTTGTTTCATTTTGTTACATATCACACAGAGTCATAAGATTGGATCAGTGAACAAATAGAGTAAATAAAGAAATGAGTGCAAAGCTGGTGATAAAGAAGGGGTGCCATGTTTTGAAGGACAACTATTTTCAATTCCAGGCAACATGGTCAAGGACAAGGAATTGTGTGTCCCAAATTCCTAAGATGCTTCAGTTTGTTATTCCTGCTTTTGATTTAAAAGTTGTATCTTTGAATCAGTCTACTGAAAATTTACATGATCAGATCCTTGCATTTTTAGCAAATGTTTTTGGAAGTAGTCTACCACTTTTTTCTTCCAAAGGCTGAAAAAAAAAAAATTAGTTCAAGGTCATCTAGCTAGATTCAGTGCCAAAGGTAGGACCAGAACTTACAGTCTTCTGGTTTCTATTGTAGTGCTTTTAATGACTGCACCTAGCTCATATATGTAGACAAGAAAAGCCAGCTTCCAATTTTTTTTCATGATCCCTTTGGGAAGAAATGGTAGGTTCATAGTTTTGCTTACAACCTTTCATTAAATTAGTGAAGGCCACAGAATTACACAGTTACAATACCCCCTGCTAAGCAGTCTAATGTTGTTCCTAAATTACTGACCACTGATTCCATCCATGATTTTATGGACATTAGGTGATATTGAGATGGACACATGCTTCTGGTATGGAACTGTCCAAATGAGTTAGAGCAGGAACTCTTATGCCTTAAAAAATTTTTTATACACTTTGCTGTCCATGGAAATTGTTGGCTTAAGAAGAAAAATATTACTTTAACACTGAAACAGCTAAGGGCAACATACATCTGTCTCAGACTCCGTAAGCATATAGATCAAGTAATATTCCCCACTTGAGGCTGCATATAGTAACATATGCCTGCATCTACAGGCCCTTAATTATTTCTCCTGTGTAACAAATGCTCTAATTTATGTAGATACCTCCTGTTGAGTAATTCAGAATGAAATTTCATTTCTGCTTTTCTAATAATCAGCCACCTGTGTGATGCAGCATGACTTTTTGACATAGTTTCACACTAACATGCATATAAATCATTGCAAAGTCAAAATGTATTGAAGTGGAGAATTTGGGTTGTCAGTGTAGTATCATTCCAATTAAGCCAAACAAGTTGAAATTAAATACCTTTGAAGTTCATGCAAATATTCTATTTTGTCCTTTGGCCTCTTTTTCACATTAACTCTCATATTTCCCTTGGTTCCTATGTAAATCTGTTCTCCATCTTATTTTTAGTGGTTCATCTTATATCCAGTTCATCATCTAACATTACTTTCCAGATTTGCCGATTTAATGTTTTGTTTGTTTGTTTGTTTCTATTCTCTGCAGACCAGATGCCTCTGGGCTTTACTCACAATAGGAAATGGATTAGGGACTAATGGCCTTATATGTTTTCAAAACCTGGAACAGAAAGTATCAGCTCCTTATTTATGAATCATTCATAGCATCCAACTCAAGGCTGACTTTAAGCTGAAATATCTGGACTACTCATTCCTTCTTTCCTATTCCTTGATTGGTTTGTTTTCTGTTTTTGTTTTGCTAACAACCTGTCTAATAAGAGAGTTTTAGAACTTGAAATCTGACTACTTTTTTGGCCAATTTTGATTGACACTAATAAAAATCTTGTTCTCTTTGTGGGTTAGATTCTATATGGCACTATCAGTAATACTACTGTTGACCTCACCTGCTGACCAATATCCATATACTTTTATTTTCCATAATTCTACCTACCAATAAAAGAGTAAGTCAAAATGACTTTTCCAATAGATATGAGAAGAAAAGCAGGGCTAACCTAGTTTATACAAAAGACAGTTTTGTTGAGTTTGTCCATGCTACAAATTGTATCCAACTGATCACTTTTTAAAAACTTGTATCATGTGAGCACAGGTTTCACACCTGACAGGCCAATATCACATAATTTCCATATTTTATTCAGAACAAATCAGTAAGTTGGATATATGCCTTGCTTTATCTGAATAGACACTGTTCACCAACTTCATTATTTGTTTCGTGGCATTTTCCTACCTATCAATGGACACAGTCTATAGAAGTATCAAAAAAGCATAGCTAAATGTCTATGGAGATTCTCAGTCATCCAGACATGATTGCCGCAAACGTGCTTTTTCAAGAAGCAACTGGACTTTCTGTTTTTTTCTTTGAAGACATTTCACTTCTCATCCAAGAAACTTCTTCAACTGAACTGAAGAAGCTTCTTGGATGAAAAGAGAAATATCTTCAAAGAAAAAACAGAAAGTCCAGTTGCCTCTTGAGAAAGCACCTTTGGGACTATCAAAAAAGTAGTTTCCTTCTTCTGGAACTATTTATTCTCAAATACATAAGGAAATATTAACACAATATGATGTATGTCCAACATGTGCACTCCCAGGTTTTATCATTATTATTTCCAGTTCTACTCCTATTATGTCTTCAAATCCAGCAACAGCATAGGGTTATCTAGTGAGGTGTTCCACCATGGTATGGTTTGTCAGCACTCTTCTTCTCCTAGATTGTAGCTTTCAATGGTTTATTGAGTCTTCTCACAGTCTCACTCAGCATTTCATAAATCCAAATTAATGTTCATTTATTAATCTAACTTAGCTTGCCAGCCTACTTTACTTTGCATAAATCCCAATAGAACATAACACCATTTTCTACACTATCTATTCATTTTTACTCATGGTACCATTTCTAGATGCCAGCTAGCCAACTCCTCTGATATTCAGATTCTTCTTCAAATAAACCTGTCAGATGTTAATGTGTCCTCTTAAAAGTTTTCAAGATTTTTCCATTGTTGCTAACTCTGTATCTGTCCCTTATTTTCCTCTTAAACTTATGTCTTATGTAAAACAAAACTATTATCTATTCCAGAGTTCACCAGATGTGCAGATTTATTTCTACTAAAGCACATGAATGACTTGTCACAATTAGAATTGAACATTAATAATTGCTTCCTGAATTCCTTTTTCTACCCTTTCCCTTCCTCAACACCTTTTGCTTTCATTTTTATTTAAGATATATTGGGAGCCTGTGAATGAACAAACAAACATGTTGGATCCTTAGAAAACTTTATTAGTGTAGGTTTCCTTCTGTTGCTCAGGGGAATAGTAGTGGAGTTTATTTGGAGAATTGTGGGTTTTTTAGCATTAGATTTCCACAGCTATACTGAGATCTAGTGCAGCTTTAGGAGTGCTTGGATGCCATGACAACCTTGATAGCAAGCTCTAGATATAAGTTAGGGCTCACTCTGGAACTGGTGTTGTACTTGTGACAAGAAAAAAATGACAAATGGTTTGGGAAGCCAGAGCAAATTCTCTTTTCATGGCAAGTTCATTCCTTGTTCAAATTAGATTTTAGGTTACCAGTTGCTTCAGCAGTACCATTTTCCTCTACTTACTATATCTCCAAAATCTATTAGATCCTTATGGCTTTTTCAGTGTTAGGAATGAGGGATTTAACATGCCTTTATTCTTACATATATTTATTCTCAAGAACTTGGTTAGGGTTACCCCTTATTTTATCCAAGTAGATATTCCTGTCTTTGGAAATATGAGGGAATATCAACAAATGCAGTATAAACGCAATAATTGTTCAAGCCATTATGTTTGCAATAGTCTATTCTTTCTTGCATCTTTTATTCTATACAATGAACATCCATAAATGAACTCAGCAATAAAGTGCTGTTCTTCATTTCTTGCATCTGTAACAGCAAAATTTCAGACTTTGAGAATAGAAAAATACTTTCACCAGATATACAATTGCTAATTATTTTTTTCTGAATTTGCCTGTTGAAATAGTTTGGATCACTGGCTTTACAACTTTTAAGTGCAAAGAAAATAAAAGTTGGGGAAAACAATGCTCCCTACACATGAAATTTGAGCATAGCCCACCAATATAGATCTCTGCAATCTGTTAATCTTTTTTAAAAAGTTTATTTTTATTTATTTTTATTTTATTTGGCTTGTCAATTGCTTACAAGATAATAGGTATAATTAAATGTATGCATAAAGGACACAGCGGATGAGTAAAATTTTGGGGGTGGCTCCATCCGTTGTCATCTGCTCCAAAAAGTGGTGAAAATTTGCATAAACAGAATGGAAAAGAATGGACATGGGTAGCATGTAGCGGGGATGTTAAATGGATGTTCATAGGAAGCCTAGCGGATGAAAGCAGATGGAAGTGGATGACACCTCCGAAGGGGTTCCGAGGGATAATTGCAAAGCAGATGCATAGCGAATGAAGGGGATGCATCACGTACACCTAAAGGAAAGAAAGGGGATGCCACGTGGATGTATATCAGATGCAAACCGTTCACTGCACATCCTTTCTATTTCCGTGCTATTAATGATGTACAGACAGTCCATGTACCTATTCTTTCCTCGCTCTTTCCGTTTTCAGCTGCAGCAGATGTGAGTTGCGAGGATGCCCAGAGGGTGCAGAGAGGATACAGCGGATGTTTAATGGATGATAAACAGACATAGAACATTTGTTGCTCACATGTCGTGGATTTACATCGTACACGGCAGAAAGTTCATCCGTTCACAAAGTTTTGTGCAGCTCAAAAATTCTTGCACGGATGAAATCACAGTGGATGGATGCTCGACGGATAGAGTGTATGAAACACGTATGCAATGAGTACACAACGGATGCATAGCGTTTTCCAATGGATAGCAAGCTTTTTTTAACCTTTTACATCCTCTTTGCATCCGTAAATGCAGTGGGACTGGGCCTTAAGTAAAAACATAGTTATGAATACATGGATACATATGAGAAAGAAACAAAAGGACAGGGATAGTAGTTTCTAGTCTGTTGTCTTAACTACTAAACCAAACTGTCTCTCTCACATATACATGAACATATACATATACATGTAGCTCCAGAAAGAAATTGAGCCAAGAAAGGAATGCAGAATTAGGATTTAAGATTACTGCCCAATAGTTCATGATTTTAAAACTTAAATATGGCTGCTAAAATAACAGCTTTTGGAGTTATTGTCAAGGATTCATTTGTATCCAATCACCAAGACAAAAAAATGTGCAAACAATAGTTAGAAAATAAAAAAGTCACCAGTCAAAGTCATACTCCAAGTTGTGCAATCTACAAACAATATCTATGGTCCTTCACTGTGACCATTATTTTTAGCACAGGAAGAAATATAAATTAATATTGTCCATCATCAAATATTTCTCAGTTCAAAAATGTTGCATGTTTTGGAAAATTATGTACAAAAATTTGTACAAAAATGTTTATTTGGAAAATCTATGTGAACAAAAGTTATATATATATATATATATATATATATATATATATATATATATATATGTTTTTTTAAGTTATCGCGGGTACTTACATGTGTGCTGTTCAGCTTCCTTCGGGTATTATCCCACGTCATTGTAGTTCTGTTAAAGTTGTAGCAACGTTTCAGCAGAATCTCATCTGCCATCATCAGGCTTCTGTATGGATGTGGGTCTTACAGCTCCTGGTTTTTAAATTTGAGGCTGGTTCATTCTGATTGGCTGGGAGCCTGGACCTATTTCATTGGACTTGGAGTTTGATTGATTGGTGTTCCTGGTTTCTTCTGTCTGTTTTGTGGCTTTGATTGGCTGGCAACAGTCTGTTCTTGTGTTGGAGGCTTTCAGTGCAGCTTGGCT
>BLBF01000031.1:20194004-20208021 GCA_015471245.1 Laticauda colubrina | reverse complement strand
TATCTATCTATCTATCTATCTATCTATCTATCTATCTATCTATCTATCTATCTATCTAACATATCATTGCATTATACATCATTTATAGCCATAGCTGCCTTAAGTATGAGTTCCTACAAGCAAATTTACTATCCCTCCAGTCCATCTATAGGTATTGCAAAAAAGGGTATGGTGGACAGTGCTCCTCCTTTATGTGTATGGATCCAAACCCTGAAGATGGAGAAGAGGAGATAAATAGCAACAGCACTTAGATTTATATACTACTTCACAGTGCTTTACAGCCCTCTCTAAGTGCTTTACAGAGTCAGCATGTTGCTGCCAACAATCTGAATCCTCTTTTTACCAACCTTGGAAAGATGGGTAGGCTGAGTCAACCCTGAGCTGGTCAGAATCAAATTCCTGGGAGCTGGGAGAATTAGCCTGTAATACTGCATTCTAAGCATTGTACCACCATGGCTAAATAAAGTGAAAGAGTTCTCTTATGTGAGGTGCCTCAAAGTTCTCCACCTTATTGCTTTAACATCTACATGAGATTGCTGAGTGAGGTCCAATATCATCAATATGATGATGATTTCCATTATATATCTTGGCCTCAGACCAATTAGTAAAGTTGTCAAGATCTTGTCATGTGTTTATAGGTGTGTTCTGTGGAGAAGAACAGGCTGACTCCTGACATGACTAAGTGGCTGTAGATGTTTAGACCTTCCAAACTCTTCCAAAAAGAAGGCCTTTACATAAATTTGTTTAGTGTATTCAGTTTCCTATATACTTAGACAAGATGGTGCTTCAGATCCTCACTTATGATTTGGTCACCTTATGATCTATACAAGACCACTTGGAACCCCAGCTGGTCCAGAATGCAGTGGCATGAATAGTTCTGAGCATGATATGGCATGTACACTGACACTTCTGTTTCATGATCTATAGAGGTTGCCAGTAGGCTTCCAAGTACAATTCAATTATTGGTAATCATCTATAAAGCCTGTAAAGATTTCAGCTGATCATCTGAGGGATCACCAATTCCTGTTTTTCTTCTTTCTGTATTCTCTTTCTGACAGGATTGGTATGCTCCAATCAATTAAACAAGGCCATCTGGTAGGATCCAGGAAATCAGATTTTCAGAACCCAGACACTGCTTTCTTTCTTTTCTTTTTTTTAAAGTTTTCTTTATTAAACAATTAAACGATCAAACAAGATGGACAATTCTTACTATAAAAAAGTTGAACGTGGTACAGTCTCCCTAACATCAATCATTGTCATTACTTTGCTGAATCCAATAGTAATTTTACATACTTCTTCTCTATACACTTTAAATATACATATAATCAATCCTTATTCTCATTGATCTTCCTCATCTCTAGCCAACCATAAAATTTCTCCTATGTTTTATAATAATCCAAATCTTCCTTATTTTTTAGATCTTTGGTTAATTTATCCATTTCTATTTTTATTTTGGATCTAAAAAGGATGAACCCTGATAGTAATATTAAAGTTTCAAGCTGCTTCTTTCAATAGCTTGCCTTTCATATGCAGGATAATTTAGAATTTAAAGAGGGATAGTAATCAAATAAAATGAAGAATAAAATGAAATATGTACCTTGGTATCTTCTGTTTCAGATTACTGTTTGAAAGAAGACCTTTGTTTGCAAAACTAACATAATGCAGACATTTGCTTTTGTGGACAGTTGTCTTAGGTGACAAAGATGCTGATGCTTCCCCCCCCCCCTTTTCCCTTTTGTGTTTTTTTTCCCCCCCCCCCCCAAATTGTACAGAGTCTCCCTTCTGATCTTCCTGCACTCATGCTATATTCAAAGCAAAGACAGACTATACGATTTATTGGAACATTTGTTACGTCTTGTCAGTTCAGAAGATTTCTTGTAGCCATTTCCCTCTGCCTTCATTGCTGAGCACTGCAGCATTTGAAGAACTTAGGCCACTAAAGCACATCATCAGGAACCTTTTGCGTGTTTATACTAATGTTGTTGGATGGGTTTGTTAGACAGAAGCTGTGCTCTGGCTTTTTCAAAAACTCATTGTAAGTTAATCATATTCACACAATGCAGCAGTCATCAGAGTACATTGGGAACAAAATGATCAGCCTGCTGCTTTAAAATTCTATGAATATCTGGAATGAATTGAGCTATTTATCTTTTGTCCCAGAAAGGAATTTCGTGCCATGTACAGCATATGAGAGGTTTTTTTAGTTTGGTCTGATTTGGTTTTTAACACACCAGACTTCATAAATATGATGTGTATACCTGCATTAATAGACCCCAAAAAACCAATCACTATAGAACTTGCTTGCTAGCTTTTCATTTAAATTTAAACATAATATTAAAATATAATAGTAAGATTAATCTACTCCAAGATTTTGAATTAACATCAAAATGCTGGTTTTTAAGAAGCATTTGGTGGCTAATGAGTTTATTATGCACAAGAGATAGGAAAATCAGAAATAAAGAGAGATTAAGGTACAATTACAATGCAGATACATACAGAGTCCAGAAAGAAATAGTGTTATGGTTAGCCAGCAGCAGGTGTAGATGGCTAAGGAGAGTGAGGACTCAGATGAGGGGCCAGGACCATTAGGGAGTGGACTGCTGCCTTCAGAGGTTGTGGGGGCTGGCAGCAGTGATGAGGATGTTCCCAAGGAGCCTGTGCCAAGTGCGTGTGCACAGGATTGCTTAGAGGAAAAAGCTTTTACAACAGCACGGTGACTTGGGAGTAAGGCTGCAAGGTAATGGGCCCTCCTTCAAGAAAATAAAAGCCAGCTGTGAAACAAACATACTTTGTAAAAGGCAAAGACATTTTGAAACTCCAGCCTTGTGGACGTTCCAGTATCCTGAGTTTGTATTTGAAGATACAAAATTTGTATTGCAAATTATTTCTTGTCTGTTATCTTTTGGCAAGTCTTGCACAGTTTGGCAAGGCTTGTGCCTATCACAGTTAATTATTTTTCAAAAGCATCACAAGATTTCTGTTCCTTTTGGACTGTGTTTGATTTATTGGAAAAGGGCATGGGTCAGAACAAATAGACAGACAAACATACATGCCTACTGTCCAAAAGGATTGTTAAGCTTTTAGAGATTAATCTACCCTGTTTCCAAGCTTTTGGAAAACATTTCTGCCTCATTTATTGCTCACTATGCAGACATTCTGCTAGGGTCAGTGTCTGGAACCAAATGCATTTGGAATTTGCATTGTTTTCTTTTTAATTTGTACAAGCTTTGCAAACGTCTATTTATCTGTAGTTGCCTTTAATGCTTAATTTCTTCAATTTGTTCATGCCATTTCACTTCCTATAATTCTCACATGTAACTCACTTTCGACCCAACCTGTATCCTTTTGGTATCCTTGTATGAACTGATCCAATATAATTTTAAAAGTAATATTGCTCCAGACCCATCTCTCTTTTAAGCATTTGCAAATTATTGAGACTGCTCAATAAGGGAAAAAAGGAGGATCTGCAGTGTTGAGCCTCCTCCATAATTTTCTGGCCAGCCCTGTGTTGAGAGTAACTATTCACAACAAATAATTTCTGAGTTCTGTTATACCACAAATTATTCAAGAAGCAAGCTATCCCCAATGAAGAATAAACTTGGCCCACTGATTCTATACACCACTGATCCCTATTGCAGGCTGTAATCTCTGGGGCGGGAAATATGGTATGATGGGAGGCCAACTTCCTAGATAAAAAATAAAATGGGGAAGACAAATTCACAGAAGAAGGAGAAAAAAAACCCTTCCTTGAGGTTTCTGAAAAGCTACTTTTACATGAGAAACTGAGAAATAGAATCCTCAAAACTGGCGTTGTGAAAACCCTTCTTGTGTATCCAGGAGTTAAACTGATTTTTTTTTTTTGAATGTAGTATCACTTGGATACAAGTGGCAAATAGGTGTGGTACATAAGATAAACTTAGGTACAGTATGTTCCTGTAACTTTCTCTCTCTTGTGTGTGTCCATGTGTCCTTTTTATCCCTTTGCAGTTAATGTTCAACAAGATACATTGATGCCCTTGTGGTACAAATGACCAGGCTCAAACTCCCCTACTTTGAACAAACTATGCAAAGGCCAGCTCTTGGAAAAGGCTGTAATGATGGGAAGATGGAAAGAAAGAGAAGAAGAATACTATGAGCAGCAAGGTACTGTATGTGGACTCCGTTTCAGTAGCAATGGATGCGCTACTGAAAGGAACGAATGAATAGGAATAGATCATCATATAGAAAATCTATCTATGTGGTCACGAGGAGTTGAAAGTGACAAAGACACCTAATTAAATAATTAATTAATCAATCAATCAATCAATCAAGATGCATTGATCTAGTTTTTAATAAGAAGTACCTTAAAGATGAGGGAAAAAATGCATAAGAAGACATTTGGAAGAATACCAGTCTGGGTAATAGGATATAATATAATTTTTTATTGGTCAAGTGTGATTGGATACAGAAGGAATTGGTTTTGGTGTATATGCTCTCAAGACCATAGGTTTGAAGTTGTCATAGAGTACTATAAATCATACTAGGAAACATATATATAGGAAACATATAAAACATATAAATCATACTTGGAAACACAATAATTAGCTAGTGCCTATCAAATCATACTAGTAAACAGTCAATAAAATAATAAAAAATTGTAAGGATACAGTAACAAAGTTACATTCATAAAATCATCTTGGCAGGAAATGGGAGGAGATGGGTGAAAGGAAGGATAAGAAGATTAATAGTAATAATAATAGTAATGCAGACTTAGTAACTAATTTGACAGTGTTGAGGAAATTATTTGTTTAGCAGAGTGATGGCATTAGGGAAAAAACTCTTTTTGTTTCTGGTTGCCCTGGTGTGCAATGCTCTATAGCATCATTTTGACAGTAGGAGTTGAAAAACTTTATGTCCAGGATGTGAGAGGTCTTTAAATATTTTCACAGGCCTACTTCTGATTCATGCATTATATATGATTGTACATATGATTATACAGGTCCTCAATGGAAGGAAGGTTGGTACCAATTATTTTTCTACAGTTCTAATTATCCATTGAAGTCTATTGTGTGTCTTATTGGGTTGCAGAACCAAACCAGACAATTATAGAGATGCAGATGACAGACTCAATCTGTCCTAAAAAAAAGAGATGGTTGATTTAAAGAGTTGCAGACAAGTTCATACTTTTGTATTTTCCAAAACATCAGTTTTAACAGCTTGTTCCTATTTCTCATTAATAGCTTGTACAAATTTTGCAAATGTGTAGGTAGGACTAAAATGCAGTGAATTATCACACATCTTTACATATACAAGAACATTTGTGATCCTCTGTAAAGACCCTGTCACACTGAACCAACGGATGCAGAGAGGATGTAAAACGGACAAAAAAGTTTGCCATCCGTTGGAAAATGCTATGCATCTCTTGTGTACTCACTGCATATGTCTTTCATATGCTCTATCCGTAAAACATCCATCTACTGCTATTTCATCTGCTCAAAAGGTTTTGAGTTGCACAAAACTTTTTGAGTGGATGAACTTTCTGCCGCGTACGATCTACATCCGCGACACATACGGGCAACAAATGTTCTACATCCATTGTTATCCGTTACAAGTCTGATGTATACTCTCAGCATCCTCTGGACATCCGCCAACTCATATCCGCTCCTGCGGAAAGCGGAAAGAGGGAGGAAGCGAAAGGTACGTGGAACATCCACACAGCGTTAGTAGCACGGACATAGAAAGGATGTAAGCAGATGCATCTCATATAGAAAGCATTAAAATGGACAAAACGTTCGTATATGGGACGTATCTCAGATTTTTAGGATGTCTAGAGGATGTCGAGAGTATGTGGAAGGACACCTAGCAGAAAACCGACATTTCCTATAAAAAGGGGGAGGAAATCACCTGGATCTCACTTTCAATCCAGCAGCCCTGGTGTGCAGACCTCTTCAGCCTTGCTCTTGCTCTTCCACATTATCCATTGATCACCACCATGGATCATCGCACACTCCTTTTGATAGCCACCATCATTCAACACCAGAACCAAGCCCTCTTCAGACTGTTTCACCTTTTCTACGCAAAGAGAAGAAGGAGACGTCCAAGAACTGTCTGGGTCCGACAATGGATTAGGAGAAGAGTGGAATTTGGACTGTATGACAAGCTGATGGTGGATCTGAGGAATGAAGACACTCGTGCATTACAGACCTTCATGAGAATTCCACCAGCCATGTTTGATGAAGTTGTGGAGCGTCTGAGACCCAAGTAGATCAAGGCAAACATCAACTTCCATCCCAGCCTGGACCCTGGACTGAAGCTGGCACTGACGCTGCACCACCTGGCCTCTGGGACCACGTACAGAAACATGCAGTATGCCTGGAGGGTGCCACACAACACCATCAGCATTGTGGTCAGAGAAGTGGTGCAGGCCATCATCGAAGAATATGTGGAGGAGCTCCTCCAGTGCCCCACCACTGAAGAAGGCTGGAGAAAAGTTGCAGAGCAGTTGTATCAGAGGTGGAACTTTCCCCACACCGTTGGAGCCATAGATGGGAAGCACGTGGCCTGCAAAGCTCCAGCCAAGTCAGGGTCCACTTATTTCAACTACAGGGGCTTCTTCAGCATCATCCTCTTTGCCATGGTTGGTGCTGAGTACAAGTTCATGTAGATCGATGCTTCAGGCAATGGGTCAGCTTCAGATGCCCAGATATACAATGCCACTGACCTCAAGAGTGGGCTGGAACGCAACCTCATCATGGGTTTCCCAGATCCAGACCCCCTACCCAACGACACACAAGATGTGCCCTACTTCATTGTGGGCGATGACGCCTTCTCCCTCAGAACCTACCTCATGAAGCCCTACAGTTCCAGATACCTCACCCGTGAAGAGAGGATCTTCAACTACAGGCTGCCCAGGGCAAGAGGGGTGGTGGAGAACGCCTTTGGCATCCTGGCCAAAAGGTTCCAGGTACTTCTCACCACCATGCAGCATCACCCAGAGACCGTGAGAAGCATCGTGGAAGCTTGCTGCATCCTGCACAATCTCATGCACACCCGCTACCCAGTGTTGCAGAACAGGCTTTTGGACCATCAACAAGGCAATGGGGACATGGAGCCTGGGGAATGGAGGCAAGGACGAAGTGCAAGGCCCCAACAGAGCCTCACGTGAAGAGAAGAAGCAGCGCAACCTCCTGAAACACTGGTGCAACTCCCCAGCTGGAGCAGTGGAGTGGCAAGACAGGATGGTAGATGCTTAATGGATGCTTCCTTTGAGCCTGTCTCATCACACTGATGAGATTGTGCCATGTATGTTGAGTGGCCTTACAATTAACAGGGCATTAATAAAGAGCTTTGTTTATTTTGAAATGTGTGAACCAATGATTACACTATTTTTGATAAAAAAAGGGCCATATGTGTGGCAGCTGGGAAGGTGGACCGTACAGTCCCACTATGCTTGCACTGGAGGTTTATCTATCCCACAGCTATCATTACCCATCCCACAGCTATCCATCCCACAGCTATCCTTACCAATCCCCCAAGCATGCAAAGGCTTAACCCTTTTTTCAAAGTTTTCCCCAACACTTTATTAAGTAAAAAAAATGAAGCAAGTGTGTGAAGCAAAGATAACCTTTATTAATAACAAACGGTATGATTTTATTAAAAAGGAAAATGACCCATGTAAAGTGTCTTTAAGCAAAGATAAGGTGAGCAGGTAACAACTCAGTCTCTAGCACTCTTTTCAGTCACTCTGAGGCGTGCCCATGGGCTCAGATGTAAAGGGGCCAGGGACTATGGAGGTAGTTTTGCTGGAGTGCTGGTCTGAGGCGCCATTGGGATGCTTGGCCCCGAGAGGACAACAGGAGATGGTGTGTGCAGGAAGCTCTCAGAGAGCTGACTCAGTCCCGTGAGGTTGAGAGGCACTTCCTCAAGGACCTGGGATGTGAGGCCCAACACTGATGACAGATGTTCTGGGGAAGGGTTCGTCTATGGGGTGGAGAAAGGAGGAGTGTAGTGGGGCTGTCTGGTCTGCAGCTGGGTCAGCTGAGGCATATGTGGCATCTGTGGCATCCGAGGAACCTGGGTCTGGACTGGGAAGGGCTGCCTCTGCTGTGGGAAGTCCTGGTAGTGGTAGGCTTGGTAGGCGAGGGGCTGCTGAAATCTGTGGAAGGGCTGTGACATCGCCTGGGGTGGAGGAACAGACCTGGATTGGGTAGGAGCAGGTTCAGCTGGGCCTGGAGGGTGGTGCAGAAGAGCTGTGATCCTGGAGAAGGCGGAGCTTCGTCTCGGTGCTACAGCTGCGATCTCGGGGCTCTGAGATTGCAGCTGATATTTTCGCCCCTGGTCGGTCCTAACGGACCTAAACCATCCCGTAGAGATGGGGATTGTGAAGGGCATAGTCCCAGGATCCCAGAGATATCGCAAAATCTCTGGTTTGATCCAGGAGAAGCCCTTTTGCTGGCGGTGGAAAGGCAGCCTCCAAAGCTGCTGAAGTCGGGACAGCTCCGAAAAGAAAGTGGCTTGAGCGAGTGTGTGTCGGTTGGGTGAGAAACCTCTTTTGTATTGTAAATTGGTTGAGACCTGAAAGGATATCCTGAACAAAGAAGAAACCTGTGACTTTATTTTTGTTTGACTGGAATTGTTTGAGCGGCGTTTTTTAAAGTGATGTCAAATTGAGGCTTGGATTCTTTCCTTACTACTTCTTTCTCTGAGGACTTTAATGTGACTTTGTAGGTAACCAGATTGAATTTTTTCTTATATATATTTTTATGCTTCTTTTGATTTTTTAATTTTCTTTAGGATAGAGGCCCCCTTTGTTTTTTTTTTCTTTTCCTCTGAGTTTTGTATACATTACTCTTCTTTCTGGCTGGGGGGGGGAAGTATTAAGAGATCTTGCAACACTGCCAACTAGAGGCTTGAAAGTACTTTATTTGAATTGGGGAGAAATGTATAAACACTCCTTCTCAAGGACATTTTAATGTGATAAGATGAGGGAGAGCACAGAAAAATATTATTACAGGTGTTTTCCTGGACTCTTATCAATATTTCAACACTTGAGGCTTGGCTTTGAAGTTGCTGGAGAAGAGAGTCATAATAAGAGCCTTGGATAAATAAATAAAGTGCAGTGTGCAGTCTATATATATATATATACAGAAGCCTGAAGATATACACAGAAGCCTGAAGATGGCAGATGAGATTCTGCTGAAACGTTGCTACAACTTTAACAGAACTACAATGACGTGGGATAATACCCGAAGGAAGCTAAACAGCACACATGTAAGTACCCGCGAAAACCTAAGAAAACATATATATATATATATATATATATATATATATATATATATATATATATATATATATATACTTGTGAAATCTCTACTCGCCAGCCTTTTTGTATATTTCAATTCTAGTAATATTTTTATTTTTGCTTTTTATTTTATCCTTTTTCTTCTTTGGTTTTGGGCCTTTTTACTATTGGATTTTTCCATTTTGGATCATAATTGGCTACTCTATCAGATGGATTGAAGGTCAAAAAGAATTTGAAGTTTTTTGAAGCATTAAAAGAAAAAAAAAGTGAAAAAAAGAAGAAAGTGCTAAATGAAATAGACTGTATTTGGATTGTTTGGTGACTTTGGGACTTTTGGAAACTCTTATTTGAATGATTAAAATCATTTGGGTCGTTTAATTTTTTTTTTTTTTTACAATGGCATTACTTATGGATGAACTGAAAATGGAATTTATAAAATATAAACAAGAGAAACAAGAAGGGAAGGATTCTTTTGGCTCTGTTTTTCATTTTTTAGAAATGGCAATTTCTACATATGAGAAACTACAAGAACAAGAAGATTGGGATGAAGAATAAACCATCCTTAATGAACAAGCAACTTTATTTGGGGAAGAAAGGGGAAAGGGGAGAAAGAGAATGGAGAATTTAAGACTTAAAAAAACAACCAAAAAAGGGAAAAACAAGGTGAAAAGTGGACACAACATCAGAAAGCAACAGAAAAGAGGAATACACAAGAGGGTGGAGATTAAGAGACAAGGGGGTAAAAAGGGTAGAATGGAGAAGCAAGGGAGGAAAGAAGGGAAGAGAAGCTACAAAGGTTTGAAACAAGATGTAAAGAAACAGAATTTATTTAGAGATAATGGGTAAACATTTAACTGAAAAAGAGATTCTGCAAAGGTACATAAGATTGTGTTGTTGTATTTGTATTTGAAATAATGTTAGAAAATTGGAATAATATATGATTATAAAATGGGACAAAATATTTATTGTAACTTAGCGAAAAAATTTTTTTAAATAAAATAAATGAAATCAAATATGAGAGAATTGAATTAAAGAAAAATGGGAACATTGTCATTGTATAATATTTTAAAATATAAGTGAAATAGGGGGAAGTAACTAAGCAAAATCTATAAGTGTTCCCATAGAAGCATGATACTTATTTAGAAAGGATTGTGTAAAATGTTTAAGACTTAAATGAATATTAATTTTAATGATATAATTTCAATTGCTATGGATTGTTGTTTTAATTATATTATATATTAAAAAAAATTTTTTTCTTGTTTTAAAATATTGAGTCTATCTTTAGAATGTACTACGCAGAATCCGAACGAAAATTATGTGTTATGTTAAGCTTTAAAACTAGGGGAAGGATAAGTATGACAAGGCATTATACTCCAATCAGTCATTACAGAAGAAATTTTGTGTTAATGAGAAAAGATAATAGACAGCTGAAACAGGACAGACAAAGGATATAAGTATCATGATTTAAATTGAGATGAAATAAATATAATAGAATTAAGAGAGTGAAAAGAGGGGAGAAGCTATATAGAAAATGTAAAATATTAAATAAGAAATGGAATGCTATATAAAAGTAAGCATGAACCTGAATTTATGTCTGTACAAAAAGATGTAACTTGGGATCAAACTGCCGTCCTAAAAGATATTTTATGTTTTTTATGTTTTGTGTTTTGTTTGTATATGTTTGTTTGTTAAAAATTAATAAAATTCTTTCAAAAAAAAAAAAAAAGAGCTGTGATCCTCTCCTCATTGCCTGGTACTGGGCCTCGGGCATGTCCAGGAGGGTCTGGCCCACGTACGTGATGAAGAGCTTGCAGTTGGAGGATGGTATGTCAAAGTGGACCAGCTGGGAGAGGAGATCTGTGTTTGCTTTGATTGTGTCCCTGATCTCCAAGAAGACAGTGTGGCTCTGTCCCTCCGGTCTGCCTCTCTGCCTGCTTTCTGTGGAGGTGGAGCTGGGGGTGGGTGTGGGTTGGTCTCTTGTGGCTGCCTCTTCTTGCTCCATCTGAGACAGGGGATCCTCCACGTTCTCTGGCACGGGGAGTGCAGCTGTGTGTGTGGGGTCTCTGTCGTCGGGCCCTCCAAAGACACCTGCCTGGACACGGAAGCTGACTCTGGCTGGAAGAGGAGTGGCTCTCTGTGGGCTGTCTGAGGGAGAGGGTTGACAGAGGGGCTGCTCCTCGGTGGCGGATCTCACCCTCCAGGAAGCTGCACCTGGCCATGACATAGGTCTCCCGGTCAGTGAGCTTGACAGCGGCCTGCCTGGATCTCTTCAGGTGCAGCTTGCCATACCAGGTGTGCATATGCTTCCACCATCCCAGGAGGACATCTGAAGTGTAGCCCAGGCTCTCCACCTTCTGTCTCCACACTGCCTGCTTCCACTTGGTGTCACATAGATCCTGTGGCCCTTCCTCCACAGGTACTTGTTCTCCCTCCGCCATTCCAGCACCTCCTCCTCATGGTCCTCGGAAATAGAGTACTGTTTCCTCTCCCCCTTCTCCTTGCCTTGCTTCTTCCGCCCTCTGGCAGGGGCTTCAGGGCCTTCAGCAGCAGGGCTTTGAGGACCTTGGGGCTAGTCCATCACAGCAGCAGCACCAGGAGCAGCAGCAGGAGAAGCAGCAGCAGCAACAGGAGAAGCACCAGCAGCAGCAGCAGCAGGAGAAGCACCAGCAGCAGCAGCAACACCAGCAACACCAGTAGCAGCACCAGCAGGAGAAGCACCACCAGCAGCAACACCAGGAGCACCAGGAGCACCAGCAGCAGCAGCACCAGCAGAAGCAGAGTCAGCGCCAGAGGGTGGGATGGTGGTTCTGTCCTTCTTGCCAGGGCTGGCAGGAGTAGGCACAGGCTTCCTCTTCTTCCCCATGGTGTTCTCTCAAGATGTCTCTGGCAGCAGGTCTTTCCTCTGAATGCTGACTGCTTTCCAGCTGCCTCCTTTTATATCTGCGGAGCTTCCGCAATTCATCTTCCCCGCATGCGCAGTGAACGCTTTGCATCCGCTAGGCATTCGCTATGCATCCTATAGGCGTCCATGATGCATCCGTGATGCATCCGCGTCATCTGCTAGTCATCCGCTAGGCATCCGCTTCTTCCGCTATGCGTCTGCTTCGCTGTTCTCCCCTGGAAGCCCTGCGGATGTGTCATCCGCTTCCATCAGCTTTCATTCGCTAGGCTTCCTACGAACGTCTGCTTTACATCCCCACTACATCCTCCCCACATCCATTCCTTTCCGTTGTTGTCCACTCTATTTATGCAAATTTGGGGCACTTTTGAGAACAGATAACAATGGATGGAAAATTTGCTCATCCGCTGTTTCATTTTTACATACGTTTTGCATCCATTGGCCGGTGTGACCTAGCCTTAACATACACAGATCTTTATGCTACATGCTTTTCTGTTATTTTAATAAAACATGGCTTGTGCTAGTAATACTGAGGATAGAAAAAGATACAGATGTGCCAAATGAATGGAAAGCTGTAGATATATCTCTTATGCTCATTTTTTGGAATTATCTGTAGAAGCTCTCTTGACTTGCAGGTTTTGCATACTTTGAAAACACCAGAAAAGAGTTAAAATGTACCAAAACTTCACATTTTTTCCTGAATCTTGTTACCAATGTAAAGAGGCACATTAATTTATTTAAAAAAAAAATATGTAGTTGCCCAACTCGCACACAGTGAATCCACATGTTCCTCTATGATGTATGTAAAATCTTATGTTGTTTGATGTTATTTTTTTTTTATCAAAACACAGTCTGTTCTAGTTATACAAAAGGGTATACAAAAAGGTTATAAGTGAACCATGGAATGGAAATTTATGGAGAACTCTACGATATCTATTTATTAAATTAATGTTAGAAATTGTCTTCATGAGTTTTAATGAATATGTACTGTAAAGTATTAAACTGAGAAGAAGAACAGGGCTGAACTTGCTAAATCATCTCTTAAATTCTCACTCTCTGGTCATTATTTTATAATTCTTCATCAAAAAAAGCACAACAAAGAATGTTCTTTCTGCATCAACTCAGAAATCTCAAACTGCCTAAGGAGTTGCTATACAGTTCTACAGAGGAATTGAGTCTATCATCTGCACCTCTATAACTGTCTGGTTTGGTTCTGCAACCCAACAGGACAGACACAGACTTCAGAGGATAATTAGGACTGCAGAAAAACAATTACTTCCAACCTGCCTTCAGTCGAGGACCTGTATACTGCACAAGTCAAAAAGAGGCCTGTGAAAATATTTTCAGACCCCTCACATCCCAGACATAAACTATTTGAACTCCTTCCCTCAAAACGACGCTATAGAGCATTGCACATCAGAACAACTAGACACAAGAACAGTTTTTTCCTGAAAGCCATCACTCTGCTAAACAAATAATTCCCTCAATCCTTTAAACTATTACAAAGTCTGCACTACTATTAGTGTTAATCTTGTCATCACTCCTTGTCACCCTCCCCTCCCACTTGTGACTGTATGATTGTAACTTTGTCACTTGTATACTTACGATTTATATTGACTGTTTCCTAGTATGATTTGATTGCTTATTGTATCCTATGGCTATCATTAAGTGTCTTACCTTATGATTCTCAACTCTTGATGAATGTATCTTTTCTTTTATGTATACTGAGAGTATTTTCACCAAAACAAATTCCTTGTGTATCCAATCACACTTAGCCAATAAAGTATTCTGTTCTATTCTATTCTATTCTATTCTATTCTATTCTATTCTATTCTATT
>BLBF01000031.1:20164762-20188106 GCA_015471245.1 Laticauda colubrina | reverse complement strand
CATCCCACAGCTATCCTTACCCATCCCACAAGCATACAAAGGCTTAAACCATTTCTAAAAGTTTCCACCAAGACTTTATTTAATAAAATAAATGAAGCAAGTGTGTGAAGCAAAGATAATCTTTATTAATAACAAGCTGTAAAAGAAAAATGACCCAAGTCAAGTGTCCAAAGCAAAAATAAAGTGAGCAGGTAGCCACCCAGTCTCTGGCACTCTTCTTGGTTACTCAGAGGCGTTCCCAGTCTCAGGGTGAAGGGTCCAGGGGCTGTGAAGGTGGTTGCTGCTGGAGTGCTGGTCTGAAGCACCACTGGGGTGCCTGGCCCTGAGAGGACAACAAGGGACAGTGTGTTGAGGAAGCTCTCAGACAGCTGGCTCAGCCCCGTGATGTTGAGAGCCCCTTCCTCCATGACATGGGGTCTCAGCCCCAATACCAATGATAGATGTACTGAGGCCGGGCTTGGCTGTGGGGTAGAGGAAGGAGCAGTGTAGTGGGGCTGTCTGGTCTGCAGTTGGGTGAGGACTGGCATCGTTGGCATCGGTGGCGTGGGTGGCATCGGTGGCATCAGTGGCACCGGTGGCTTCTGATGTACCTGTGCCTGGACTGGGAAGGGCTGCCTGTGCTGCTGGAGCTCCTGGTAGCTGTAACCTTGGTAGGTGAGGGCCTGTGGAAAGCCTTGGAAGGGCAGTGACATCACCTGGGGTGGAGGAGCCGGCCTGGACTGGGTGGGAGCAGGTTCATCTTTGTCTGGAGGGTTGTGAAGAAGATCGGTGATCCTGTCCTTCACCACCTGGTACTGGGGTTCCGCCATGTTCATGAGGGTCTGGTTGACATAGGTGAGGAAGGCCTTGCAGTTGGAGGATGGGGCGTCAGTGTGTACCAGCTGAGAGAGGAGATCTATGCTGCTCCTGATGGTGTCTCCTATCTCCAGCAGGACAGTGTGGCTCTGCCCCTCCGGTTTGCCTCTCTGCCTTTCTGTGGAGGTGGAGCTGGGGGTGGATGTGGATTGGGCTGTGGTGGAAGTGCCGTCTCCTTTCTCCCACTGCGTCAGGGGGTCCTCCACGCACTCCGCCGTGGGTAGTACAGCTGTCGGGGGGGGGGTCTCCTTCGTGGCAAGCTCCACAGACACCTGCCTGGAGACAGGAGCTGACTCTCTGCCAGAAGAGGACTGGCTCTCAGCAGGCTGCCTGAGAGAGAGGGTTGTGAGAGGGGCTGCTCCTCGGTGGTGGATCTCACCCTCCAGGAAGCTGCACCTGGCCATGATGTAGGTCTCTCTGTCCATCAGCTTGACCGCGGCCTGGCCAGATTTCTTGAGGTGCAGCTTCCCATACCAGGTGTGCATGTGCTTCCACCAGCCAAGGAGCACCTCCGAAGTGTAGCCCAGGCTCTCCGCCTTCTCTCTCCAAGCAGCCTGATTCCTTTTGGTGTCACGATAGAGCCTGTGTCCCTTCTGCCATAGATACTCATTCTCCCTCAGCCACTCCAGCACCTCCTCCTCATGTTCCTCTTCTATGTTGTGTTGCCTCCTCTCCCATTCATGCATCTGCCTTTTCCTCCCTTTGGCAGGGCCATATGGGCCCTCATCAGAAGGGCTTTGAGGTTGTAGGGGCTGCTCCTCTACACCACCACCAGCAGCAGCAGCAGCAACAACAGTAGCAGCAAAAGGACTGGTAAAAAAGCAGGACCACCACCACCAGCAGCAGCAGCAGCAGCAGCAGCAGGACCAGGAGCACCAGCAGCACCAACAGCACCAGGAGCAGGACCAAGAGCACCAGCAGGACCAGCAGGACCAGGAGCACCAGCAGGACCAGGAGCACCAGCAGGACCAGCAGGACCAGGAGCAGTGCCAGCAGAGTAAGCACCAGCAGGACCAGCAGGACCAGGAGCAGCACCAGCAGAGTTAGCACCAGCAGAAGCACCAGCACCAGGAGCAGTGCCAGCAGAGTAAGCATCAGCAGAAGCACCAGCACCAGGAGCAGTGCCAGCAGAGTAAGCACCAGCAGAAGCACCAGCACCAGGAGTAGTGCCAGCAGAGTAAGCACCAGCAGAAGCACCACCACCAGAGTAAGCACCAGCAGTAGCACCACCACCAGAAGCAGCATCAGCAGAAGCACCACCTCCAGAAGCAGCATCAGCAGAAGCACCAGCACCAGATGATCAAGGCCGCGCAGCAGAAGCCCCAGCAGAAGCAGAGTCAGGGCCAGGGGGTAGGAGAGTGGCCCTGTCCCTCTTGCCAGGGCTGGCAGAAGATGGCAGAGGCTTCCATTTCTTCCCCATGGTTGTTGGGTTGCTGGCTTGCTGGCTGGAGAGCTGTGTCTGGAAGCAGGTATTTCCTCTGAATGGTGAACTGCTTGGGAGCTGCTTCCCTTTATATCCACGGGGCTGACGCAATGCATCCTCCCCGCATGTGCAATGAATGCTAGGCATCCACTAGGCTTCCGCTAGGCTTCCGCTAGGCTTCTGCTAGGCTTCCGCTCTGCATCCGCTTCATCTGCTAGGCTTCCGCTGTGCATCTGCTTCATCCGCTCAGTGTCCGCTCTGCATCCGCTCTTTCTGTTCCGCATCCACTTTGCTGCGCTCTCCTGGAAGCCTTGCAGATGTGCCATCCGCTCCCATCCGTTTCCATCCTCTAGGCTTCCGTGGAGCATCCGCTTTCCATCCCCCCTATGTCCTCCCCCCGTCTGTTCCTTTCCGTGTTGTCTGCTCTGGTTATGCAAATTTTTGCCCCTTTTGAGAGTGGATAACAACGGATGGAACATTTTTCTCGTCCGCTGTGTCCTTTTTACAAACGTTTTGCATCCGTCGGCCAGTGTGACAGGGCCTTAAGCTTTAATAGTAGAAAAGCTTTTCTTTTAGAAAAGTGGCCAAACTGAATTGGAGATTCTTTTTTCAATCGCAGTTTCTCCTTAATCAACTTTTATGAAAAGTTCCTGGTTATCCTCTTTCTGTTGATCAGACAGAAAAAGCCTTCTCATCTCTTCCTCTAATCATTTACATGGCCCAACATTATTATAATGAAGTAAACATTTTCCACCAAAAACACAGATAAAAAGATCAGAAGCTTTTTCTACTAAGGCTAAAATGATTGTTTTTATTACTGCCTCAGTTCCTAATTCTTGAAGTAGTTCTTGCTTTTAAAAAGGCTAATAAGAAGGAAAAAATATTGGATATTTGCTTACCTGCTTACTTAGATGTTACTTGTACAAATATCCTTCTGTTAAATCTACCATTATTTTACTAAAAGTCCATGATCAGCCATGTGAATGGGAAATGATGGGACATTTAATTAAAGATTATCCGAGGTACCTTTTAATAAAATTGTATACATGGCTTGGTGAGACTCAAAGCCTGAATTAAATTTAGTGCAATTTAGGAAGTAGAAGAATGCAATTTAGAAAGATGAGCCATTTAAATAATATTTTACTCAACTGGTTGTCATGTATAATAGTAAGACTTCTCCATTAATTGTTTAGTTACCTAATTTGCTTACCTTCTTTGAAATGAAAAGAATCATATTAAATTATACTGTAGAATATTAAATGTTAAACAGAATATTAAATAAAAGAGAATGGTTTGGTCTAATGGTTAAGTCACTAGCTAGAATCCAGAAGACAATAGTCTTAGCCATAAAAACCAGCTGACTGATTGTGGTCCAGTCAATCTCTCTCAACTCATCTCATAAGGTTGATCTGGGGAAAATAGGAGGAGGAAGAAGTATTAGATATATTGTTGCCTTGAGTTATTTATAGAAAGAAAAAAAGGAAGGAAGGAAGGAAGGAAGGAAGGAAGGAAGGAAGGAAGAATAAAGAAAAAAGAAAAAAGGTAAAGTAAATGTTTCAATCTAACAATTTGTTTTACAAGTTGATAAGTGAATGCAAAATCCCTAAGTTTGGAGGGCAGCAAAATGCATAACTGAGGTGAAGGAAGAGGATAATGAGAGATGTTTAATAAGGCCACCTTTCAAAGGTATTAGGAAGTACTGATTCAGACTTTTTACAAGCACAGCACCTTTCTGCTATGACTGAAAAGATTTTTTTTTTTCAGATTTACACACAAGTCTGTCTGCCTTTCTCACTGACCCTAAGATCAGAACAGACATGCCTTGGTGGCACTATTTTTTTCTGTCATGGCTCCTAACATTACCTTCATTTCATCCTTAGTCCAGGAGAGAGAAAGACTGAAATTGTCCTAACTTGTGACAGTATTATAGCGGCATTTTACCTCTTTTTTTAAACACTATATAAGGTCATTCTCAGGATATATAAAAGTAGTTGGATTTTTGTCACCCATTAATCTGAAAGGATGGATAACTTCAGAGACTTGAAACAGAAGTCATGGAAGCAAGGAAAGACTCAGCACCAAGGACAGCAAATTTGCAATGCAGGGGTGGGCAGAATGAGAGTTTGAGAGTTTATATAATGGTTAAGGCTTCAGGCTGGAAACCAGGAGACTGAGTTTAATCCCATCTTAGGTTCAAAGTCAGCAAAGTGACTTTGTACCAGTCACTTTATCTCAGCCCCAGAAAGGAGGCAATGATAAACCACTGTTCTGAAAAAATTTGCCAAGAAAACTGCAGAGGTTTGTCCTGACAGTTTCCAAGAATCAGACACAATTGAGTAAAAAGGGGGGGGGGGAATTAAGACAACAGAATGAAAAAAAATGATGCACCTGATCAAAGCAATGCTTCCAACTATCTTTGAAATATATACAGCAATCCTATTTATAACAAAGGACTGCCATGTTTAACACTATGGAATGTGTGACACTCTAAGCAAATGTTGAATTGCAGCTCCCAGTACTCTCACCATTGGCCTAAGAATCCAACTCTGGTATCTCTTTAAAAAATAGAGGTCTAGAAGACTTCCCTCAAGTTTTTTCTCAAAAAGTAAGTAGTTCTAATCCTGCCTTTTAATTTATTCTTGTCAGTTTGCGCCTCTTGCTAAATTAAAATGTGATTTGTCTTGTTTATGATTTGGAGTTGTGTGAAATCAGCCTTTGGTAATCTAACACTGAACAATTGTGAGGGTTTTTTTTTTAATGGTTTAACATAGTAGGCTTATTGCGATGTGTGAACATAGTTATGGTTAATTAAATTAGAATAACAACATCAAAGCAGAGAAGCTTTCCCCACAAGTTGCAATTTCTCTTTCCAAGTGGAGCCAGGTCCTTGTCACCTCAAATTTACTAGCAGTAAAAAAAGAAAATCACTCTCATTTGGGTCTGCTTCTCTTCCTGGTGAGGAAAGTTAGAGCTACCATCTTCAGAATGTATTATTTAAAAATAATACTAAGAAAGATATATTGTGGTTTCCCCTCTTTCCTGATAATTATCTGGACATTGATGGTTAATTTCTATATCGCTCTTTATTCAATTTTTGTTATCTCACTAGAGTGGGACTGTAGGGTCAGATCTGCTGGAGGCTGTCTAACTGGATTTGTTTCGGCATGTAGTGCAGACTTTACAGTTTGGAATTGCTAATACTGTAGGAAAACAAAGAAAAAAACATTGTGACTTGTCCACTTTAGCATATATTTAATATGCAGCAAACAGACTATAAACTGTGAATTGGCTTCAGTGCAAATGGCTGCTAATGAGATATCTCCAGAGGAGAATATTACAGTGTTGGCTTGAGATTTGTATTTGGATACTAAGCTTAAAATGAGCCTGTTTACACAGCACAATCATGATTTACTCATTTAACTGAATGCCTGGCTTTGCACAACAGACTGAACCATAAGCTAACTGCATGATTTGGATTTGGACATGCTAGGTAAAATGTGGTCTGTAAGTTTCTGGTTCAGTGTCTATGCTGCAAACCCACCCAAGCTTTCTTATCCTTTTATCTCAGGAAGTTGAACTCAAGCACATATTTTGAAATGGAACAGGAGAGCTGTTGTTTGGAGAAACTCTTCATCCTTGTAGCTAAGAGATGACTTTCTATTTTCCAAACTCTATTTCTTTGGTATCCTTTGGCAGGCATTGCTTTAGAAGGCACTTAAAATAGAAATGAAATATTAATGGGCAAAAAGTTGAGGCCTGCAGTTGTTTTCATGACAAGCTATGGCTGCTGAATTACTGATTTTTAGATAACTGTAAGATATAATTTGATTATGCTGGCCCAGAAAAAAGACAGAAGCAGATTAAAGAACAAAATAAATTTTGAGAAGAAAGAGACCAGTCTACAGTATCTGATCATGTTGCGTTCATATTTATATTTGTTTATTTTATTTATTTGTCAAGCAAATATTAGATAACAGGTATAAGTATAAGCATGGTTATGAATACATGAAATAGATACGAATAAAAAAGAAACAATAGGATAGGGACAGTAGGCACATTGGTGCACTTATGCACACCCCTTACAGACCTCTTAGGAAAGGGGTGAGGTCAATAGTAGACAGTCTAAGTTTAAAGTTTTGGGGGTTTGGGGAAGAAACCACAGAGTCAGGTAGAGTATTCAAGACATTGACCACTGTTTAGCAACCACTGTTGCTAAAGTCGTATGCAATCAAGTTTGGTGCTGTTTACCTTGAGTTTGTATCTATTGTTGTGGTTGAAGCTGAAGTATTCATTGACAGGTAGGACATTGCAATAGATAATTTCATGTACTATACTTAGATCGGCCTGAAGGCGGCATAGTTCTAGATTGTCTAGGTCTAAAATTTTAAGTCTGGTGGCATAAGGTATTCTGCTACAAATGGAGGAGTGGAGAATTCTTCTTGTGATGTATTTTTGGACTTTCTCAACTGTATTAATATCCGTTATGTAATGTGGGTTCCAGACTGATGAGCTGTATTCAAGTATTAGTCTAGCAAATGTTTTGTATGCTCTAGTTAGTAGTGTGATATTACCGGAGAAAAAGCTACGCAGAATTAGGTTAACAACTCTTAATGCCTTTTTGGCTATGTAGGAGTTCTCCAAGGTTTCTGAAATAGTTGGGGTCATCAACAAGGTCTTGAATATATATATGTATATTTCCAATATGTAAGACAGAGCATTTGTTTGTTGAGATTTGAAGTTGCCACTTTTTTGACTATTCTGACACATAGTCGAGGTCTTTTTGAAGAGTAGCAGTATTGTCAGTGGTGTTGAATAGCTTTACATCATCAGCGAACAGAATGCAGTTGCTCTTAATATGATCACATATTAACTAATTAATTATTATGATCATAATTAAGGATTCAGAATTTTGTGTCAATGAATCTTTCTCAGGCCAACCTCATCTCATAGGGTTATTCTTGTGGGAAAATGGGAGAAGGAAGGAGTCTTAGGTATATTTTCTACCTTGAGTTATTTATAAAATAAATAAATAAAGGGGGGATAAAAATAAATAACATTTCAGAATTGATGCATGGTTTTGGTAATGTGAAGAATAGTAGGATCTTACAACTTTATTTTCAAATGTCTCAGATTTTAGCAACATTCTTCTGTTTCCTTAAATTTTTTCCACTTTCCTGCAATAGAAACAAGAGAGCAAAATTATCCATATTGGACTGTATGTTTTTGCAAATGAACATTTGTGTTAGTAGATTTAGCGATTTAAAATAATTTAAATTTCTCAAAGTATTCTTATTTTTCTATGCTTCATCTTTAAATGAAGGAAAAATCTCTGATGCTGCAACTTAGTGTTGTGATATTTAAATGTTGTGTATAGGCAATATGGATCAAATTACCCATCTTACATGTTAATAATATCCTGCTGTCTCTGAATGTCAGAATTTGAGTAATATATCTGAAAGAATACAATTATTTTTCAATTTCTCTTTCAGCAATATGTCTCAACAATTAAACAAACCAAATAATATGGTTTATATGAATTATGAATGGATACATGTTTTAAATCTCAATTACACGAGTGTCAAACTCAAAGCTTGTGGGCCAGATCTAGCCCATGTGGTGCTTAAATCTCTCCTAGATATAGCAAAGGACTGATCTGTGGTGTCAGGGGCTGTCCTGGAAATAGCAAAGGACTGACCTGTGGTGCCTCTGGTAGCCAAAATGGGGACATGGAGGGCTAAGTGTGGCCTCCCCATGCTCCGTTTTCAGTCTGGATGGTCTCCTGCAGCACTTTGCCAGCCAAAGTGGGGCACGGGGGGAGCATGTAGCCCCGAGCCTCATTTTGGCCAGCAAAGTGCTGAAGGCCATTCAGTCCATAAATGGGGTGGGCAGAGACCCTGCATCCCGCTTTGGCTGGCAAGGTGCTGCAGGAGTCATCCATCCTGTCTCCCCCTTGCCTACCTGGCCCATGGAGGAGAACTACAATGTTGATCTGACCCTCAAAGTAATCCAGTTTGACACCCCTGTTCCATTGGACTAGATAAGAAAATATATTAGAGCTGGTGGAAATGAAGCAGTGCCTGTTTGATGGGAAAGGTTGACTTAAGAGCCGATATAGTTCACAAGGGCTTTATATCTTGCTTACGAACAACCCATCTTCTGAATAAAGGAAACTTTATTATTGCTTACAATGAATGGTTTGGGCAAAAGGATCACAGCATCGAGCATCATCACTCATTCTCACAGTCCTTGAAAATGAAATCTCTATGACTATTATGACTATTATTCTTCCTGCAGTTGACAGTCCTTGCAGCACAATATTGCCATTTTTACCTGTACCCTGGGAAAACTATTTCAGAGTTGAGAAACTTGGGAGCTTGTAGAGCTTGAGAAAACATGGATGCTTCCAGACAAACAGCTCTTAGCATTATCCATCAAAGGGTATTACAGTTATGATGTTTTTTTCCTTCCTTTATAGATGTTCCATGCTAAGAAAACAATACTTATGCAAAAACATAGAAGTAAGAAATAGAAGATAATCATACAGTGCTTGAATTCCATATCTAAATCATAGGTAGTTTCAGAATAAGTTCATTTTTGAAGTGCTACATTTCAGAAGGTACTATATTCATTTGGCTTCCTTTTGAATTATTTTTTTTTTGTTTTAAATGCAAACAAGGAAGATGAGAGATGTTACATATTATTTTAGGACAATCTAAACAGAGAGACAATAATTACAAAATTTTAAGTTTCTTGGTCATTTGAAGCTATGATGACTCTAAGGTGAGCTTCAACAAGGAGGGGCTCAAATCTGTATTATTGGCATAATTTACAAGACATGGCATAAATGCCAAAATTCCTCCCTCTATACAATTATTAAACACACACACAAAAAAAACCTTTCCTTTTTTGATTATGCTGGTTGATATGAAGGTCTATTCATGTGTAAGTCACATATAGCCATAATTATTAAATATGTGTACTATTCGACTCCCAACAACTCTGAGCATTCCTACTAAATCTGCAGTATTTCTTCACCATCTATGGCATCCCTATGATTTGAGTTTGGGAATGGTAAACCATAGAGATATTTAATTTTCATCTTTCTATCCTCCTGCAATGATAAGATTCTCAGCAGCTCTTAAAGCTGCAGTGCAGATTTTATGGTTGAGGTGCAAAGAACCATAGAATAGAAACTTACACATGTAGAAAAGAAAAAAAATCAAGCTTGATGTTTCAGTAGCATATCAGAGAATTTTGCTTTGCTTATTAATATGGCAGAAGGGCTTAGGAAAAACATGCCTAAGAGAATCTTAGTTGGTGAAAGCACTGAGATCTGGTCTCTCACACAGGCATTTTCTTATGTTACATTTCTGTAGAGACAGAGAAACTTACTTCCTCAGCTTGCTTCCTCAGACACACACTAGGAACATTGAACTCAGAAGAAGAGAGACGATACAAGTACTGGATAGTTTAAACTACTATTAAACACTCTGAAAATTGTGAATACAGTCAGACCATCAAGTAGCAACCCCCTTCTACCCCTCCCCCCCAAAAAACCCTTGATATGCAGGACTTTATGAAGAGAAGAGGTAGGGAGACCAAGTGATGAAGAAGTGAGGGATTTAAATTTTGGATGGGAATGTTCCAGATACACACACACTGGAACTAGATTTAAGGCAATTAAGTGTTTGCTGCAATATGAAGGTAAAAATCATCTCTCTCCCCCCTTCCCTCCCTCTTGTGTCTAACACAGCACAATTTTCTTACCATGTCTTCTGATTAGAACTGCTGCAAGAGATTTTCCAAGTCTAAGCAGGTGCTATTCTTCTGAGAGAAGCTAGCTTTTATTGCAGCATCCTGTGTGTGAACAACAGATTCAATAACCAACTTTAAAACACAACTGATGTAATTGCTGGGGGGGAAATGTTTTTACGTGCTCAGAAAAAAATCTGAGGTTCCAGCAGCCCTGTCTATTGATTGGCTGTTTAAATAGAGGCCTATATGATCCAAATAGGCTGGCCTGATTATACAAAAGCAGCAGGATTTCAGCGCTCAGCTAGTATTGAGGCAAAGAAGCCAGAGACAGGATGAGAATATGTACTATGGCATCAGTATGTAACTGCTGGAGCTGGAGAAGCCAGCTACCTAGCTCCCTCCGTGGACAACTTACTGCGTTGCTTTCTTCCTTGCTGAGAAGATGCCAGCTGTGTGCCTATGAAACAGCTAAGAGAACCGGTCCTTGGAATAATGTGTTTGACTTGTAATTGGTGTCTCTGAAACAGAGCTTCATTGCTGACATACCTGATGTCAATAAAACCTTTTAGAACTCAAGACATCTACAGAATGAAGGTGAGTTGTTAAGTGCATGCCTTATCCCTGGTGTATCATGATGTGGCTTTTATTGCATTTGAATTTTTGCTTTCTTAATACAAGGGGAGAGTGAGTGACTGCTTTGCATAAATAGGAAAAAAAGATGTGTGTGTTTTTTTAAGACTCAGTGTCAGTAAATAGAAATGACTCCTGAGGAAATGTTTTCACGACAGGCATCCTTTTTTCATGATACAGTATATAAGAAGAAGAGGAACAGCACAGTAAGATATTTCTGTCCTTTTATATTAGCATTCTTGCTAAGGATCTTGACTTTCTTTTTTTTTAAATGCTGCTATTGGTAACTACTTAAAAATAAAAGCTAGTCTTATAAACTTTAAGGTCCATTTAAAAGCAATTCTTGCCTGCTTAAAATAAGGTTTGCCAGGTATCAACAATAATACCACAACCTTAAGCATGTACAGTATGACTTTTAAGAATTCCCCACCTCCCCACCTAAAACTGATCCCATGAGGTTTTAGTCTTAAATTTTCAACATATGGAGATTTTTGTCCTCTTTAAACCAAACAGCTCTTTTCATTCAGTAATAACATGTTCTAATTTATCAAATTATAGCACACTTAAGTTAATCTTTTTTTGAGAAGAGAATAATTGATTGGGGGGCGGATGCTTGTCTTCTATATTACTGTTGATATTAAGTTACTCTAGTTAGTGTATACAAGTGGTCAATGGGGATATTGCTAAAAAGGCAGTTTTCTTATTTCACATTGGTAGACTTTGCATTTTGTTGTTCCAGCTGTCATAATCTGCACTGCCTTTTACATATCCTAGCCATTTTGAAAACATTCATGAGTTTGTTTTTGTTTTACTATGGTATTAATTAGCTACTGTAGGATTATTATCTTGTGTGTAGAGAAATTAAAATGACTGTATCTGAAGCTTTTGATGAACTTATGTTGACCAATAACTTTCCTGAGGTTTAGTCCAATTAACAAGATTTACATAGTATGTTACTTCTGCAACAGTGACTGCTGTTTTTAAAGAGTAGCCATATATTGCCATGGAAAATGATCTCTTGCATTTACTGTGTTTTCTGGCTATCTCTTCTCTTGCAAAAACTCAAAGGGTCAGGATGTAGGACACTTAAATAAAAATTACTTTTAAAATAGTTGTAATTGGAAAAAAAATCTATCCTGAAGAAAATTAATATGGAAGAAAATATTGATATAATTCAGTATGGGGGTGCGAGTTGCTTAAATGTAAGTCCAAATGTGTTAAAAGTAGGCTGGTGTTTTTTTCTTTCTTTTTTAAAAATAAAGGTTCAGCTTAATCATAAAAAGATACACTTGCTAAAATCTCATTTTCTACTCAAGAATTAAGGATGAAGAAGCCCTATGTTCTTTTGCACCTGGACATCTACTTCCAGGTTGAACTGCAATTTTAAAGCACAACTCTTATATTGCAAAGGTAATACAACTGAATTCACTTGAGCTTGCTCCCAAGTAAATTAGTATGGAGGCTTAGCTATACATGGTAACACATGGGGGGAGGAATGTATCTTGAAAATATGTAACCTATCTTTGAAACTTCCCAAATAGATACTTACATGTTGAATTGATATATGACAATTGAAAGGTCATTTCTTTTTTTAAAAAAGGGAAATATCTAAAGAAAAAGTATGTGCATGAAATTCTTATTTTGTAAAGAAATAATTACTTGCTTCTTATCTTGAAATATTTAGCTTCTTTTAGGTTCTTGCTTCAGGGGGAAAAAAAATGCATGATCCAGGCAAAGTTATGCCCATTCAATAATTTTGATGAGAAAAATAAACACATTTCCTGCTAAATCCCTGTTAGCTAACAGTAAAACTTTCTCTGGAGTGTGCCTAAAGTGTGTATCTCTATATTAAGAAGAGAGATGCTGCATGTAGTAATTTTACTGATGTTGTTCTCTATCCCTGGAAATACTTTACTTCCTGCTGATAAAAATTAATTTTGTCTGTAAATCATCTCCTCATCTCACTACTCTGGGGAAATTTTAAGTGTACTCCTTTCCAGTTCTCTGAGGTACATAATAACCATACCATATGCTTTATGCTTGTGCATATTATGATTTGTCTAAAACATCATTTTGAATCTATAGGCCCCATTCTGTGTGGAGACTTTTCTTATGTTATAAAGTAATTGTGTCAAGCCAGGACATTGCTCAGGGAAGGGAAGGCTGTAAACATTACACCCAGGAGTAGACCAAGTTACCTGGGTACCTTATGCATGATCAATGAAGTGAATTGGACTGCCATTTGTCAGCAATGGTATAGGGTCTCCTGCTTGGGGAGGTTGGACTAGATGACCTATAAGGTCCCTTCCAACTCTGATTATCTGTTATCTGTTAATTGTTATGGAGAAGACTCTTTTATATCTAAAAAATTTAGATCATCCTGATGAAAAACTCTAAAAATATGAATTCTGGCATAATTTCTTCTCTATAGTGTATTCTTTGTCACAATCTTATGTTATTTGATGTGTGATGCGCTGGAGGGAAGATTGTTCATTTATGAAGGAGTCTACCATTATAAATATTAGTTTGTAATATAGGGAATATAATTGATTCCTTCCTGAGTACAATTCTAGCCAACTTAATAAGACTATATATCCTTATTTATTAAAGTTAGAGATCCACCATCTCATTCTCAGGCTGACTCTATATATTGATGATTCGTATGGATACATATATCTCTAGAAGTTAATTTAACATATAGCTCTCTAGAAGTACAACATAGTTATATAGGCAAAAAATAATTCCTGGGAATGCTGCTCATTTCAAGCATTTGTATGACAAAACTAATAGACTGAGATGCTTTTGCTACTCACAGTTTATGTGCATTTTCTTATTGGTCTTCTGAAAAATACTCTTTATTAAACTTGCATTTCAAACTTCTCCTTTGAAGATCAAATTGATGGTCTCCTTGATATCTTTGAACAAGGTTTATCCAACTCTTGTTACAAATTTTGGCCCTGTGCTATGCCTTTTTGTGACGCTTGCCTGTTTGGGAAATAATTTACATTCTGCTGTGGAACAGAACTATTTACTTGCAATTCACTTAAAGCCAGTAGAGGGCTCTTTCTCCCTATACTACCTACATAGCAGGTTATGCTACAAAATATTTCTAGGCTGCTTATCACTTAAAAAAAAAAAAGTTCTGCTCAAATTAAAATGTGAAGGGATTTTACTCCGTAAAAAATATTTATTTTCTTTGACTTTATTATGACATCTAAACCTTTTCCCCCTTTCAATTAGTCATCCCTATAGTAATATTTGTAGTCTCTTTCTCTTAGAAGATGCACAAAAATGTTAAAATAGCATGAAATATTCTGTCTGAAGAAGAATTTACAATTTTAATATCTGAGGGTGGCTGATAGCAGACCAAGTTGGAACGCAGTGGTTGTGCTTGGCATTCAGAACACAATATTCACAGGTCAGGCCTTCCCTTGAAGCAGAGTTAATTGAGCTATTTCAGAAAACACGGAGAAGTGAGAAAAGCATCATTTTGATCTGCTTCAGGCAAAGGAATATCTCAAACTATCATTACCCAGCCAGTTTGACTTACTATCGTTTACTGCCTTCAATCACAACTAGCTCCAACATCTGTGGATTTCCCCCTCCCCCATTTACACACATTATTGTGTGTAAACCACAGCTTGTGTAACAAGCTATGATTAAAAAAAAAACCTCAGTGATTTGTCTGTATGCAGCCATTCAGAAGCATTTCAAATCAAATCTGAAAATGATCTTGATAACAACTTGATAGTCACCAATAGATTATGACAGAAACAAGATACATTGACTTCAATAAGCCATGTTTCCAGGGTTGGGATCCTAGTGGTTTGGCCCGGTTCAATCGAACTGGTAGCTCCGAAGAGCAGCTGACACTGAACTGGTTCGCTGCAATGATTGTCTGGTATCTGTTTGGCCTACCCACCTGCCCGGCCTCTATGCTGTTCTTTAGTCTCTGTGTTTTCCTCCTCAGCTGCTTTGCACAGCACAGCTGATTGCTGCTCATCAGCTGGAGCAGGTGAATGCTTGCGGGACCAATAATTTGTAATTAGTGCACATGCATGCACAGCGCGCATTTGCCGTGCACACACATGAAGCAAACCAGTTGTTATGCCGGTAGGATAAATGTGAATTGAATGACAACCTGTGGTGGTGTTCAGATAATCCTGGTACATTTCTTGAGTTATTTTCTTTGCAGCACTCATATTGAGGTTAGAGACATCTCTGCAATATGAGCAATGTGCCTTTTAATTGACCTATCAAGTTGTATAATACTAGATTAATCAATATAAAAATGTACAAAATGGCAATTGCCATACTGTCCAACTCATCTGTAGGTTAATTAAACATCTTCTAGGAAGACCTACCATATTTCACGGTTGTAAAGCCTTCAACACTCAGATTCTCATATAAAGGACATGTCTCAGCCAGATTATGAAAGTGACTTAAGTAATCTTGAAAATTAGGGTAGTCCATATATTGGGGAGGGGAATAATTGTCTACAGTTCAGAATTATATGCATGTGGATAGTGGTGGAAATTGTTGCACCTTTAAATACTTTTCTCTAAAAGCAAATGGATATGGAGGAATATTGCGGAGGCAAGCTTCTGTTCACATCCCCTTTAAGTTTTGAATGCATAAATAAGGCTTAAAGGTAAAGGTAAAGGTTCCCCTCATATATAAGTGCTAGTCATTTCCTGCTCTAGGGAGTGGTGCTCATCTCTGTTACAAAGCTGAAGAGCCAGCGCTGTCTGAAGATGTCTCCTGGTCATGTGACCGGCATGACTAAACCTGAAGGCACACAGAACACTGTCACCTTCCCACCAAAGTAGTCCTTATTTTTCTACGTGCATTTTTACATGCTTTCAAACTGCTAGGTTGGTAGAAGCTGGGACAAGTAATGGAAGCTCACTCCATTATGTGGTGCTACTGAACTGCCAACCTTTCTGATCGACAAGCTCAGAAATAAGAAATAAGAGTTATTATTTTCTATTCAGGGGGATTCCAAATGTTTCATGGCCATGAGTGTTATGCTGATGAAAATTGCAATAGCAATGGTGAATTTGGAAAATGAGTTTACAGTGTAAATGTAAGTTAAAGCTGGTGCCATTTCTATGCCACTTTTCAATCTCACAAAAGCTGCTTTACTTCCACAGCCTAGATGTGCTGAAAATATAAAGAAGCCAATCAGTGTCCCCAAAAGTTGGACCAATGGAAGAGTGTAAATTATGATATTGATTTAGTGTTGTGACGTGACTGGAGTAACGAAAATTCACCCAGGAGTGATTCCTATGATGAAAACTGCTATGCTGCCTATCTAGCTTTATCTAGTTTCATTAAAAAAAAAAAAAAACAAGGAAAGGAACTAGAAGGCCAGTTTTCTACAAATGCATTCTAGAATTTCTACCAATGGAAACAGTCCAATATATGAACCCAATTCGTGCCACTTGAAATATATGAAGGCCAGATGAATTAATTCATCCCTCAAAAAATAGTAAATGCTCTAAGATCCAAGAATGTAAACCTTGCCTTGATTCTGAACTGGTTCCACTTTCTCCTATGGGAATGCCCAGCTTCACTGTGTGGAAGAAAATAAAAATCTGGAACAATCCCTTGTTGGAGAAATGAATCTAAGTGGCAGCATATGCAAAGATATGAAATATAGTATTTTTCTGAAAAAAGTGCTACAAAATCCTGTGGCTTATAAGAGGAAAAACAGGAATGGAGTTTGAGATTCAATTAGTACAGGTTTTACTTTCATTGGAGCCTCTCTTATTTTGAGTTTACAGAAGCCAGAATGTAAATCTGGGGCAAGCCTTGGGTATCAATTCTGAATTATACTCATTTGGATGTAGAGAAGGAATGCATATTTGTGCTTATTAATCAGAGTTATTGACTTGGTACAGGTCGTCCTCAATTTACAAACACAATTGAACCCAACTTTTCTATTGTTGCCACTTCTATTGTGACATTTGTTAAGTGGGTTTTGCCCCATGTTATAAACTTTTTTGCCACAGTTAAGTGAACATGGCAATTGTTAAGTTAGCAACATGGTTGTCAAATGAATTTGGCTTCCCTGTTGACTTTGCATGTGAGAAGGTTGCAAAAAGTGATCACATGACCCAGGACTTTGCATGTGAGAAGGTTGCAAAAAGTGATCACAGGACCCCAGGACATTGCAACTGTCATAAATACATGACTGAATTTGGATCACATGACTATGGGGATGATGCAATGGCCACAAGTGGGAAAAACCTTTATAAATCATTTTTTTCAATGCCGTTGTAACTTCGAATGGTTACTAAATGAACTGTTGAAAGTCAAGGCTACCTTTATGTCATGTGAATAAGCAAAAATACATTTTTCTAGCTGATATGAGGAAATTGATTTTGACTAGCAATTGAAGAGACCCATAGTAGTACTTTCATATGTAGTACTTCCCTTTTATTCAGATTTTAGTCCAAACTGATAATGCTAGTTCACCTCTAGTGTGAATGCCTGTGAATTTATGAGAATAAATGAGCAATACCGGTTGATATCTTACATAACCTTTTATCAGTGGGATCTTTTGAAAGGATCAAGCCAGTTGGCAGTGAGGAAAATGATTGAGGCACATGGCTTCCAGTATCTCTTTGAAGTTTCTTCTCTCTTTTGTTCCTATACCAATAATGCTTCCTTTCCTTTCCAGAATTTTTATTTCAAAAAGAGACTGCGTAGTAAAGTATCTAAAATGATATTTGGTGAAGCGGTTGAGATCTGATCTAGCAATACAGGCCAAACTTGCATTACTTTTCTTTTTTAATATTCTTCCTGATAAAATCAAGTGTCTAATTGTAAAAGAAGGTGGTGCTGGCTGGATTTTGGAAATGTATCTTTTAAAGTTCTTAATGGTATTTTTGCTGATGCTTTTCTTTAATCTTACTGGTCTTTAATGTGGTTTGCAGAATGAGTCATTTGCACAGAGGCATAATCAATTCTGCATGTAAAATGTCTGTTAATTACATTATTTTGTTAATTATTCATTTCACTTGGACTTTCTGGGAGAAAAATTATTGGGAAAAATAGCAAAGAAAGACAGGAGAATTCATTAAAAGCCAGAAAAAAATCAAAGCAATCAACTAAATTGGATGCTGCTTCTGTTGAGTTTGTAGTTCACAGATTTTGGCTGCATTTAAAACAGATTATTTACCTGTCTATTATTCCTTCACAGCACAGTAATGTGCCATAGATCAACATGAGCATCATAATTCATGCGGTACAAGATTCCTTTAAACTAGTACAGAGTGATTAGCAGATTTTCCTCAAGGGAAACATTAACTGTGAGAGATGAAAATCTTCCCTTCCATTCTTTTGAACATGAAGGATTCATTTATTTATTTGGAAATGAATCACATGGATCAGGGGTTATCATATTACAGCAATGGGCTAATATTTTTTATATGGCCACAAGCAGGAGCAGATTGCCAGGCCCAAACCTCAACTGAGTTCCTGGTCTGTGGTATTGTGGAGGAATCCTGAGAAGGAGTAGCTGCAGCAGTCTGTCAGCAATCTTCTTGGTGGGCTAGCACTGTCCAATGGCTGCCACAGTGCTTGGCCTACAGACTTACCAGCCATGATGGAGAGGATAGGTAGGATCTGATCATCAGAGAAAAGTTTGCCAACCCTGTAGAAGCACGAGAAATCAGGAGACAAGAGATCAGCATAACTTCAGCTCTTTATTCAAGGTATAGATCTGTGTAGCCTTTAGCGAGCCGCGGCAGCTCTTCTTATAGAGCTAGCCAGCGGCTCTCACCCAATGACAGCTTCTGAATCTCCCATGATCAGTTCGTCCAATCACGGGAGATTCTTTACTAACCAATCACTGTCTTGCGTCTCAGCCATTCACAGTGCAGTTCGTTTCAGCCAATCAGGTTAAGAGATTACAAGAATGATAACATGTAACACCCCTCCCCTCTTGGTATGGTCCATCCTACGTGACGTAGTTGCATAGGTAGGCAGGGCTTTTTACTTGCCTACTTGACCTGCACAGTTCAGTTGCCGTGTGGTCTTCAGCCAGTTCGGAAGGGATCTTCATTGCTCCTGCTCTTCTCCGTGGAACCGCCTGGAAGGGTGAGTCAGGCCTTTCACTGCAACTCCCACCCAGTCTACTGGGTTCGGTAGACTTGTCGGCTTCTTTGTTCCCGGCCAGTCTTTCCGGGCTGGTTGAGCTGGCTTGACTGTTCCTTCCAGGTGAGGCTTTGAGTGAGTCGTCTTCCTCTGGTACCATTCGGCTGCCTTCATTCTCCAGTGAGTATTGTTGGTTTCTTCTTTTATTTAGCAGTGTTTGTATTTCTGGTTCGGTTTGTGTTGGTTCGGCCCATTCCGTTTGTCGTTGTCTTGTAGTCATATTTTCTCTTTCTTTTTGATGATTGTTTGGGGTTTCCCCCCCCCCTCTAGTTTTTTTATTCGAGTCTGTTTGTGAGTTTTGTGGGTTTTCGGTGCTGTTTAAAATTATTCTTGATAGTATTTGGTCGACATGCCATTTCCAGTTTCTTCTGTCCTCTGTTTCCAGCCAGTACAACTGGGTCCTGTTACTTGGTTTATTGTAGCGGGTACCTATAGTGGGTCCCCTTAAATTTTTTTAGCATAGATCGTGTCTCCCAGATTAAATGCCTGGTACCAGCCGGATGAGTCTGGTGGTTTTTCTGGATTGTAAGTCAGGTGAAGTCTGTGTTAGGGATATCATTGTTTACCCTAACTGGTTTAGGTGAAATAATAACTATGAATCATAGTTGTGTATGTTAAAGTGTCTGCAGCTTTAACTGTGGAATAGTAATTAAGGGAGTGGTTATGAAAACACTATAAAAGTAGCAAGTCTACAGCTTGCTTACTCTGGCTTTGATGATCCCTGATTACTGCTTGGAATCAAGACTGCATTGCTCGAATGGGAGAGACAACAAAGGACTGATTTGTAAGTGAACTGACATAGGATATTCTACATGGACTTTGCTAACTGAATATCCCTGAATGGACTGACTACATGATACATGACTATTGGACTGTTATTTGACTATGCTATGAACTTATAATGGAATAGACTATATTCTTGATAGCACAAGCGTATCTGTTATTTTTACTGTATGTTAATAAACATACAAGCTTAGCTCACTCATTTATCTGTGTTCCTATCTGACTAACGCTGCACATTCTGTTTAGCTTGTCTACCTAGCCCTGGTTGGGGAACCCAGGCTTAACACTGGTTATGGGCCCAGAGGCTGCAAAGTCAGTTTAACTAGGATACAACAGATTTATGTAAAAAGTGAGAGTTTGTGTTGTTATACATTACAGTAAACAGACAGCTGTGTTTTATTAATTATATTTTTATATCCATATAAGAAAACATGGCACAAGTCAATCTACAAAGTTTGTCCCTCATATCCAAGCTGGATGGAACAAACTATGTATCATGGTCTACAAAATGTAGTCTACTTCTACGAAGTGAAGGTCTGTGGAACATAATTGAAAATCCACCAAACGTAGAAGAATGGAATCCAGAGGATGAGGAAGACAGACTAAAGATAGAAGAATTTATGCATAAAAATCAACAAGCCATTTGCATAATTGGGTTAACCTTAACTGATCAACAGCTTGTTTATATCCACGGAGAGAAAATGGCTGTTGGGTGTTGGCAGAAGCTGAAGAGGATTTATGTTCGAGACAATGTTGGTGCTCACATAAATCTAACACGGAAGCTTTTCAGGACGCATCTCCAAACAAATGTTGATATGCTGAGTCATTTAAAAACTATGCAAAGCATTTTTCACGAACTGCAAGAGAAAGAACTTATTTTCTCTGAACTACACCAAGTTTATATAATTCTATCTTCCCTTGATGAAAGTTATGATAACTACGTAACTTCACTTGAAATTTTGCCTAAGGAAAATTTAACTTTAACTGATATAACTGGCAGATTGATCGAAGAGGCCAGAAGAAGGCATGAAAGAGATGAATTAAGGAGGGAGCAACCTCAAAAAGAAGATAATGAATCTCCTACTGCATACGCAATTAAAAAGTGCTTTAATTGTGGAGGAAGAGGACATTTGGCAAGATTTTGTAAAAAGACAAAGCGACAGAACGCTGGCCAGAATACTAAAAATCATCAAAAAATAAATAAAAATTTAGAGTTAGCCATGTATACTAACAGAGCTGTAAAAAATAATTTATGGGTGGTTGACAGTGGAGCATCCCATTGTATAACAAATGATAACAAAAATTTTATTAAAATGTCCCAGAGTACACAGCAGATATCGTTAGCCAATGGCTGGAAACTGAAAGCTAAAGGTCAAGGTATAGCATATTGTTCTTTTATAAAAGAGAATGTAAAAATGTTATATGTACCACAACTTAAGTTTAATTTAATTTCAGTTAGAATTTTGGTTAAACTAGGATATGTAGTTACATTTAAGGGAAATAACTGCATAATTAAAAAAGAAGATAAGAGAATTACTGCATCTTTAAGAGGTGGATTATATGTGTTAAATGATGATGGTTTAAAGGTGGCTAACACAATTTATGAAAATAAGAAACCTCATGACGAATGTATTCACTTGTTACATCGAAGGCTAGGGCATTTAAATTTTAAAATGCTTAAGAAAACTGTTGAATTATCTAAGGGAATAAGTTTGAAATCTTGTAATAAGAATTTGCAATGTAATGCCTGTAATCAAAGTAAGAGCAGGGTTATACCAGCTAATAGAGTTGATGGATTTACTACTAAAGAGCCTTTAGAAGTGGTATTTGCTGATTTAATAGGTCCGAAAAAACCAAGTGTAGGAGGAGCTTGTTACATACTAAGTATAATGGACCACTATTCTAGATATGGGTTTTGCTATTTAATGAAGAGCAAAACTGAAACATATCAAAATCTATTTAATTGGATAAAATTCGCAGAAAGAAAAACTAAAAAGAAATTAGTAACTCTCATAACTGATAATGGTACAGAATTTACAAATAATAAATTTCAGAACAGACTAAGAATGTTAGGTATTCAACATAAAATGTCTGCACCATATAGGCCACAACATAATGCCTTTATAGAGAGAAGAGGCCAAACATTACAATCAACGGCACGAACTATGATGTCTGATTCAGGATTACCTGACAATTTATGGGGAGAAGCAATAATGTGTGGTAATCATATATTAAATAATGTTGTTAATTCAACAACAGGTGAATTACCATTCACACTGTGGCATGGTACAAAACCTGATTTAAGTTACATGCACACATTTGGAGCACCAGCATGGGTGCATATCCCTAAACAACTTAGATACAAAGGACAGCATAGAGCAAAAAGATTGATTTTTGTAGGTTACACCTCTAATCATCGATCCTATAGATTCTGGGAACCAGGTACATCTAGAGTTTACACCAGTGCTAGTGCAAAATTCCTAGAACATGTAGGATGGAATAGATTAGAGCAAGATTTAAATAATGAAGTAATTATTGAACCCTACAAAAGGCAGAAAGATCAGATTAGCTATAAGAAGAGTCCAATTAAAGAAGAAGTCCACGAAGAGCAAATAGGACCAGAACAAGAGGAAATATTTGATCAGGAAGAGTTACATAATCAAGAACAATTAATAAATGAAAGTCCACCTGTAAGTCCTATAATACCTAGACGTACTACACGTGTAACTAGACCACCTGATAGGTATCAAGCAAGTATAGTTTGCCAAGTAACTAAAGTTCCAACTAGTGTAGATGAACTTAGGATGTATCCTGCTAAGGATCAGGAGAATTGGCAAAAGGCAATGGAAAAAGAACTAAATTCATTAAAGGTAATGAAAGTGTATGAAGATGCCAAATTACCTCCAGGAGAAAAATCCATTGGGTGCAAATGGATATTTAAAGTAAAAACTGGAAATGATGGGACTGTTACCTATAAAGCTAGGTTAGTAGCTCAAGGATTTAATCAAACTGCATCTGATTACGATGAAGTTTTTGCACCAAGCCTTAAAGCAACATCTTTAAGAATAGCATTAGTGTGGGCAGCTAAGAAAAACTATGTCATTAACCATTTAGATGTAGAAACTGCTTATCTACATGCACCATTGCAGCACACTATATATTTAAGAAAACCAATTGGTATAAAAGACAATAAAGTAAATAGTAATGATTGTTGGAAACTCAAAAAGAGTCTTTACGGGTTGAAACAATCTGGGTTTGAGTGGAACCAATATATTGTAAAAGAGTTAAACAATATAGGTTTTAAATCTGGTTTAGCAGATCCGTGTGTGTTTAAAAGAGAAAATAATGGAACGGTGTCATTATTGTTATTATTTACAGATGATATTGCTTTGATATTTAAGACTAATAATGAAGCTAATGAGATTATATCATTATTAGCCAAAAAGATAAAATTAAAGCATTTAGGTGAAATTAAAAGGTATCTAGGATTGACAATTAATAAAACAAATAATGGTTTTAAGATATCTCAAGAAGATAAAATTTGCCAATTAATTAAAACGTATAAGATGGAACTTTGTAAACTGGCAAAGACTCCAATGAGTCAGGAAGTTTGCCAAACTAATGATCAAAGTCCCAAATTTGATAAGTCCATATATCAATCTTTGATTGGTAGCTTATCATATATAAGCAATTGGTCAAGGCCAGATATAGCTTATAGTGTAAATCAGCTGGCAC
>BLBF01000031.1:20111386-20133661 GCA_015471245.1 Laticauda colubrina | reverse complement strand
TTTTATATATATATATAAAAGAATATAATCTCAATTTCTTTATTTGATTTTTCTGCTGCTTTTATTTTTAATCAAATCAATCCCCTCTTTCCACTCCTGTGGTTTGAGTTGAGCTGAGAGAAGATGACTGGTCCAAAATCTTCCTGCCAGCTCTCAAGTCTAAATGAAGGCTAGAACTCATTGCCTTGCCTTGTGTTCAGCTCTTTTAAAGATCATACCCAAACTGGCTGTTCCTGAGAAGTCATCGTTAGCTATATTAATTTGGAATTTTAATAAAATATAAATCAAGTCAAATCAAACTTGAATTTTATCCCACCCCATCTACATTTTGAATATAGGTTCTGGCTTGCCACTGAAAGATGAAATATAATAAAAAGTGTTCATCATTTTATTTAGATAAACTTGACTGCTGATTATTATATGGGCATTTTATAGCAATTTTGGCAGCAGTAGAGAAGTGATTTGCCATTGTCCTTATAACTTGACATCAAAATAACCAGGTACAACCCTATTAAGCTTTCTTTCTTTTTTTAAATCGGCCAAAATCACTAGAAGCTATCATCTGCTGCAACCATCAGATCAAGTTTTCTTTAGAGCCTTATGGTCCATGTTACAACATTAAATCCACATATACTTCTAGAAAGAAGATTATGTACTCAACAATATCAAATGTATTTATCCAAGCAATAAGTAATATTAGATCCTCTGTTTATTAATACATTTTAGAAACAATACCCTGATAACATAAGAAAAGTTCACTTCAATAATCTAATTTTTATATTACTTAATAACCAGAGTTCCTTAAAAGAAATCAATATTCATTTATTTTAATGAAAAGTGGATTTGAGTTCTGAGATGCCCTTCTTTGACTTACTTCTAAGAAATTGTACATAAACTGAAGTCCTGGTAAAAATTAAATTTTGGTTGCTTGTAGAGTGTATAACATATAATGTATTAGTCAATACTAAATGTAACATCTGGAAAACCTACCAATCATTATTACAGAATCCTTCTCTTTCTCATTCTCCTTAGCTATTCCTGTAATCTGCCAAGCTGATTTTTTCCCGCTTTTCAGCATAACCATTGCAGTTTTATAGCTAAGCTTTGAAAACCAGATAAGTTGCTCTTAATGGGTTATTCCATTTGCTGTGCAAGTTTTATCTTCTCATACTGTCTTAGCCTTTTTTTTTTTTTTTTTGCAAAAAGGCTATGAAAGAAATAAGGACAGTTTAATGAGTTTTCTTTAAAGCATTTTCCTGAAAGCTAATTATGCAAATGGTTATTGCATAGGATGCAAACTGAGGAAGTAAAATAAATAAGTACAAGTAAGAGAGGGAATTGAACATTCTTGAATTCTAATTGCAAACTACTAAGGTGTGCTTTTATTAAACTTTTGGGATAAGTTTTTTATTCAGACAAGCATTTAAAAAATGCAGGGGGCCAATGGAGAACTGTTGCTATACAGGACAGATGTGCTGAGTTCAGTTGGTAGAATGCAAATTTAGAAGGCTCTTCTAATATACTTGTGAATGGCAATTTGAAAGAGTTATTTACATTTTATGTATGTATTAGTGCTTGACTTGCTAGAAAAAAATCAAATGAAAACTGTGCATTTCTGATAATAATATGGCTTGACTTGATTTATGTACGTTTGTTTGCTTCCTCCCTTTATTATTTTTAGAAAAAATGATGAACACACACAATACTTCTTCCTTTCCTTATTTTCTCATCACAACAAACCTGTGAGATGAGTTGGGCAATGAGAGTGTGATTGGCCCAGTCTTTTTTGTGCATTGTGTGAGGGATGTGTCATATACAAATCAGACCAGTGATGATCAAGCATTTTCCTATCCTATTGTACTTGACAGATAGTTTAAATACACCACTCCAAACTGGCTTGCCTTTCCACTAAACATGCTATTTTGTGCTGGTATTCACTAAGGGTAAATGTGTGTTACCTGAGAGATTTCTGGCAGGCCAATGATATTCTAGAGGTATTTATATTTCCATAACAATATCTAGGCATCCTAAACTCTCTAGGCCTCTGGAGATGCAAGAACCAGTTGGAATCTGCCAGTTATCTCTATTAAGACTGAGGATGTGTTCCTTAAAAGCTGTTTTTGTTTAGGTAAATTGTTTAGCCCAATACACACTGCACTAAGTACATTTTTAACTATTTGTCTCACATGTTTTTCCCAATGCAGTCATGGAATAGAGATAATTGGTTCTGGGCTACCTATTTTTAGTTCTTAGGTACACTTTGAATAATTGTCTTATTTTGTCTGTTGGAAACTCAGGATGGAAAAAACAAGATTTAGAAATAGAAATAAACAGGGACATCCAAACTAACTTAGGTGTGCCAGTAGCAGAAACAACCAGAGAAGAGACTTGATCAAGTAATATGTTTATGGTATTGATTTAATAACTGCACATTTTTAACATGGTGATGGCCAATTACCCATTTATTTGGTCTGCTCCTTGCCTATATCATAATAGTTCATGGGAGTGTTTATGACTGTTGTGATATTATCTAGAGTTTTTTTTTTCCTTGGGATATATTTGCACGTCATTTGAAGCCAGAATGAAAAAGAAGGAAAGTGGATATTTTATGGTTTAGCATTTGGACGCTCCTACAAATAGTCAGTGGAAGTTTGTGAAGCCAAGCTGAACAGCATTGACAGTAGTAACCCCCCCCCCCCAACAAGGACATGAATGACACAAATTCCTTCTGCCTTCTCTGAAGTGACCTCCCAGCTGGGAGTTGTGGCTACGTTTTAGTACCAGTAGTCTTAGGGTTGTGAGTCCCAAATGAATTCTGACAATTCGCTTGCCTTGCCTCATTTCCATTAACTTCTCTTCATTCTCTGCTACCCTGTCTGGATTTTCAAATCTGAGTCTTAATAATTGAATAAATCCATTTACATTGTATAATTCGGGGGCTTGTTCGTTGTGTAGTTGGGCCACACAGTCTGAAGCATCCCCTTCATTCATCCCATTTGTTATGGCCGTAACCAAATCACACTCTGTGGCATATTGATCTCCAAATTGTTCTATATGGGATTGGATTTGAGTGAGGAAGTAATTGAAATGTTCATGGTGGCCATTGAATACATCCTCAAAGGGTATTTGGACTGGCCTGGGTCATGGTTGCAAAGGTGGCACATGCCAGCCCCCTGCAGGTTGTACTGGAATGGAAGGAACAGGCCAGATGTCATACATAGGCTGGGTAGGCCCCCTGAATCCTGGCTGGGTGGTGCCTCTCTGGAATAGGGGTCCCTCTGGCCTCACTGCTGGTTGGGGCTGCAATTGTGGTTGCCAGGAGGAAGATGGGTGTGGCCTGGTTCCCTGGTCAGATAGAGGGGAAGTGGCTGCTATCTGCTGTCTGGGCAACCCCCCTTCAGACCAGGGCTGTGTTGGTGTTGGCTGCCATTGGCACTGAATCCACCCCTGCTTCTTTCTGGCTTCCTTCAACTGGCATCTGTATAGTCTCCTCATTCCTCATGATAATTGGGTAAGTGAATATGGGTGGTCTCAAGCTTCCACCCATCCAAACGGACTGTGAGACCAAACCTGCCACCTTTAAATTCTGGAACTGTTGATGTAAATCTGCCCTTGATGGATTTCCAGGAATAATCTGGGGGTTGTCTTCTTGAGAGAATTCTGACCCCAATTGTCTCTCTTCCCTCCAATCTGACAGAATAGCAATATGCCTGGGAATAGAGAAAGACTTCTCTTCAGATAGATGGGTTACATCTGGGTTATAACAACTTCTTGAGTTGAAATGCTTCGGTATAGCTCCCAAATTTATTTCTCCTACTGCCATTCTGAAAGCATCCATCATCTCCTCCAAACAAGGGCTGGCAGGTTCAAATAATGCTCCGGAGGGAGGAACCAACATGCCCCCCCCTGCACATCTCCAACTTTGGCTGATTGTTGATCTTTCTCCATCTCTGGGAAAAGAATTCTGGGGTATCAGCCAAGCCTCTTCAAAATATAAAAGTGGACTTTGGGAAATAAATGTAAGGCATCCAGAAAGTATCCATGATCTCAATCAATCTGAGACATTTTCTCTCCAATTGATTTATTTAGAAACAGACATGGTATGTCTAAAGCAATTTCCCAAAGTGAATTTTTTTTGTGCATTACACAGAATCCACCTTCTCTCCTCCCACTTCTACACTTCATAAATCACAAGAACCAATTAATTGCAACTGGAATTTCTTAATACAGCATACAGAATAACCTTGAACTTTTCAACTCCTCCAACTCTCTTAAAAAAAATGTGGCAGCTGAATTTCAAAGCTGACATAAGATCTGTTCCATAGCTGCATTGTGGAAAATATCTAAGACAATGAAGTATGAAAGCCTTTCAGATACAGCTGGACACACAGATGCTACCTGCCTCCAGCGATGCCTGCTGATCGACTTGAGGAATTGTTTATAACCTGGAGGAACTGTTTGTAACAGTACACTTGGTTATTCCAGAAATAGTTTTAATTATGGCAAGATAAAACTACTATTTTTCATTCAGTCATCTGTGGCAATAGACATTCCAAGGATATTTTTATTATTTCGAAAGAACAGTTTTACACTTGCCTCAGCAATAAGGCACATCAAACGGCTGTTGGTAGCCTCCTGGCATATGAGGGAACACCTTTTGCCAAAGGTGTGTGTGTGTGTGTGTGTGTGTGTGTGTGTGTGTGTGTGTGTGTTGTAAATCAAATGAGGAAGTATAGGAAAACTGATCATAAAATACCAGGACATATAATACAATATGAGAAAATACAGCACCCAGAGACACTCCAATATGTTGAAGAAAGCTCAAAAGACATTAAAAGAAATCCGAAAAACATTTGAGAGATCTTAGGAACAAAGGAATCCTGTCTTAAGGGATTGCCATTCCAAATTTTGAGGCCAATTCTTTGCAAGGTTTGAAGTTCCCAAGCTTGTAATACTGAAAGGAAAGTGTCTTTCAAAAGGCATGGCAGACAAAACTAAGACTGTTTGCAGTCTAGCAAACACCAGATATATATGATGACTTGTTTGATGTCTGTTTAGGTATAAGTCAGGCTCTGCAGATTGCACCACTTTATAGACTGCACAAGAGTCTATAAAGCAAGCAGAGCAGACAGCAGTATAGGTGAAAAGTTCATGGCTGCTTCTTGCTGCGAAACTCACTCGTTACTTTTTCAGCTGCTAAAAAACTTTGTTCAATGTTCAACATTCAGGTGAGATTTGATCCTTAGCCAGTAGACACCTTTCACCCCAAATAGTCCCTATTGGTTCAAGTGGGTGGTGCCTTTTGAGTTGTCAATGGTAATTAATGAAACCTTGTGTACTTGCAGAGATGGATGGGTGGGTGGATAATCTACTAGATTGCATCAGTTTCTTTTCTTTCCTTTTTTTTATATCATGTTTGGATGCATATGTGTGTGCCTGTGTCCTTTTTAAATGCAGCTAAATAAAGAGAAACCATTGTAATTGTACTGGGTTTTATCAGTTTATTAGTTCTTATCATGCATCATTCTGTGATTTTTTTTTCACTGAATATCATCGCAAAAAATTGTGTATGAGCAACACCAGCAATGTATCTGATTGAACCATGATAATTGATTTCGGATTTATTGCACTCACTGGAATTCTGCATGATGGAGCCTTGTAAGCCCACACTCATCCTGCTCTCAGTTCAATTGTTTGAGGTAAGGGCAGTGCAGTGATGGGATTCAAAAAAAATGTACTACCGGTTCTGTGGGCATGGCTTGGTGGGTGTAGCCATGTGACTGGATGGGTGTGGTTTTTTGTTTTTTGTTTTTGCTTTTTGCACCCAGCCCCCCCCCACCTGTATTTTGGAGCCTTGGGGGGGGGGCATTTTTGCTCCCATAAGGCTCCTTTAAGGCTCAGGAAGAAAAAGAACAGAGCATGGGAGGGGCACACAGCATCCCTCCACGGTCTGTTTTGGGAGCTTTCTGGCCTTAGAAGAGCTTCTGGAGGGAGGGTTTGCTCCCATAAGGCTCCTCTAAGGCTCAGGAAGAAAAAAACAGCATGGGAGGGGCATACAACATCCCTCCATGCTCCATTTTTGGGAGCTTCCTGGCCTTGGAAGAGCCTTGGGGGGTGGGGTGTTTTTGCTCCCATAAGGCTCCTCTGAGGGCTGAGCCCCTCCCTCCATTTTTTGCCTTCCTGGGCCTCAGCCAGGGGAATCCTGGCACAGCTGATTGTATGTATAGCTGATTTTTGGGAGGGGAAAAAAAAGAAATACCTGAGGCGAACATCAGGTGGGTGGGATGAAGCGAGCATCGGGAAGGAGGGTGACTGGATCAAGGTTGTGGCCAGCCAGAATTTACTATTGGTTTGGTGACCCACACCAAATCCTTGCTACTGGTTCACTCGATCCAGTGCAAACTGGCTGAATACCACCATTGCAGTGTCACTAAATGTAGAGTTCTGTTTCATGTTTCTGTACTGAGTTTTGTGCTTAGTAATTTTTTCCTCTCTCTGAAATGTCATAGATATGAATTATCTTGGTAAACAATTATGTCTGCAAGAAAATAAGCTGCTCATTACTCCTGTATAATGCTCTTTTTATCACCCAACAGGAATGTCTTTGAGGAGGCTAATTAAGTGTCAAACATGCGGTTAATATTAATCTGTTTTGTAAATACAAAAAAAAATGACACAGATGTAAAAACATACAACTTTCTGGGCTCAAATGCTTAATTGCTAATTTCTGTTTAATTTAGAGCTTTCTCAAAGATATTTGACTGTTATTTGTCTCCAGAAGTTACTTTAAAATGGAGCATCATATTATGTTTGTTGTCTAACTCCTTTTTATTTTGTTTTATTTTCCCATATTTTCACAGATAGGTATAGTTGTCATGTGTGGTTACACAAGAGGGTATCTTTGGCCTCTTTCTTCTGTTCATACAAGAAATTGTATCATACACAAAAAAACCCCAATTAAATACATATGCATCTATGCTATCAATCTAAATTAATTCAGTCATCTGGAACATATGTCTCAGTTTTTACTTAAGAACAAAAAAACTCTTCCACCCATGATATATACCAGTGCTTCCCAAACTGTTTCTTTCATTTTCCAAAACTGCTTATCAGAAAGTCTTATTAACTTCAGTTATTATGTCCATTCTTGTAACTTCAAAGAGTCACTGAGTGAATGTGTTGTAACCTGAGCAGTACTTATATTATAAAAATAATATCATTGAATGATCCTTATGTAATTTCAACAAATTGTCATTGGTAGTTTCACTGATTTTAATTTCAATAGGAATAATTGGGATATTTTCAAATATATTTTAATGAATGTAGCAATCTTTAAGTCAATCTAAATATTGTAATGGATGAAGGGTCTATGGTTGCACAAAGAAAAACTACTACTTGGGTAACTTATCCAGGTTTAGGATAAGAAGCACTGATCTGGACAAAGAAGCAGATTCCAGGAAACTACTTTTATTGAGAAATACTATTATAACAGAATCTCGCATGTCTGATTGTGCTTCACTTCACCCTTCCTCTTATACTGCTGTGAAATGAAGGAGATATCTGTCTAAGTCATATCTTCTTTGCCTCATATAGTTTTGGGAGTAAGTCATCCTCAGAATTGCTCTGGCTTACTGTTATCAAGTTTGTCTTCTTTACTCTCTATTCTTTCTGAAAAAAGGAAATATGATTAAATTATGAATTATGATTAAAGTTATAGATTATAAATTATTCTTTCACCTAGGAATCAAGCAAATGACCAGCCACACTCCAGAAAGTAATAGGGAAACTTATAAGGGTCTGGCTCTCCTCAGACTGGACTGAGATGAAGCTTGCAGAGATGCAGGGATGGAAGGATGGTGGGATGAAGAGAGATAGATGAGATAGAGACAGAGAAAGAAACAGAGAGAAGCACATTATTCTTATTATTTATTTTGCCTTGCATACCAGGCTCTGAAGAACAGAGCATTACTTGAATCTGGGCTGGCAACATAAATATATCAGTCATAAAGTATATTTTTATTTTTAAAATACAAAGCCAAAATGGTAGAATGAAATTGTTTGAGAATGGTATGTGAATGGGGATGATGGTGGTTAAAGGTAAAAAATAACAGTAGTTTTCCCAGAAGTCTTTCCAGTCTTGTTTACATATTTAATCAATTTGTTCTGAAAGAAAGGTCATTCATATTTGCCCAATTTTATAAAATTTTAAGTTAAAAAGGAAAATATAATATTATTATACACACCAGAGATATTAAATTGTGACAAAAATATATTAAAAAACATACATGGCACACCTTCCAGTTTTGTCCTCATTTTTTAAAAAAATAAAAATAAAATCTGCATCTCCTGTAGGACTACATTTGTTTTCCTTTTCAGTAATAATTCAGTGCAATAAATCAAAGTTCAAGATAAATGGAAAAATGATCAATGCAAAAGAAATTACTGTAGATGGCAATGAAGCGGTTAATGTAGAATTCTGGTCAATTAGCTCTAGATTCTTTTAATGTCCTTTCCTTCTGTACATGTTAAAACTTTGATATGACAATTCTGTTTTTATAAATGTTGAATTGCTGATCGTTTTTTTAAAAAGGTAGCAGTTAATTTGCAGCACCCAAATCTTAAAACAATCATTTTAATTTAAATTTTAATCATATAATTTGTAAACTTTGTAATGAATGTAATGATTTTTTCTATATATATTTGTATTAAAAATAACACCTCATTATATGTATATCTATATAATTAAATTGGTTTTCACAGTATTGGGAACTGTGAATAATAAAAGATATATATTTTTTTTAATGTTTTTTTTAAACATTAGTTCAAAAAGTAAAATCAGATAAAATGGAAAGTGATTTTTCCACCACTAGAAGGCAGATATTGCTAAGGTACAAGACCAGGCTTATCATTAGGAAAGGGAGCAAGACATTCAGTTCAAAAGACAAATTCAGTGAGTTGTGGAGCTTTAGCAAGCTGTTGGGTATGACTTATATCAGATGTACAACTAAAGTTCTCAAGTCATACTTGGAATGAGAAATGGTAGACGAAAAAGATGATATAAAGTTCCAACTTCATTTTCATTTCTTCAGACATGACCTCTAATTTATGCATATTAAAATGTCAGATCATGACCTCTAATTTGACATATCAAAATGTTCTCTAATTTGTGACTTGACCTCTGATTTGGACATATCAAAATGTCAGGTCAGAAATGTAGAAATGAGACAGATTTTTTTCCTGATCAGTTGGCAACTATACTTTTCATTAAAATATGTGTTGACATGCCATTGTCATATAGACACTGACTCCTTTAAAATACAAGTCTTTCAGACAAGATCATTTTTTAAAAAAATGATTTTTAAGAACCAACAGTCTTTGATCTTCATTAATATTCAGGAAAAAAATAAGTCAATTCCTGTCATCATTCCATTTTTCATTAAAAAATATAGGCCTTGGAGATTAATGATTTTGATTCATTTTGAGTAGATTGTGGTTTAATATCCCAATGATTTAATTCATAGTTTATCTCGAGAAATATGCTATATTACCCACATATGTCTTCAATCATTGGGCTGGATAAAACCTTGAAGCATTAACCAACATGCATTAATTATCCAAGCATGACCAATTTTATTTTAGATCAATTGTTTTTTTGAGAGCACAGAATGTTCATTTAGAGGGAGAGGGAGAATAAATTAGATGTATTTCCAATGTATATTCTATTTTCTTTGTTTTTGCTACTTGGAAAAATTCCACCACATATATACAAGGGCATATACAAGTGTGTAAGCATTGCTCATACTTTACTCAACTCCTATATACTGCCACACCATGAATGATATTAATGCAATCAATATATGAGAAAGCTAAACATGCTAAGATACTCAAAGTGAATAATATTAAGTCATGCTTAAATCAGGTCTCATGGCTAATTAGGGTGAATTCCTATCCCGTAAAAGATTTCCAAATAGGTTCTGTTAAAAAAAATAGAATTTCCTTTCACAATCAACCCTGTGATGGAACATAGTCAGGAGGTAGGTTCCCATGCCCAATATTTTGCGTGAGAAAAAGAGGGTGATTGTATGATAAATGATCTGGTAAAGTAGAGTGCTCAATATGGCAAAATTTTATAATGTTTATAACTATAGCAAAGGGGAAGACTGGCAGCTGAGCTGTGTGGCCTAAGCATTTCCACTAAGATTCAAAAATTTATGTTTGTTTGTTTTTTTTAAACCCACAATCTCTCTGAGGATTCTGGTGAACTTTTGGGTTCTCTGGGAGCTATTGAGAAAGGTTACTATTGATCAGGGCTGTCAAACTCCTGGCCTGTAGGCTAGATGCTTCATGTGCTGGCCACACCCATGCCTGGTTTAGAAATGGGGAAAAACGTCCAGATACATCATGTGATGCCACCATGACAATGTAAGTTTGACACCCCTTCTCTAGGTCCTCTGTGAAATGTTCCTGACACGCTAAAATAGAAAGGACACCATCCAATTGTCACTCCTGAATAACATTCTAGTGCCAATCCATTTATGAAGTTCTTCATACAATAAAATATTACAATATACTTTGGGGAGTTGTCTCGTGTCTTCAGAAGCAATACAAGATGGTGAACGAAAAGAAATATTTATTATCATCTTGATGTTGTCAACTGCTTCTCTTTGTGACAGAGTAAAGATGCAAAATAATTAAAATATGTAATTGCTAAGTTATTTTGAGCATTATAATTTTCTAGTCTACTTTATTCAATTAAAGGGAAAGGTGGGATATAAATCAAATAAATAGAAATATTTCATAAATGATATCTAAATTGTTTCTAGGCTATTGAATAATATATAACTAAAGCAGCTTGCTAAGCTGATATTTATCTATAGCATTATTTTCAATAAGTTGATTATACTGAACACAGTGTGATTTACTTCACTGTAGTTTATAAAGAATTCTACCATGATTAATAGAAGGAAACAAATTAAGGAATTTTTCTGTAATGGATCTATGGCAAGATGAATGCTTATACAAAACAGAATGCTGCTGATATTTATATTTCCATTTTATAAAAAACTAAAAACTTTTTTTTAATGCTCAAGGGAAAAAGAGGAAACATTTTAACCAGCTTTGACCATTTATAAAGCAAATGCAAACTGAGATACAATAACAAGCAATTTCCTTTTGAAATTTTCCTAGTCTTACAAAAAAGTAAACCTCCACATCTGCTTTAAATTTCCTCACCTGAAATAAGGATGGCAAGAAGAAAGAGGTCGCATCTTGCTCAATAATTTCAAAGTTTACAGCTAAAAAATTACATATCCAAACACATTGGCTATCTATATAGTTACTAATGTTTTAATGTGAAAAATAATGCTCTCATCTGGGTAGATAGCCTTTCTATTTCCAGGGATTTTGATTTGTTAGTACCAGTTATAGGAAAGATCTGCAGAGGAGGAAACAAATCTATATTTCTACACATGAATGGAAAAAAGACATACCAAATTTAGCATTCTTTCTAGATTCATGGGGTGATTAATATGCTATTTGAGGAGCCAATTTAGCATCAAGACAGAGATGCAAAATGATTGCATCATTAAATTCCATGATTTTTTTTTTCAATCAGAATCTTATAGTCAGGGCACTTGGGTTTAAACAACAATTATGACAATGTTTTGAGAAGCTGAATGAATAACATAAATCAATCTTGCATTAATTCTTAACATTTAAATTATTTATTATTGTCCCTTTTTTACAGGTAAATCTCTATTATTTTGTACAACAAGGACTTTTTAAATTTTAATTTGCCCCAGTCAGGGAATGGAAAGAAGATTCAAATGTGAAAATACGATGGATTTATTCTAATATTGCACTATTGTCTGAATTTATCTAATTTATCTAAACTTATCTAAATAGTGGTAGTTAATACTTTTATACATCGAATTGGTAGTGATGCTACCAATACTGCAAGGGACTTTCACACATGAAGTTCAGACACTGATGTGAAAGTTGAAATGGAGCCTTTTGCAAACTCTGTGTAAATTCTTTGCATTTTTGCAAACTGTAATAGATTTGTTTATAATATTTGTGCACTATGTATACTATTACATTACCAGTAACAAAAGCAACATGGAAAGTAAAAACCAAAAATAAAACAGATTTTGAAAAACCATTCATATAAGTAATGTTTCTAGTGGTGCTGAAAATATAGTCCGAGTAAAAACTAAAAACATTTAGTTCTATGAATGGAGGAAAAATATATTTTCTGATTCTTTGCTAAATACTTGTTTTTGTGGCAGTGTGTCTTTACTGAGAAAGCTAAAAGTTGTAAGGGTCATCACGACATGTTTATTTTGCAAATGGTGTTAGGAAAAGAAAAGTATGAGTGACTTGTGTAGACATAATTTATATTGTGGTAACAGCTTCACTTTGTTTCGAGATTAGAATTTTTTTTTGAAATTTTTTTGATTTTTAAAAACAAACATAGAACATAAAAACATAAAACATCTTTTTTGAAAGCAGCCTGATCCCGGGTTACATCTCTTTGTACAGACACAAATTCCAGTTCATGCTCATTTTTATATACCATTCCATATCTTGTTACCATTCTACATTTTCTATCTAGCTTCTCTCCTCTTTTAATTTTCTTTATTTTATTTTATTTATTTCATCTCAATTCAAATCATTGCACTTATATTCTTTGTTTGTCCTGTTTCAGCTGTCTATTATCTTCTCTCATTAAACAAAATTATAAATATATAATATAATTAAAATGACAATCCAGACCAATTCAATTCTATCATTAATATTAATATTCATTTAAATCTTAAACATTTTACACATTACTTCTCAAATGGATATCATACTTCTATGGGAACACTTATAAACTTTCCATAGTTGCTTCCCCCCACTTCACTTATATTTTATAAAACATTGAGTAGTTAAAATGTTCCCATTCCTTCCTAATTCAATTCTCCCATTTATTTCATTTCCTTTTTTTTTTTTTATTCACAAGAGTTTCACTGAACTTTCCACTGAATTACACTGGCTATTTTAGCCCACTTTTTAATCATGTATTATTTCCAATTTTCTAACATTATTTCTAATACAAATATAACAATACAATCTTATGTAACTTTACAGAATCCCTTTTTCAGTTAAATTTTCACCTGTTATCTCTGAATAAGTCCTGTTTCTTTACATCTTGTTCCAAACCTTTGTAACTTCTCTTCTCTTCCTTCTTCCCTTTCTTCTTTTCTCTCCCCTTTTTACCCCGTTGTCTCTCCACCTCCATTTCCCTCTTCTGTGTTCCCCTTTTCTGTTGCTTTCCAACATTATATCCACTTTTTACATTATTGTTCCCTTTTTTGGCTGTTTTTTTAAGTCTTAAATTCTCCATTCTCTTTCCCCCCTTTCCCCTTTCTTCCCTGGATAGAGTTACTTGTTCATTGAAGATGGCTTCTTCTTTGTCTTCTTTGTTCTAGTTGTGCAATCATTTCTTGTTGTTTCTCATAGGTATAGATTGCCATTTCTAAAAATTGAAAAACGGAGCCAAAGGAGCCCTTCCCTTCTTGTGCCTCTTCTTTATATTTTTTTAAATTCCATTTTCAGTTCATCCAGAAGTGATGCCATTGTAAAGTTTTTTTAAACAACCACCCAAATTGTTTTTAGTCCTTCAAATATAATTTCCAAAATTCCAATGTCACTAAACAGTCTAAAGTACACACAAGCTGTTTCTTTTAACACTTCCTTCTTTTTTCACTTTCTCTTCCTGGGGTTACTGTTTACTTGCAGAGTTCCAGTTAAAATGTATTTTTTAAAAGTCTTATTTAAATTCAACTTTTGATTCTTTTAAGTTCCAGGCAGACTCCTCCTTCCAAATCCTACCCTTATTCTTTTCCTCTCCATTCCCTCTTATAACAAAAAATATTTTTTTTAGTGTTCAGAAATTTTCCTTATCCCCTTGGCATTTAATTATATTTCCAGTTTAGTTACCTATTGGTGCCAAAGTGGATTTTTCCAATTTCTCATTCAGCTCTCTTCACTGTCAACGTAGGGAAGGAGAGTGAAAAAAAAAAATCTTTCCCTTTTCACTTTCATTCGCTGCTTCCGACTCTTCTTTAGGAGCAATGTATCTTTTATAAAATTTAAATTCCAGGATACTTTGGTTGTTGCTTGTTGTCCCGGTCAGCCAAAGCTTTCACTACTTAACTTCCTCCTGCACTTTCTTTTCCGGCTGAGTGCTTCTTTGAGGCGGCCATTTCTGACCGCTGCTCTTACCGCCTTCAGGAATTTAGTCAGTTGAGGAGGAGAGATGCAGCTCCCCTCAACCCTGCTGGAGCTCCCCCATCTTCACCACCTCTACGGAGTGGCTTAGCCCCAAAACCAGCTGGCTCGGGGCGCTCCAGCAGTGAGCCCAGGCAGAAACTGTGCACGATTGCGGATTCCTGCCTGCCGCTGAAGCCCTGCAAACTGGAAGGGTTTGTAAGGGTCATCACGACATGTTTATTTTGCAAATGGTGTTAGGAAAAGAAAAGTATGAGTGTAGACATAATTTATATTGTAGTAACAGCTTCACTTTGTTTCAAGATTAGCATTTTTATTTTATTCCTTTAGGATTAATTATAGCCACTGAGAATCTTCAATCTTCCTCACAATACTAATTTTTTGAGCTTCCCAATGGCTTTCATAATGCAGAAAGCTGAATTTAATCTTTTAAAAGTAGCACATATTAAAGTCCTTGCTCATGGTGCTTTAACAGATAACAGATAATCAGATAATCAGAGTTGGAAGGGACCTTGTAGGTCATCAAGTCCAATCCCCTGCCCAAGCGGGAGACCCTACACCATTTCTGACAAATGGCAGTCCAATCTCTTCTTGAAAGTCTCAAGTGATGGTATTCCCACAACTTCCAAGGGCAAGCTGTTCCATTGGTTGATTGTTCTCACTGTCAGAATGCTTTTCCTTATTTCCAGGTTAAATCTCTCCTTGTTCAGTTTCCATCCATTATTCCTTGTTTGGCCTATAGGCACTTTAGAAAATAGCTTAACCCCTTCCTCCCTGTGGCAGCCCCTCAAATATTGGAATACTGCTAACATGTCTTCCCTGGTCCTTCTCTTTACTAGACTAGCCAAGCCCAGTTCCTGCTACCGTTCGTTGTAAGTTTTAGCCTCCAGTCCCCTAATCATCCTGATTGCTCTTCTCTGTACTTTTTCTAGAGTCTCAACATCTTTTTTATAATGTGGTGAACAAAACTGGATGCAGTATGTTATAGAGTGGTATTAGTACTTCCCTTGATCTTAACTGTATCCCTCTGTTAATATAATTTAGGATTGCATTAGCTTTTTTGGCAGCTGCTGCACACTGCTGGCTCATATTTAGTTGGTTGTCCACTAAGACTCCAAGATCCCTCCCACAATTAGTGCTATTGAGCCTGGTTTCACCCAGTCTATATGTGTACTTTTGGTTTTTCTTGCCTAAGTGTAGGACTTGACTTTATTTTTTTCTCTTTTTTCTCTTTTTTATACTTTTGGCCATGTTTAATCTTGCTATTAAGCTGAATTATTTTGGATAATTCTGTTTTGGGGAAATAGACATGCTTCCTCAGGCCTGTTTGACAACTAGTTTTTCTTTGAGAGATTACAGAATGTACTGGCATCTGATTACAATTGTTGGAATGTAAAGGCTAGCAGAAGATCATTAATCTGGCATTATGTTCAACAAGCAAAATAAGTGAAAAAAAAAGTGTAATCATTTATTATGGTTAACATCAGTCTAGGTTTATAATCAGTTTCATGATTTATATACCAATTAAATTCAGTAGCTCATTGCAAATCATCTTTCTGGGATTTATCACACAACTGTGGCTGTAATTTATGACTACAACAGCAAAGTATCAAGATATCCAATACTAATTGATTTAGAGGTTTGGAATTACCTGTAACACTTCAAATATAACAAGAAGCAGGTACTTGGAAAGTGCAGAATATATACACCGAATCTATACTGCATTCAGAAAGTATTCAGATCCCCTTCACTTTTTTTCAATTTTGTTACACTGCAGCCTGATTCTATAGTTGTTGAAATGCATTTTTCCCTCATTAATCTACACTCAATACTTAGTTAATGACTAAGTGAAAATAGAATTTTAGAAATGTTTGTAAATTTATTAAAAAGAAAAAAAACCTAAAATATCACATTCAGACTCTTGTCTATGAATATTATAATATTTAAGTTATTTTAATGTCTTGGAATATCTAGGAATGGGGGATTTCAGAGATGTGTATCATCTTATTCTATGGGCAAACTATAGGAACGGGGCAAGGTAGGTACCGTATTTGCACAAACCATGCCACACACTACAATGTCTGCGCAGAAGCCAAAATTCTATTTGTGGATTACCCTCACCCTTGCACTGTCTGAAAAAGAGATGCCAAAATACCCCACCAACCACACAAGGGAGAGCTGAAGCCAGACTCAACTGGGCTGCAAGCAAAACCTTAAGAAGAAGGTAGGAGAAAGGCAGGCTGTTTAGCTTATAGTTTTAGAGGCAACAATCTCTGCATTTCCCTCGAAGCATATCTTCCCCCTCGAAGATGCTAGTGGATGGCAAGGGGCACAAAGATTCCCCTGACCTCTCTTTGAAACCAGATGAGCAATTGAGTAAACTGCAAGTTCCCTTAGTTGGCAGCCTAAGCAGAGGGGCCTGGAACTGCCCATTGCAGGTGATAGGTGGAATCAGCTTCTTTAGCAACTCCCCTGCAACTCATTCCATCCAAGTGGTTGCAGTGGGAAATGGGGGTGGGGGGAAATAGGGGTATCTGAGAGGACAAAGAAGAGGCTTGCTCAAGAAGCAGAAATGCAGTGAGAATCTTGAGATCAACTGATATTTACTCTGACAACGGTATACGTACGCAATTGAATTTGCAGTTGGGAACCCGATGCGTAGCCATGCCTTGCCACGAGGCCACTTCTATCAACTGATAGAAGTGGCTGGTGACTGTGTCCCTGGGGCATTTCTATCGGCCAATAGAAGTGGCCTCATGGCCCCATGTCTGTGGGGCTCTCCATGAGGCCTCTTCTATCAGCCGATAGAAGCAATCTTGTGGCAAGGCGAGGCTGCTTGTGGGGCACTCCACAAGGCCTTTTCTATCAGCCGATAGAAGCAGCTGGTGACTCTGCCCTTGGGGCACTTCTATTGGCCGATAGAAGTGGCCTCATGGTAAGGCATGGCTAGCCATGGGGCACTTCTGTTAGGAGCATCCCGCAAGGCACTCCTAGGACTCCTAGGGTGTTCTCCTAGGAACGCCTTGCCATGAGGTCACTTCTATCAGTCAATAAAAGCAGCTGGTAACTCTGCCCTTGGGAAGCTTCTATCTGTCAATAGAAGCGGCCTCATGGCAAGGCAATTTTTCTCACAGGGTGCTTCTATCAGCCAATAGAGGCCCACGGGGTGCTCCAGCCAAGGCTACTTGTGGGGACTCCTAAAGGCAAGTTTCCCTTCCCTCCCTCCCCCCCCCCCATTTCTCTTCACCTCATATAGTTCAAGCGATGTGAGAAATGGTGGGGAATTCATGTTTTAAAATAGGCCTAAATTTTGGGAGGAGGGGTTTAATTTCACCTCAAGCCTATAAAACACGCTGAGCCTTCCTATTGGGGGGGCGTATTGTTGGAGAAACACGGTACCATGCTTCAAAGTTGGGATGATATTGGGCAGGTAATGGGTGGTGCCTGGTTTCCTCCAGATATAATATTTAGAATTGAGGCCAAACAGTTCAATCTTGGTTTCATCAGACCAGAGAATCTTGTTCCCCACAGTCTGAGAGTTCTTCATGTGCTTTTTTGCAAATTCTAAGCAGACTTCCATGTATTTTGCACTGAGAGAGGCTTCCATCTAGTCACTCTGCCATAAAGCCCAGACTGGTGAAGGGCTGCAGTTACAGTTGTCCTTCTGGTGCTCTGTCACATCTCCACACAGGATCTCTGGAGTTTAGTCAGAGTGACCATTGAAAGTAAACTCTAGTTTTTAGGAAAAAATATCAAAAATCAGTGATACATGATTGGGATGCTGCAAACAACCATAAATGCAGGGTGGTTGCTGGCCAAGAGAACAGAAATGGGATGTAAGTACTTTGCAGGGGATTCCATCATAATTTCAAACTGTCATTAAGTGACTAGTTGTAAGTCGAGGACGACATGTATTATTGTATCTAATGGTGGAGTTGATATCTGTGTGCAAGTATAAGATCCAATATTTCTCTAAGCTTTCCTAGAGCTTATTATGATTAGTTTAGGAATGCAATTCTTCTGATAGCAATTATAATAATGTAGTAATATGCAGTAAGTTTCCTTCATTACCTTGAAGAATATATTTAAACTGTTTTATCATATTGGATTGTATTATCATTATATTTTATATTTCATGCAAAGAAAAGATGAGTAAGCATCAAATGTTTTGTAGTGGCTGAGGCAGAGGTGGTATTCTGCAGGTTCTGACCAGTTCTGGAGAACCAGTAGCAGAAATTTTGAGTAGTTCAGAGAACTGGCAAATACTACCTCTGACTGGCCCTGCCTGCCCCCATCTATTCTCTCTCTCCCAAGTACCAGTTGATCGGCTGGGTCTTCTTTTGGCTGGGTCTACACAGGAGAACGGAGCTGGAAAGCAGGTTAGTGGAGTAGGGAGGGAATGGGGATTTTGCAGTAACCTTCCTCCAGGAGTGGGGAGGGAATTGAGATTTTACAGTATCCTTCAGGCATACAGAACTGGTAATAATTTTTTTTGAATCCCACCACTACGCTAAGGCAACTAGAAATGAGAACTTCCAGATTCTTATCCTCATGTGGGCACAGAAACCAATTGGGCCAGTCTCTCTGAGTCCTAGAATGGAAAGTCATAAATATCTATCAACCAACCTAATAACTGAAGTAAATAGTAGTTTGTAATCTTCAATTAAACTACAGATTGTAGTCTGTAATCTTCTACATATATTTGTGAGTTGAATCTGAGTATATTGGGATTAAAGTACTACTTAAGTTCCCTGAAGAGAACTTACTTCAGTTTAGAGAAGAGAACTTTACTTCAGAGTAAAATTAGAAAACATCACCACAACCTTTTGCTTATTTGCTTATTGCCAATTTACACTGTTTTCATATTTATTTGAAGTTTTTCTTCATCTCCAGTTTCTGAAAATTATGCATAAATTTACATTTCTGGTTTTGATCTAACTTCAGTATCCAATGTATTTCTTTTATAAGTGTATCCAATATGATATACTAAATTGTTATAATTTGGTTAATGAATTTCTATTTGGAGTTGGTGTTTATATTATTCAAGCATTTCTTGAGGCTCCAGAGATGATCAAAGGCCTATTAAATCTCAAGCTTTGATATATTTTTAGCTTCCTTTGTAGGAAGACATACACAGACTCCCTTTTTTATGATCAAAATAACAAAATATTCCCCCTTTTCCCCCTCATAAAATGCAAATTTATTAAGTTTATTCAAATAACCCTAGTATGTTTTTATTGAAAATGTTACTAAAAACTTTACATAGGGAATATTGTTATTTAATAATAAAATATAGGCATTCTATTGGTAAAACAGAAGTTATTAGTAAATAACAGACTCTTAAAATTAAGAGAGATTCTCTTTGTTCCTCTTATTCCTTCTGATATCAAAGAGATTCAAGGTGGTTTGATCTTGAGTTTCTCTCTTACTCTCTCCTGAGTCCAATTTGATGTTTACATAATGGCTGTTGCATGCTTTTTTAAGGACATCTCCATCCTTCTCTATGCAAAAAGTTTTTAAAAAGTTTTATTAAACTAAACTAAAAAGAAAAAAAAAAGAAAGAATAGAAGAAAAACAAAGAAAAACAAAGAAAAAAGGAAATAAACAAGAACAGAAAAGAATAGAAAGTTTTTGTATGGTTGTGTGTTTGTGTGTCTTCTGCTCCTCCTCTCAGCAATTACACATACAATTCTAGTCAAACCTCTCTCATTAAGATTATATTATAATTCCCTTCTTTCTATAGCCTATTCTTTCTAATGGCCAAAACCATAAGTCACAAAATCATTTTCTTTTTTATGCAAAAAATGTCCAGTAAGGGCTTTCAGCCATTGATAAATGTCAATTATGATATTTCTGTGATTAAAGAAGACAGTTTGGCCATCTCAGCAATTTCAACATTTCCATCCATGGTGGGTTTTTTTCCATCTTTCCATCTTTTTTTTTTCACTACATTATTTCTTCTGTCAGACTCAGTTTCCCCTCCTGTGTGCAAATATAACAAAAATAACACCAGCAAGGGGCTTCAGAGAATTGAGCATGAAAATAATAAGATAAACTTATAATATGCCAAGCATTTTGGAAATATATATAGTATCCTATAAAAATCCTATAGAAACCATTAAGGCAGAGAACTGGTTGTTAAATTATTTGAATCCCACCACTGCTTATGGAATTATACATTGCAGTGACAATTTGAAAATTTACATTTGGGAATTTAGTCCTGTTTTGAAATATAGCCGATAACTCCCAGGTGAATATAGATTTTGGTGATATTGTTATTTCTCAGCTTTGCAATTTACCTGTTACCATATTAATTTTCAAACTGTTTCCTCTGAGGAACTGTGAGTCTTTTTTTTTCTCCTCTCCTTGAAAGAAAGAGAAAACAATGTATTGGTAAATTATATGGAATAGTTTGCCTTGATGTAGAATACTTCATTCTCAAGGAATTTGTCTCTGTCTCTTAGTGATCTCAGTAAAGTAAATAAGTGATTAATGAACTCGATAAAGTAATATAACCGAGTGATTATTTAGAGCAGGACTTCAAACTCCCAGCCTGCAAGCAATGCCTTAAAAGTACGATGAGCTCGCTCAACTATAGCTTGACCCTGAGAGTTGTAAGGAATTCTGTGCACTAAAGTAATATTCCATTTCTGACAAAAGGTTTGAAATTCCTTACTAATATAAGTGGGGCCACTGTCAATTTTAAACTGAGAAGGCCAGATTTAAAGTAGTAGTAACCACTATTCTAGGATCCTTGGGTAAAGAATACAACAAGTTTCCCACATATTGAGAAAAGGTATGATTTGATTTTGAAATCATCATCAAATGCTCATGTTCAACTTTTGTATGAGTGAAAGTTATGCTTATGAAATCCTGTCCTGTAAGATGTAAGGCTTGTTTATGACCTTTAATAATCAAATCCTCTAATGCTGATTGATAAGTATAAATATTTCTCGGTGGAGAAGCTGACAAATTAATCCATTCATGAATGTTGACTGCTTGTGGGGACACATTAGAATAAAGACATCCCGTGGGTAAGGGTGTAGAGGGAAGAATAGCTAAGCAAAGTCCTATTGTTAAGGATGTTATCCTGTCCACATATTGATGCTTAAACTTATTCAATATTTCTTGAAGGCATGTTCTTTGAAGATCATTTAATACAACTAGATCTCCTGGTGATTGTGCTCCCTTCAAAGACTGAAATAAGGGCAACATATCACCAGTTGTAATGTAGAAGAATGGGTGTGTCCAATTAATAATGCCAAGTAATTTTTGCTATTATACTAATGTATATGATTTCTGTACGTGTAATTCAGGAAGAATTGGAATGGAGGAATTGTGCAACATTCTATGTCCTAAGTACGTATAAGGTTCTACTTTTGAATTTTGTCTGAGGCTATATACAATCCCTGTTGTGCCACAATATCCATTAACTCTTTTAACAACTTAGATTCATCAAAATCCAGGGCTGCTATCAATATATCATCCATATAATGATAGACTAAATAGGAAGCAAATTTATTCCGAAAGGGTTGAAGGGCATTATCCATGAAATATTGACAAAGTGAAGGAGAATTAAGCATTCCCTGAGGCAACACTTTCCAATGATATTGTTTTGTCGGCATGCTATTATTAAAAACTGGGACAGTAAATGCAAATTTTTCTTTGACTTGAGGCTGCAAAGGTATAGTAAAAAAGCAGTCTTTAAGATCAACTACCAATAATTTATAAAAATTAGGAATTAAGTTAGGATTTGGTAGACCACATTGTAAAGGACCCATGGGTTGGATACATTTAAATCATGAAGGAAACACCATTTCCCATTTTTCTCTTTTATAACAAAAACAGGACCATTCCAAGGATTAGTAGAAGGTTCTATATGACCAGCAGCCAATTGTTCTTGAACCAATTGTTGTAAAGCAGTGAGTTTTTCCCTTGATAATGGCCATTGTTCTGTTGTAACTATGTATCATTTATGTGTTTGCAACTGTATATCAATGC
>BLBF01000031.1:20076538-20111376 GCA_015471245.1 Laticauda colubrina | reverse complement strand
TGTTGTAACTATGTATCATTTATGTGTTTGCAACTGTATATCAATGCAACTATGGATCATTCAGACATTTCAACATTGTATCATTTCACGTGTAATCATTAAGCTTCTGTCTTCTCAGTGACCTTTTACAGGGCACGTACAGAGACAAGGAGTCAAACATTTGCAGAAATGGTTTATTCACTTGGGATTACATTGTCTGGCATGCAGCTTTGTGAAGAAGTAATATCCTGATCAAATATAATTCTTGCCATCCTGTCTGTCCTAATATCCTGCTGTTGTCTGAGTCATTGTTAAATTTGTATATTCCGTCTGACCTAGGCTTAACCTAGGTTCTGAATAAACAATCACCCCCTTTTGAATGAGCATAATAAAAGAGCTTGTACCTAGCCATTCTGGGCGCACTCATCTCAAGGAACTTCGTCTCCTGTCGTTTCTCTCTCCTTCGCTCCCTGTCATGAGACGCCCATCTGATGCGGGATAGCAGATACCGCATTGTTCCACCCAAACTGGCATAGAACAGAGCCATTTAAGAGGAAGAGCCATTTATTCATCAAGAATAAAATGGGCATTAAGAAGAGAAAGGATATCATGGCCCCGAATATTAGTATGAATATCTAGAATGTATGATTGTAGGAAAAAGGACTTACCAGCAGATGTTGTAACATTAATTTCTTGAACATTCTGCCAAGCAGCTGTAGAACCTCCTATTCCCCACAATGAAGAAACTGTCATTTTTGGCCGCTGTACTGGCCACTGTAAAGAGGAGATGACAGTAACATCGGCTCCAGTATTCAATAACCCTTGAAATGGTTGTTTATTAAGGAAGAGTGTTAACAAAGGATGAGAGGAGTTCAGCTGATGAAGTAAGCCTACAGATAAAGAAATTTCTGCAAATCCTGCATCCCCACGATTACCTATACCAAGAGATGGAATTTCATATGGAAGAAGAAGCAATTGAGCAACAGAAGAATGATAAGGAAGAACTTGTGGAAGATTCACCCAAATGTGAATCATGAGGATACCAGTGTAATCTGAATCTATTACCCCAGGCACAACAAAATAGCCCTTTTTACCGGCTGTGGCTGGGGAGGAGTGAGAGAGCGACTCCTGGAGGAGTCAGAGTGATGGGAAAGGCACACTTTGGATTCTGGGTGGGTGCCACACCCATTGTCTGTAACTGTCTTTTTTAACTCTCTTAAGATCTGATAAGGCAGACCCTCCCATTCTGCTACTTGCAGTCCAAGCTGTGGCCCCTGACCAGGACGATATTGTACTGGACAAACAGACAGTAATTCTGCAAGCTCTGTTCCTGAGACAGAGGCATCCTTTTACAAATCTCTACCATTTTGTGAAAAGAAGACTGAACAATGGAATCAGGAGGCTTTTGCCCTGTATCTGCAGGAACTGAGGGAATTGAAGACATATATTCAGGTGAAGAAGGGGGACAAATGACAGCATTAGTATAACATGAAGGTGGAGGTGTTAAAAGAGAAAATTCATTGTAACCAAATGTTTCAATTGCATGCCTACATAAATGCCACACCTGCAAAACTTCTATTTTTGTTCGAGGTTCAGTATGCAATGTTTTCCTAATACATTCCCAATCAGTTAATTTTAAAGACCCCTTTTCTGCGTACCATAGGCACTGAGCTGCAATCTCCTGGACCAGCCTTAAGAGATTTCTCTGTGGTACCTCATATTACTCTTCTTCAACAAATAGCCTAATTCATCTACATGCTTCTTTTGTTCCTCAGAAAGTGAAGACCCCATACTTGCAGAAACCAAAAGGTTGAATAAACCACAAAGGGTTGAAGGTGCACCAAATCCTTGCCAGACAAAGTAAGAGAGTCCCTGTTCTTGTGCCACTTGTTGTAATGATGAGGCAGTCGAGTTGTTTGATCATGAACAACTGAATCATGATGATCTTTATTGGAGTATAGTCTTGCATTTATACACATTTTTAGTTATCCTCCATCACTGGTTAATTTTGGTTACTGCTTAACTTTCATTACTGTTCAGCACAGTAATCCATACAATTAATTATCTCTAGTTAAAGTCTAACATATGTTTACTTCCCCTCTCTAATCCTCCTTTAGATGAGTGACTTTATTTGCCTGAGTTGTATTTGCTTGGAAACATTCTTTATCTGAGGTTTGCCATCCGAGATTGGAACATTCCTGCAATTATAACTCTACAAGGTTGTGGTTTTCCTTGTAATTGTTTGGCAGCACTTTTCCATCAAGGCCTTTCATTTAGTAAGGCTTTTCAAGCTCATGAAATAAATCTTGGTGTTCCGTGGACCAGCACCAGTCCCCATCATGCCAGCAACTGGGCCACAGAATCAAGTGAAGTCCCATCCATCAGATGCAGGCAGCATGCAAAACCATGCTCCCTTAGGTCCATGGAAAAAAACTTTCTCTTTGGAACTGGGCCTAAAAGTTTGGGAGCTGCTGTTCTACAGGAACATTTTTGGAACAATACCAGAACTTTCATTCTTCATTTTTCAGTTGTTGGGTGTTGTTGCCCCTTTTCCTTTCTGATTGAGCTTTGAAACATATAGGGCTATCCTAGTGGTGTGTTTCAAAAGGTTTTACCACTGGTTCAGTGGGCGTGGCTTGGTGGGCGCACTTTGCACATGTGCACACACTTTGTGCGTGCACCAAACATGCACTTTGCACTGGTGCAAAGGCTTTTTGAGTTACCTCCTACAATCCTGCACTCTCCCTGATGCTTCAGCAGCTGCCGCGCAGCAATTGCTGTGCTGCACAAAGCAACTGCACTTCAAAAGGAAGACATAAAGATGAGTATGGGAGACCGGCCGGGCAGGTGAACCAAATAGCCGTGCATCAGAGTGAACTTTTTCAGTCTCTGCTGCTCATCGCTGCTACCAGCTCAGTAGAACGGGCCAAACCAATAGAATGCCAACACTAGGCTATCCACGTTTCAAAGCAGGTTTGGAAGTAATGTTCCCGAGCTTCTATAACAACCACAGCACCTCCATACTATTTGTTAAAGCATTCTGTTTTCTGTTTAAACTTCTGCGTAAGCCTAGAGGGAAAGAAATGCTGATGCTGTTTAAGGAGTTGGTTCTGAAATGATTGTACATTTTTTCTCCAGGTTTTATGGAATGACATTAAACAACAGCAACAATGTCCTGTTTTAAAAAGTGGCAGAGATATGCAAAGGTTGCAGTCACATGAGGTCTACTGGATTTCTTCTGGGTCATATTTTGAGGATAATCACTCTCCCTATTCGCATCTCTCTAAGATATGTTTTTTGTGAACAGTTAACATGCAATATTATTTATTTGTTTATTTGTTTTTTTTATTTCCTGTCTTTATTATTTCTACAAATAATTCAAGGTGATGAACACATCAAACATATCTTCTTCCTCCTGTTTTCCCAACCACAACTCTGGGTTGTTGGGCTCAGAGAAAGGAGCTGGCCCAAAGTAAACCAGCTGGCTTCCATGACTAAGGAGGAGATTTCACTCGTGGTCTCTTGCTTTCTAACCTGGTGCCTTAACCACTAAACCAAACTGTGATACTATAATCAGATAGGATATATATACTCTCCCTCCCCAACTGAAAAGAAATCTGTTCCAAATGCAAAACACAAGCAGAGAGGAGTTTCAGTTTTAGTTTAATAGCAGCAACCAGATTTACTACAGAACAGTTCAGCTAAGCCATGCCCCAGGCTCCTTGCTGTCTCTTTCTTGCTCACAAAGGAAATACTGTTTTAGTTTCCTAACATCCCTCAATTCTCTCACACACTCACAGGGCATTAGCCAGATGAATACCAATGAATGCTGGTAGGCAAAGGCAGAATGTTTTTTTCCTTATTTTCCTCTCCGGAACTAAGTCCGATCACATAGTTTTGTGGTGAAGCGTGGGTATTCTGTGTGTTTGTGTGTGTGTGTGTGTGTGTGTGTGCGCAGGTTTTTGCATGTTCAGGTCTTTTCCCATGTAAGATTGAGAGTATCTTGGTGACATTTCAATGAGGTCCCACCCACCATCTTCAGACTGGTGCTTTTAGCTTCGTGCTTGTGCAAGCAAAGTGGGATCTGCGATGCTGTCTCTCTATAAATACTGGTAGGGAGGTTGGATGTGTTGTCATTTTTTGATTGGTTGATGGAGTTGATGTTTGCAGATTGGCTGGCTTTTTCATAAGAACATGTGTGGCTGAGGTATTGGCTGTGTATCTATCAGCCTCCTGTGTTGTAATGACCTGGGTAATGGGCTGTGTGATGACTTTCTGAGTTCTATTGTTGTGACATCCTGGGTCGTTGGCTGTGTTGTAACATCCTTTCATCACACAGCCCATTACCCAGGTCGTTACAACACAGGAGGTTGATAGACACACAGCCAATACCTCAGCCACACACGTTCTTATGACTGAACTATGTATGTTCTTGTAACCTAACCAAAATATTGATAGCTAATGGCTTCCACAAAAACAAAATCATAGACCTGATCCACAAAAACACACAAAAACACAATAGAGGATGAACAAACCTATGGAACAGCTGTCCTGCCCTACATAAGAGGAACAACAGACAAAATCAGCAAGATACTACACAGGCATCACATCAAGACTGCCTTCAAAATGGACAAAAATATAGCAGCCATCCTAAGAAACCCAAAAGATAAAAATGACCTAGAAAGGCATATATGCGCATCATACCCTGCTGCATCATGCCCTGCCGCATACATAGGACAAACCAACAGAAGGATACCTTGAAGAGCATAAGAATGTAATAAAAAAGCTGGAACACACTTCCTTACTAGTCCAACATATGAAAGCCACAGGTCATAGCATCGACTTCAGCGGCACCAAAATCCTAGCTACTATAGAAAACCCCAGCTACAGAATCATCAGAGAAGCCATAGAAGTGAACAAAAAAATATCTATACCACAATCCAGGCAAGCACCTAGACACAACCTCCCCACAATACCTCCAGCCCAAACATGCCCCAGCCAGCTACCCAATAAAACCTAGCTTACTAATAAATAATTATCGGCCATTCACAAGAAAGCAAACTGCACTAAGAAACCCCAATGCACAAAACACAATGTTGCCAACCAATCAAGAACACAGCAACTCATAGACTAATAAAAACAGACCTAGACTCCCAGCCAATCAAGATGAGGAAAAAACCATTCAAATAAAACAGAAAGCCAGCATCAAATTCAAACAAAAAAACGGCTGCTAAGCCTGACATACAAGATTAAAAAGAACCTAACACACAAGCCTGAGGATGGCAGATGAGATTCTGTTGAAACATCACCATAATAAAAGCACAAATATTAAGACGTGGGAAAATACCTGAAGAAACCTAAATACCATACGTATGTATGTATGTATGTATGTATGTATGTATGTATGTATGTACCCTGTTTCTCCAACAATACAGCCTCCCCCAATAGGAAGTCCCAGCATGTTTTATAGGCATGAAATGAAATTAAGCCCCTCCCCCCAAATTAAGGCCTATATTAAAACATGCAAAATGGGGGGGGGAGTGGTGGTGGGGCTTGCTGTTAGGAAGTACTTTTGTTGCATACCCGGATACGGTGCTGCCTGCATTGACCCCGATACAAAGTTCCCCACCAATGCCGAGGTCAATATCCAAGCTGTCACCACCTGCCCACCCAAAGATGCAAGGGGGTGGAATTAAGTCACCCCCGAAAAGACAGCCTAGCCATTTTTGGGGGGCTCAAAAAAATAAAGACCCGGCCTTATTGTATGAGAAACACGGTATGTACGTTGTGGACTTATCACAATTCATTTAGTGACTGTCCAAAGTTACAAGAGTACTGAAAAAGGTGACTTATGACCATTTTTCCTACTTATGACCGTTGCAGCCTCCCCATCACATGATCAAAATTCAGATACTTGGCAACTGACTCTTTTTTATAACAGTTGCAGTGTCCTGGGATCACGTGATTCCTTTTTACAACCTTCTAACAAGCAAACTCAACAGGAAAGCCAGATTCACTTAACAGTCATGCAACTCACCTAACAACTACACTGATTCACTTAACAACTGTGCGAGAAAGATTGTAAAATGAGGCAAAATTCACTTAACAAATATCTCACACAAAAATATAAATTTTGTGCTCAATTGTGGTCATAACTTGAGGACGACCTGTAGTTTCATTATACTTAAAATGGTGAATTGCAAGCTGAATTTTATCTGACATGGATCTGAAGTAAAGTTGGATATTCATTTTTTCTGGAAAAACTTCGAATTTCAAGAAATGAGATGACAGCAAATTAGAATAATAGATTTACATATGAAAGTTATCCTTTCAATTCAGTTCAAGAGCAACAATATTTTTAATCAATTGATAAAAATATGAAAATAAAATGGTATTCTTTTCCTTGTAAAAACAGGATATATGTCAATAGAATACCATTTCAGAATAGCAAAAGCAGTATAAATTATTAAAAAATGATTGAAAATTGTGGTTTCATTGTAGCTAAGCCAGCTGAAGATAATTCTTTATAGGACCCAAGTTTAGATTTTTCACTAACAGTCCAAATGAACCTCTAGTAACAAAGAATATCTAGATGGAATAAAATTTTCAAGTTTCCAATTTGAGCTATTTTAAACTGTGCTCTCAGACATTATCAAGTCAGGCATCCACTTAATCAGTTATAAAGTGTATATGAATCAATCCTGTACTTAAGGAGAACAGCTCTCTCCAACCCTACTTGCCTATACATTAAAATTTCAGTGAAAAACCACCTGCAATTATTTGGCCATCTCAGATGAGGAACATAGTAAGCAAGAAGAAGAAGAAAAGCTTTCTCATTGCTGGCATTTCAATTTTAGCACTCACCCAAAAGCATTTCATCTAGTTCCTTTTTTTCCCAGTTCTAGAAAAATACATATTTTTTAAAAACAAATCTTAAAACTTCTTAAAAGTTAAATTCTTAATTTTGCCATTGTTTGATGTTTTTAGATTTATTGCTATTTACAAGTGACTTCTTTTTGCAAACTGGGAGTATTGCAAAATCTTACTTTCTCCTGTTGCTGAAATTTCAATGAATTATATCACCAAACAATTAAGAGATATTTTAATTGGCTTGTTAGAAATGATGAGGACAAAGTAATCATGTATCCACCACATTTTATATTAGACTGTTAATGAGCTGGGGTTTTTTTAAGTTTGGTTAATTGTCATTGTTACTGAATTTTTTTAAAAAAACATAGGATTGGGACAGTGAAAAGAATGACGATGGCCATATGTTCTTTCTGAGCTTTGCCAATAAATTAAGAAATAGGAATTCTTACTGGAAGAATAACAATAAGAACTGATAGTGATAGTGCAGAGAATCCTTGGGAGTACAACCTGTGGCTATTTGGCAAAATTTCAAAGACAATTTCTAATAAAGAAATTCAAATGTGGCAAATTCATCATCTATTTCTTTTTAGAACAGAATAACAAATTTGAAGGAACCTTGGTGGTCTTCTAATCCAACCCACTGCTCAAAGAGGAGACATGATACCATTTCAGACAAAAGACTGCCCGGTCTCTTTTTAAAAGCCTTTGATGGAGCATCCACAACTTCTTAAGGCAAGCCATTCCTTCATCATTCTGGAAGCCTATTGGGAAAAGAAGAGAGGGGTGAGACAGGATGAATGGCTCATCTTGGCTCTGATTGCTTCAATACCACAGCTTTCAAAAATAAAATGTACCACTGAAATATAAAGGCCCTGTCACACTGGACGACGGATGCAAAACATTTGTAAAAAGGACACAGCGGACGAGCAAAATGTTCCATCCATTGTTATCCGCTCTCAAAAGTGCCCCGAATTTGCATAACCAGAGTAGACAACACGGAAAGGAACGGACGGGGGGAGGACGTAGGGCGGATGGAAAGCAGATGCTCCATGGAAGCTTAGCGGATGGAAGCGGATGGAAGTGGATGGCACATCCACAAGGCTTCTGGGGGAGCACAGCAAAGCAGACGCGGAACAGAAAGAGAGGATGCTGAGCAGATGCCAAGCGGATGAAGTGGATGCAGAGCGGAAGCCTAGCGGAGGCTGAGCGGATGCCTAGCGGATGCCTAGTGTTCACTGCGCATGCGGGGAGGATGCATTGTGTCAGCCCCGTGGATATAAAGGGAAGCAACTCGCAAGCAGGTCACCATTCAGAGGAAAGACCTGCTTCCAGACACAGCTTGCCAGCCAGCCAGCCAACCAGCCAGCCAGGAACCCAACAACCATGGTGAAGAAACGGAAGCCTCTGCCATCTGCTGCCAGCCCTGGCAGGGACACCAAGCAGAAGCATGCAGCTTGGAGAGAGAAGGCGGTGAGTATGGGCTACACTTCGGAGGTGCTCCTCGGCTGGTGGAAGCACATGCACACCTGGAACGGGAAGCTGCACCTCAAGAAATCTGGCCAGGCCATGGTCAAGCTGACGGACCAGGAGACCTATGTGATGGCCAAGTGCAGCTTCTTGGAGGGTGAAATCCACCACCGAGGAGCAGCCCCTCTCACAACCCTCTCTCTCAGGCAGCCTGCTGAGAGCCAGTCCTCTTCTGGCAAAGAGTCAGCTCCTGTGTCCAGGCAGGTATCTGTGGAGCTTGCCACGATGGAGGACCCCCCCGACAGCTTTACTACCCATGGCAGAGCGCGTGGATGACCCCCTGACGCAGTGGGAGAAAGGAGACGGCATTTCCAACACAGCCCAACCCGCATCCACCCCCAGCTCCACCTCCACAGAAAGGCAGAGAGGCAGACCGGAGGGACAGAGCCACACTGTCCTGCTGGAGAAAAGAGACACCATCAGGAGCAGCGTAGATCTCCTCTCTCAGCTGGTACACACTGACACCCCATCCTCCAACCGCAAGCACTTCCTCACCTACAAAAACCAGACCCTCATGAACATGTCGGAACCCCAGTACCAGGTGGTGAAGGACAGGATCACTGATCGTCTTCACAACCCTCCAGACCAAGAAGAACCTGCTCCCACCCAGTCCAGGCCTACTCCTCCACCCCAGGTGATGTCACTGCCCTTCCAAGGCTTTCCACAGGCCCTCACCTACCAAGGCTACGGCTACCAGGAGCTCCAGCAGCACAGGCAGCCCTTCCCAGTCCAGGCACAGGTACATTGGACGCCACCGGTGCCACTGATGCCACCGATGCCACCACGCCAAAGATGCCAGCCACACCACCGATGCCACCCACGCCTCACCTCGCTCACCTGTAGACCAGACAGCCCCACTACACTGCTCCTTCCTCCACCCCACAGCCAAGCCCGGCCTCAGTACATCTGTCATCGGTATTGGGGCTGACACCCCATGTCATGGAGGAAGGGGCTCTCAACATCACGGGGCTGACCAAGCTGTCTGACAGCTTCCTCAACAAACCGTCCCCTGTTGTCCTCTCAGGGCCAGGCACCCCAGTGGCGCCTCAGACCAGCACTCCAGCAGCAGCCACCTCCACAGCACCTGGACCCTTCACCCCTGAGACTGGGCATGCCTCCGAGTGACCAAGAAGAGTGCCAGAGACTGGGTGGCTACCTGTTGATTTTATTTTTGCTTTGGACACTTGACTTGGGTCATTTTTCTTTTACAGCTTGTTACTAATAAAGATTATCTTTGCTTCACACACTTGCTTCATTTACTTTTGTCAATAAAGTCTTAGTGGAAACTTTTAGAAATGGTTTAAGCCTTTGAATGCTTGTGGGATGGGTAAGGATAGCAGTGGGATGGGCAGGGATACCTTTGGGATGGGCAGGGATACCTTTGGAATGGGTAATAGCTGTGGGATAGATAAACCTCCAGTGCAAGCATAGTGGGATTGTACGGTCCACCCTCCCAGGTGCCACACCTATGGCCCTTTCTTGTCAATCATAATGTAATCAATCATCCACACATTTCAACATAAACACAACTCTTTATTAAATGCCCTGTTCATTGTAGGCCCACCCAACATACATGGCCCAATCTCATCCGTGTGGTGAGACAGGCTCAAGGAAGCATCCATTAATCATCTATCATCCTATCTTGCTACTCCACTGCTCCAGCTGGGGAGTTGCACCAGTGTCTCACTCCAGCAGCAGCAACCACCACAGCACCTGGACCCTTCACCCCTGAGACTGGGCAGGCCTCAGAGTGACTAAGAAGAGGGCCAGAGAGTGGGTGGCTACCTGTTGACTTTATCTTTGCTTGGGACACTTGGGTAATTTTTCTTTTATAGCTTGTTATTAATAAAGATTATCTTTGGTTCACACACTTGCTTCATTTATTTTAGTCAATAAAGTCTTGGTGGAAACTTTTAGAAATGGTTTAAGCCTTTGCATGCTTGTTGGATGGGCAAGGATAGCAATGGGATGGGCAGGGATACCTTTGGTATGGTTAATAGCTGTGGGATGGGTTAAGACAGCAGTGGGATGGGCAGGGATACCTTTGGGATGGGTAATAGCTGTGGGATGGATTAGGATAGCTGTGGGATGGGTAATAGCTGTGGGATAGATAAACCTCCAGTGCAAGCATAGTGGGACTGTATGGTCCACCCTCCCAGGTGCCACACCTATGGCCCTTTATTATCAATAACAATTTAATCATTGATCCACACATTTCAACATAAACACAACTCTTTATTAAATGTCCTGTTCATTGTAGGGCCACTCAACATACATGGCCCAATCTCATCAGTGTGATGAGACAGGCTGAAGGAAGCATCCATCAATGCATCTATCATCCTGTCTTGCCACTCCACTTCTCCAGCTGGGGAGTTGCACCAGTGTTTCAGGAGGTTGCGCTATTTCTTCCCTTCACGTGAAGCTCTGTTGGGGCCTTGCACATCTGCAGTATCTATCACGTTTCGCCCTTTTCTCAATTCACCAGGCTCCATGTCCCCATTGCCTTGTTGGAGGTCCATGAGCCTGTTCTGCCACACTGGGTAGCGGGTGCACATGAGATTGTGCAGGATTCAGCAAGCTTCCACGATCGTCCTCATGGTCTGTAGGTGATGCTGCATGGTGGTGAGAAGTACCTGGAACCTGTTGGCTAGGATGCCAAAGGCGTTCTCCACCATCCGCCTTGCCCTGGACAGCCTGTAATTGAAGATGTCTTCATGGGTGAGGAGTCTGGAGGTGTAGGGCTTCATGAGGTAGGTTGTGAGGGAGAAGGCATCATCCCCCACGATGAAGTAGGGCACATCTTTTGTGTCGTTGGGCAGGGGGTCTGGATCTGGGAAGCCCATTATGAGGTTGCATTCCAGGCCCTCCTTGAGGTGACTGGCATTGTATACCTGGGCATCTGAAGCTGACCCGTTGCCTGAAGCATCGATGTACATGAACTTTTAGTCAGCATCAACCATGGTGAAGAGGATGATGCTGAAGAAGCCCTTGGAGTTGAAATAAGTGGACCTTGAGTTGGGTGGAGCTTTGCAGGCCACGTGCTTCCCATCTATGACTCCAATGGTGTGGGGGAAGTTCCACTTCTGATACCACTGCTCTGCAACTTTCTTCCAGCCTTCTTCAGTGGAGGGGCACTGGAGGAGCTCCTCCAGGTATTCTTCGATGATGGACTGCACCACTTCTCTGACCACAATGCTGATGGTGTTGTGTGGCACCCTCCAGCCATACTGCATGCTGCTGTACGTGGTCCCTGAGACCAGGTGGCGTAGAGGAGTGCCACCTTGAGCCCAGGAAGTTGGTGCTCTGCTTGGTCAACCTGGGTCTCAGCCACTCCACAACTTCGTCAAACATGGTTGGCGGCATCCTCATGAAGTTCTGGAATACACGAGGGTCTTCGTTCCTCAGCTCCACCATCAGCTTGTTATACAGTCCATACACGGCTCTTCTCGCGATCCATCTTTGGACCCACACACTTCTTGGACGCCTCCTTTTCTTCACATAGAACAGGTGAAAGAACCTGTAGATGTCTTTGCACTGTTGTAGAACAATGGTGGCTACCAAAAGGAGTGTGTGATGATCCATAGTGGAGATGACTGGATGCTGTGGAAGAGCAAGAGCCAGATGAAGGCTGCAGAGGTCTGCACAGTAGGGCTGCTGGACTGAAAGTGAGATCCAGGTGAGTTCCTCCCCCTTTTTATAGGAAATATAGGTTTTCAGCTCGGTGTCCTTTTGCATCCTCTAGGCATCCTGCAGACATCCTAAATATTCAAGATACGTCCCCTCTGTGAACGTTTTTTCCGTTTTAATGCTTTTTATGCAAGCTGCATCTGCTTTCATCCTTTCTACGTCCGTGCTACTAATATTGCGTGTCCATTCCATGTCCGTTTCGCTTCCTCCCTGTGTCCGTTTTCCGCTGGAGCGGATTTGAGTTGCACGGATGCACAGCGGATGCCTAGCGGATATAGCGGATGCATAACGGATGATGACGGATGTAGAACGGATGTTCCCCGTGTGCGTTGCCAATGCAGAACGGACACGTTGGATACATTTTCTGCTCAAAAAGTTTTGTGCAGCTCAAAACCTTTTGAGCGGATGAAATGTCAGTCGATTGATGCTGGACGGATAGAGAGGATGAAAAACGGACCCAGTGAGTACAGAACGGATGCATCATGTTAACCAACGGATGGCAAGTGTTTCTCTCCATTTTACATCCTCTTTCCTTCTGTTGGTGCTTTGTGACAGGGGCTTAAACTATTTCAGTACAGCTGAATTTCAAAGCAGAGTTCTGTGTTGTATTTGGCTGTTAATTTCCACTGGCTCTGCATTTTGACATACCAGCATTATCATAGGGATTTCCTGTCTCAGTCTATGCCCATAACTGTTACAGCCAATTTTCCCAACATTTCTAGAAGTTGCCTAATGATCCTTTAAAGCCTTTTGCAGCACGCCCACCGAAGACACACATGATGATTTTTGCCACACCAGAAACTGGCTTTAGATCACATTCCAAAGATTTGCTCCCTTAAGACAGGCTAAACATGTGACACATTCTATGGATTTGCTTTTGAGGGTTCAGGGAAGAGTTGCAGTTTAATACATCTATTGCATTTGTACCAATTTATCATGCCTCTTCTTTCTCTTCTGCTGTTATTATCAGAAACTGTTTCTCCACATGTGTTCGGCCTGGCTCTAAAGGAGATTGTGATCACACTATTACTTTCAATTATCAAAGAATATCCCGGCAATAAAGTGTTCTAATACATATGTGCTTTGGTGGCAGTAGCATTTGGTGAAGAGAAAAGCAATTAATGGACAGTGAAGCAAAAGCTTAAAGATATCCATCACTTGTGAGGTGAATTGGAGAAGGAATGAGCTAACTCACCCTAGAAATGAACTCACAATAGCCTGAATCTACTTTCAAAAGCCCTTTGTAAGAACCAGACAATCCCTCTTTTGGTAGCCTGATCAGTAGAAGATTAGCAAGAGAATTGAGGCACCTTTTGTTGGCATCAGTTCTCTTCCATCCAATAGAATAATTTTTCAATTCTCATCATTGAAATTATTATATGCATATAAATTCAAGGATTTTTGCAAAGCAGCAAACAATCAAAAAACAATTCATTATAAATACACCTTGAAACTAAAAAAATACTGGCTGAAAAGGAATATTTTAACTCCATTCCAGGAAGTGGAAAAGGAGGCATAAATTATTCCATAACTTGAAAGCAGCATAAGACAAGGTCCTCTGCTGTGTTCAAAAAGTGTAATCATCCTTTCAACAGGTCTCTTTTGCCAACCTGCTTCCAGACAGGTTCATATTAAACCAGACAGTTTTACAGATAGTAATGTCTTAAGCAGAGAGTTAATAATCAGTATATGTTACTTAGTATGGGCAAAACATTATCTACTACTTTATAAACATTTGCACCAATTGAAAATTCTGATCAGAAGTCCATGGAGAACACATTCAATAGTATATGATGGGATCAACATATGGTAATTCTTGCCAGAGCCATCTACCTCAGAAATGGTCACAGTTGGCACAACAGATGTCATTGTGCACTCACTACCACTTAGAGATTGGGAGTCACCTGGGGAATGAAAAAAACTCCACTAGTTTGGATTTTCAGGTACTTCTTCCTTGAAAGAAAGGAAGGTTTCTTTCTTCCTTGGTTTCTTCCTGGAACCAGAAACTGTCACTAAGTAACAGTCATAAGTTGAAAATCTACATGACTGTGCCACTTAGTTACAGCAACTCCAGCAGTCCTGGTTTTCATCATTAAACAAGGACTGTATAGATCATTAAGTGAGGACTTCATATGGCCCTGGCTTCTGATTTCCTGCCAGCTTCTCCACTGAGTTATATTGTAGGAAGCCAGAAGGCAAGGTCACAAATTGTGTTCATGTGACCTCAGGATGCCACAACAGCTATAATTATAAGGTCCAATTATAATTACTACTTGTTCAGTAGCATTGTAAGTTCAAACCATTGCTGAACATTTGATTGTTAAAGCGCATGTCACACTGAACCAACAGATGCAAAGAGGATGTAAAACGGACAAAAAAGCTTGCCATCCGTTGGTTAACGCGATGTATCCGTTCTGTACTCACTGCCTCCGTTTTGCTTCCTCTCTATCCGTCCAGCATCCGTTTATGGACGTTTCATCCGCTCCAAAAGTTTTGGGCTGCCGCAAACTTTTGCATGGAAAATGTATCCAGTTCGTCCGTTCTGCATCCGCTACGCATCCGCTACGCATCCGTTACGCATCCGCGCAACTCCATCCGCTCCAGCGGTAAACGGATGCAGGGAGGAAGTGGAACGGACGCAGAATAGATGCAGAATGGATGCCTAGCGGATGCAGCACGGAAACAAAGCATTTAAAACGGAAAAAACATTCGCAGAGGGGACCTATCTCAGATATTGAGGATGCCTAGAGGATGCCTAGAGGATGTCTAGCGGAAAACCTATACTGCCTATAAAAAGGGGGAGCAACTCGCCTGCATCGCACTTTCAGCCCAGCAGCCCAGCGGTGCAGACCTCTGCAGCCTTCATCTGCCTCTTCCTCTTCCACAGCATCCAGTCATGTCCACCGTGGATTGTAACAAAGTCCTTTCGGCAGCCACCATCGTTCTGCAACAGTGCAAAGCCATCTGCAGGCTCTGTGAACACTACTGTGAGAAGAAAAGGAGCCACCCAAAAAGAGTCTGGGTCCAAAGATGGTTCGCCAGAAGAGCAGAGAACGGACTGTACAACAAGCTGATGGTGGAGCTCAGGAGCAAAGACACTCGGGCATTTCAGAATTTCATGAGGATGCCTGCAGCCATATTTGACGAAGTTGTGCAGCGCCTGACACCCAGATTGACCAAGGCAAACACCAGCTTCTGGCCCAGCCTGGAACCTGGGCTCAAGGTGGCACTCACTCTGCGCCACCTGGCCTCAGGGACTTCCTACAGGAGCATGCAGAACGGCTGGAGGGTGCCATCCAACACCATCACCATTGTGGTCAGAAAAGTGGTGCAGGCCATCATCGAAGAATACAAGGAGGAGCTCCTCCAGTACCCCTCCACTGAAGAAGGATGGAAGAAAGTTGCAGAGCAGTGGTATCAGAAGTGGAATTTACCACACAGCGTTGGAGCCATCGATGGCAAGCACATGGCCTGCAAATCTCCAGCCAACTCGGGGTGCACTTATTTCAACTCCAAGGGCTTCCTTAGCATCATCCTCTTCGCCATGGTCGATGCTGACTACAAGTTCATGTACATCGATGCTTCAGGCAACGGCTCATCTTCAGATGCCCAGGTATACAATGCCAGTCACCTCAAGGAGGAGCTGGAAGGCAACCTCATGGTGGGCTTCCCAGATCCAGAACCCCCGCCCAATGACACACAAGATGTGCCCTACTTCATCGTGGGGGATGATGACTTTTCCCTCACAACCTACCTCATGAAGCCCTACACCTCCAGACTCCTCACCCGTGAAGAGAGGATCTTCAACTACAGGCTGTCCAGGGCAAGACGAGTGGTGGAGAACGCCTTTGGCATCCTGACCAACAGGTTCCAGGTACTTCTCACGACCATGCAGCATTGCCCAGAGACCATGAGGAGGATCATGGAAGCTTGCTGCATCCTGCACAATCTCATGCACACCCGCTACCCAATCTTGCAGAACAGGTTCGTGGACCTCCAACAAGCCAATGGGGTTATGGAGCCTGGGGAATGAAGGCAAGGGCAAAACCTGATAGACACTCAGGATGTGCAAGGCCCCAACAGAGCCGCACATGAAGCGAAGAAGCAGCGCAACCTCCTGAGACACTGGTGCAACTCCCCAGCTGGAGCCGTGGAGTGGCAAGACAGGATGTACATGCTTAATGGATGCTTCCTTCAGCCTGTCTCATCACACGGATGAGATTGGGCCATGTATGTTTGGTTGGCCTACAATGAACAGGGCATTTAATAAAGAGTTGTGTTTATGTTGACATGTGTGGATAACTATTACATTATTATTGATAATAAAGGGCCGTAGGTGTGGCACCTGGGAGGGTGGACCATACATTCCCACTATGCTTGCACTGGAGGTTTATCTATCCCACAGCTATCCTAACCCATCCCACAGCTATTACCCATCCCACAGGTATCCTAACCCATCCCAAAGTTATCCTTACCCATCCCACAAGCATGCAAAGGCTTAAACCATTTCTAAAAGTTTTCAGCAAGACTTTATTAAAAAAAAGAAATGAAGCAAGTGTGTGAATCATAAATAGACTTTATTAACAACAAGCTATAAGACAAAAATGAGCCTCTGGAACTCCTCTTGGTCGCTCAGTCCCAGGGGTGAAGGGTGCAGGTGATGTGGAGGTGGCTGGTGCTGGAGTGCTTGTCATCAGCTCCTCAAGAAGCAGAAGCAGCAGAAGTGCCAGCCCCAGAAGAGCGAGCCCGTGCTGCAGAAGCCCCAGTAGAACCAGAGTGAGGGCCAGGGGGCGGGATGGTAGCCCTGTCCCTCTTGCCAGGGCTGCCAGCAGATGGCTGAGGCTTCCTGTGCTTCCGCATGCTTGTGGGGTTGCTGGCTGGCAGGGAGGCTGGCAGGAACCAAGGCTGGCAGAAAGGCTGGCAGGGAGGCTGGCACCAAGGCTTGCAGGCAAATATGAACCAAGGCTGGCAGGAAGGCTGGCAGGCAGACATGAACCAAGGCTGGCAGGAAGGCAGGCAGCAAGGCTGGCAAGCAGACCGGCTGGCAGCAAGGCTGGCAGGGAGGCTGGCAGCAAGGCTGGTAGCTAGGCTGGCAGCAAGGCTGGCAGGCAGACATGCAGGCAGGGCAGGCAAGGCTGTCGATGTTTCCGGAAGCAGGTCTTTCCTCTGAATGGCGACCTGCTTCCGAGCTGCTTCCATTATATCCGCGGGGCTGACGCAATGCATCCTCCCCACATGCGCAGTGAACACCAGGCATCCATTAGGCTTCCGCTGTGCATCCGCTAGGCTTCCGCTCTTCATCCGCTCTTCATCCGCTTCATCCGTTCGGCGTCCCCTCTGCATCCGCTCTTTCCATTCCACGTCCACTTTGCTGAGGCCCCCCCGGAAGCCCTGCGGATGTGCCACCCACTCCCATCCGCTCCCATCCGCTGGGCTTCCGTTCCGCATCCGCTTTGCATCCGCCCTGCATCCTCCCCGCGTCCGTGTTATCCGCTCCAGTTATGCAAATTTTTGCCCCTTTTGATAGCGGATAACAATGGATGGAACATTTTGCTCGTCCGCTGTGTCCTTTTTGCATCCGTTGGCCAGTGTGACATGGGCTTAAGCAAGAACCTTCTGTACATTTTCAATGAGTTCAGTATCATCCAAAACAGAGTAAATCCCAGTCTCAAATTCCAATTTTCTCCAAGTTGTTTTTGATTAACAATGATTCATTCAACAAGTTATCATATTATGAAGTTATGATGCGACTGAATTAATGGTGGTTATGACTGAATGGTGGTTTATGACTCAAAGTTACAGCTGTTGTAGCACCCTGTGATCTGGGCTGTTGGAAACCAGTTTGCATTTATAATAGTTTCAGCATTTCATGGTGATGTCCCCCACAGGATTCCCACAAACAGGAATAATGGGAAAGCTAGCAAGGAAATTTCCACATCACTACTTTATGCCACTCCACCTGCCATCACTTTTTCTCCCTGGGGATCTTGTACTCCATAGTATGTGCCTGCCATAGTCACATAGCATCATAGAAGCCATCTGAGTACCCTCTTGCATCCAAAAGCAGGGATCTCTCTCCAGGCTTGTTCATACTTACTGACCCCAAATCCTTGCTTAATGACAGCAACCAGAGATTTCTGGAATTGTTATTGCTAAACGATGTGGGCACATGCTGTCACACTTTATGTCATTGCTAAATGACATAAATTTCAATCCCAATTACCATTATTAATCAAGAACTACTTGTACTCCATGCTCACATGGGATCACCTTTGGGAAAACATAATAATGGCAATAATAATAATAGCAACAAATTGATTAATTGAAACAAAACCAAATTAAAATCATTGTTTCTAATCTCAGCTTCTTCACTCACTTCCAACCTAACAACAATATGATTAGCTTAAAATTAAAATGCATTTCTCCTGGCAATCTAGGAAGAGAAGTGGGGTTGAGGATATGAAAATCTAATGTTGCCCAGGCCGATCATATTCATGTTGCTCATTAATATAAACAACCATTAACATTGAAAACTATATAGCAATGACTCTCTATTCGTTTAAGGCATCTGAGTAAGAAGTAGACCATACAGGTAGTCCTCAATTTACAGAAGATCATCTAGTGACTGTTCAAAGTCACAATGGCACTGAAAAAAGTGACTTAAGACAATTTTTCACATGGTTGTTACAGCATCCATAGTCACATGATCAAAATTTGGAGGCATGGCAACTGGTTCATATTTATGACGATTCTGGTGTCCCAGATTCATGTGTTCAACTTTTGAAACCTGCTGACAACCAAAGTCAATGGGGAAGCCAGATTCACTTAACAAAAGTGCTACTAACTTAACAGTTGCAATGATTCACTTAACAACTGTGGGAAGAAAAATAATAAAATGGGGCAAAACTCATTTAACAACCAAAATTTGGGGTTCAATTTTGGTTGTAAGTCATGGATTACATGTATTAATTTAAAATTAAACCTTAACTTTGGTCAGTGCTTAATGATTGCTGGCCATTGTTTCATCAACCAAGGAACAAATTGCTGTATTTCCATATATTTCTGATATGTTTTGGGAGGGTCTTAGCCAGAGGCACACTGTTTAAAACTCAGGGTAGATTATGATTCCTTCATTATTCTAAATATGTTTCTGATAATATCACACTTTTGGAGCCTCATTGGTTCTATTGGGTAGATTAATCTCACTAGAATTGAAGGGAGGGAAGCATAAAATATTTTGCATTTGGTTGAATGTTTTAAACTAATTGTTCGAACAGTGAAATTGCTCACCACAATCAGTTTCTTTATTACATATAGATTTATTTTTTTGAAACCTGCATTTTGCAAATTATTATGAATCTAAAGCGGGATTTCAGGGGAGGGCATGAAAAACATTTGGTTATACTTAATTGCAATTTTTTAAGGGAAGGCTATGCTTTTGAACCAAGTGAGGGATTATTACCGTCAATGGTTATCACTATCTTTATATACCATCAATCATCAGGAAGACACAAACACATTGTTCCAAAAACCTTGGTCTATTCATTTGTTTGAAAGTATTGGAAAGCATAATTGACTGACAGCAGTTAGCAAGCTTTTCATGCTATTTCTGCATAATCAGTACAATCCAATTCTACAGTGTGCTTTGAACAATCTTCATTTAGAAGAAACTGGGAGAGAGAAGAGAGGAGAGAGAGGGAGGGAAAGAGAGGGGGAAAATACTATTTTGCTATTAATAAGAGCTAAACAATATGTTATTACCCTGCCATTCTGCACCATTAGAAATAATTGTTTAATTTAGAAGACTTGCATCTTCTAAGAGCAATTTTACTATTCTGGATACCCCAACATCTCAACAATGTTACATTGGCTAGGGAATCCTAGGAAATGTCTATCCACATGAGGACATCAACAATTTGGGGTAAGCTGGCAATATGGTTGTGTAGATGTTAAATGATAGTTACCTTTCCCCTTATCTTGACTATTTTTCTTCTGTTTTTAACATAATGTTTTATTATGTTTGTTGTTTTTATATATTGTACAGAGGTACATCATCCTAGGGACACACAAAACTGTTCACCCAGCTGCATTCTGCAAAAGCTAAGCTTCAAGGGCAGCCCCATGTACAGTGCATTTTAGGGGTGACCAGGGTATGTAGAGCATCAAGGTTCAGAAAAAGTCTCAACTGGCACACAAGACATAGTTGCACAAATATCTCTTAATCAAAACTGACATCTATTCCTTCAGCAACAGTCTAAATCTAGAAGGACTATGATATTGCATGCTGGGTCTGGCTGGATTAGTGTCAATCCATTCATTACCAAAAATGGTAAAAATCCCAGATTCAGAAGGCCCCAAAATTCACAGCCACTTAGTCTTGCCAGGGTTCAGCTGCATCCTGTTATTTCCACCCAAACTCCTATAACCTCCAGACATTGAGAAGGATGATAACCAGCATCACTTAATTCAGCCAGGTTGGATATACAATTGGCTATTATCAGCATACTGATGACACCACACGGTTATGGATGATCTCATCCAACATCTTAATATAGACATTAAATAGGGAGCAGAGAAACTACTGAATCCCATAGAACATCAGAAAGTATTGGGACTGAGGAAAAAATCTCACTCCCAATCAGCTGCCCTGTTAAAAGTCAACACCCAACCCATGGAGCCTATCCAAAGGCATAGCATGTCGATGCTATGAAAAGCCACCAAGAGGCCAAGAAAGATAAAGTCATAACCCCTGTCCCACTCCCATCATAAATAATCCGAATATGGAAGCAATCCCACGCTCAGGGCTCAATCATAACTAAGAAGGGTTCAGGTAACCTGCTTCAACCATTGCCCATTGAAGCTGCAGTATAATCATTTTTCCTGCCCCAAAGCATAATCTCGCATCCAGGAACTTGAGGAGCATTGACCTGAAAGCTGTAGGAGACTCCTGGATGAACCCTCCACTCTTGCCATGGAGTCTAGCTGATATAACACCCAAAATCCAGATAGAACATTTCCAAGAGGGGAACACTCCCTCCAGATTTAGCTAGATCTTGGTTATATACACCAAATTGGCTTCCTATCTGTGATTAAATCATAGATGAGGATGGCTTTACTACAGATTGACCTGACATTTAGCAAAAGCTAAAAGAACCCTATTGAGTCTCGGAGCATCATGTCAACAGATTTATTGATTGGAAAATCAGGTACAAAAATGTTCTAATGTTTTAAACATGCTGAATACAAAACATCCAAGGAAGATGTATGAAAAAATATTGCAGACTTCTAATATAATCAATTCATAGAATAATCCAGTATTCTGAATATAAAGTGACGCTGATCCATGACAGTGGAAAAGTATATTCTTGGTAAAATTTACTACTGTTATTATTGAAAAGCAATTTTTTCTAATGGAAATCCTTCCAAGCTGCCATAATAATGTAAAGTGTTTAACACATTAAAATAATAAATTTTCCAATAGATTATCTTTTGGGAAAATTCTTCTGGAACATGGACATAATGTTATATTTCCCTTTCTGCCTCCCATTAGAATTTACAACATGTTTCTGTTTCTTCTTAATTGTGGAAGTGTATACTGTTGCCCAGACTACAACAAGCTCAAGATAGATTAGAGATGTCATGACTATATATATATAAGACTATATATAAGAGCAGGAATATTATGTGACCTGAAATTCCTCCGCAGCTGCAGAGACAACAATGCAACACCAACCTGCTTCAAATTAACATTTCATCACAGCACAGCAGTGACTAAACATATCCTGAAAAGAACTGAAAAGGCTCTACTCAGGAACGAGCTCCACAGTAAGAGATTACAATTGGATCAGTTAAACAAAGATTTGCTAGCACTACACCTGGAATTGAGCAGCAAAATCCACTCTCTACTTTGGGATAAGATAAAACAACTTACAACTTGGAGAGCTGAAATTGAAACCACTTACAAAAATGAAAAACTCTTGAAGAAACTAATGAAATTAGAACATGACAAGAAAGCCCCCAACAACTCACAACACCTGAAACAATTAGTTTATAACGTTTCCAACAGAGAACTCACCAAAACAGAAACAGATGTCCTAACCAAAGGATTCAATTATGCCATAGCACCCCAAAAAATCCCCACAGATCCATCATATGTGCAGTAGAATCCAGTCAAACTAAATTAAACACAGATGAAGCTGACAGAATAAGACACCAGGTTACCAACACCCTATGCACAAGCAAACCACCCAAAAGCAACTTGCACAAAGAACTCAAAGCACTACAAACCCTAAAAAAATGATAACAGCATAATCATACTTCCAGCAGACAAAAGAAATGCCACAGTAGTAATGGATAGAAAAGACTACAAAACAAAATTGACAGACCTACTCCAAGACTCCACATACAAACCTATAAACACAGACCCAACCACATATCTGTAAAAATTAACCAAGAAGAAAATTATAACCAGCCACATAAGCAAAAAAATCCAACAGACGATCATCCAAAGAGAAAAATCTTCCAGATACCCCAAACTATACAGCCTCCCAAAAATACACAAAGAAGGCATACCTCTCAGACCCATAGTCAGCTCCAAAGGACCACCACTACAAAACCTAGCCAGCAAAACAGCTACAGCCCCATGCTGAAACTGCAGCTTCATATGTACAAAACTCGTACCACTTCTTAGAAATGATCAAAGATCTACACATGAAACAAGAAGATCTGCTTGTAAGTTTTGACATGGTTTCATTATTCACTCAAGTCCTGATAAAAGAAACTTTTGAAATCATCAAAAATAAATACCAACCAGCTAAACACCTCATGGAACTAACAGAACACTGCTTCACCAACACATATTTCATATACAAAGGACAAAGATACAAGCAAATTGAAGGAGCCCCTATGGGATCACCACTGTCACCCATCATTGCAAACCTGTTCATGGAAGAATTTGAATCCAGAGCCCTGGCTAATGCCAACCACAAACCCAAACTATGGCTAAGATACATTGATGACACATTTGTGATTTGGCCCCATGGAAAAGAAAACCAAAACAATTTCCTAACATACCTAAACAGCACACACCCCAAAATCAAGTTCACCATGGAAACGGAAATAAACAAACAACTACTATTCCTAGATGTACTAATCTACAAAATAACAGATGGCATACTAGGACACACCATATACCAGAAAAAAACACACACCAACCACTATCTAAACGCCAAATCCCACCACTACCCAGCACAGATAAACTCCATGGCCAAAACACTAATCACCAGAACCAAATGCCTGGCAGACAAGACAGACATAAAGACTGAACTATGCACCCTGACTAAAGTACTGACAGCCAACGGCTTCCACAAAAACAAAATCACCAGCAGATCCACAAAAACACACTAAAACATCATAGAGACCTAGAAGATCAACAGACCTATGGAACAGCTTTCCTGCCCTACATAAGAAGTACTACAGACAAAATCAGTAAGATACTACACAGGCATCACATCAAGACTGCCTTCAAAACAGACAAAAAAATAGCAGCCATCCTTAAAAACCCCAAGACAAAATTGACCTGGAAAACCAAGGCATATACGAAGTTCCCTGTGCATCATGCCCAGCCACATACATTGGACAGACCAAAAGAAGAATAAGTACCCACCTGGATGAACACAAAAATGCAGTAAAAAAGCTGGAACACACCTCCTCACTCATCCAACACATGAAAGCCAGAGGTCATAACATCAACTTCAATGGCACCAAAACCCAGCCACTATAGAAAACCCCAGCCACAGAATCAACAGAGAAGCCACAGAGATAGAAAAAAGACCTGAAAGCATGAATGGAAGAGATGATATCACCAGACTGTCAATCATTTGGAAGCCTGCACTATCAAATAGAAAGATCTCCACACAAGAAGCCAGGCAAACACCTGGGCACAAACAGACTCCCCCAACACCTCCAGCTGAAACACACCCAAACCAGGCACCCGGATGAAACCTAGCTTCCTAAAGCCCCTGTCACACAGCACCAATGGATGGAAAGAGGATGTAAAACAGAGAGAAACACTTGCCATCCGTTGGTTAACGCGATGCATCTGTTCTGTACTCACTGCGTCCGTTTTTCATCCTCTCTATCTGTCCAGCATCCATTGACTAACATTTCATCTGCTCAAAAAGTTTTGAGCTGCACAAAACTTTTTGAGAGGAAAATGTATCCAACACGTCCGTTATACATCCGCTACGCATACGGGGAACATCTGTTAGACGTCCGTCGTCATCCGTTACGCGTCCACTATATCCTCTAGGCATCCGCTGCGCATCCATGCAACTCAAATACGCTCCAGCGGAAAACGGACACAGGGAGGAAGTGAAACAGACGGGAATGGACACGCAGCGTTAGTAGCATGGATGTAGAAAGGATGAAAGCGGATGCAGCTCGCATACAAAGCATTAAAATGGAAAAAACGTTCATATAGGGGATGTATCTCGAATATTTAGGATGTCTGCAGGATGCCTAGAGGATGCAAAAGGACACCTAGCGGAAAACCTATATTTCCTATAAAAAGGGGGAGAAATCACCTGGATCTCACTTTCAGTCCAGCAGACGTGCGGTGCAGACCTCTTCAGCCTTCATCTGGCTCTTGATCTTCCACAGCATCCAGTCATGTCCACAATGGATCGTCACACACTCCTTTTGGTAGCCGCCATCATTCTACAACAGTGCGAAGCCCTCTACAGGCTCTTTCAACTGTTCTACGCGAAGAAAAGGAGGCGTCCAAGAAGTGTATGGATTTGAAGATTAATCGCAAGAAAAGCCAAGTACGTACTGTATAACAAGGTGATGGTGGAGCTGAGGAACGAAGACTCTCGTGCATTCCAGCAGTTCATGAGGATGCCACCAACCATGTTTGATGAAGTTGTGGAGCAGCTGAGACCCAGGTTGACCAAAGCAAACACCAACTTCCGGCCCAGCCTGGACCATGGCCATCATGTGTTGGAGTAGTGAGGAGGTGTGTTCCAGCTTTTTTACTGCATTTTTGTCTTCATCCAGGTGGGTACTTATTCTTCTATTGGTCTGTCCAATGTATGTGGCCGGGCATGATGCACAGGGAACTTCGTATATGCCTTGGTTTTCCAGGTCAATTTTGTCTTTGGGGTTTTTAAGGATGGCTGCTATTTTTTTGTCTGTTTTGAAGGCAGTCTTGATGTGATGCCTGTGTAGTATCTTAATGATTTTGTCTGTAGTACCTCTTATGTAGGGCAGGACAGCTGTTCCATAGGTCTGTTGATTTTCTAGGTCTCTGTTATATCTTGGTGTGTTTTTGTGGATCAAGCTGGTGATTTTTTGTGGAAGCCGTTGGCTGTCAATATTTAGGCAGGGTGCAGAGATGATAGAAGAGATGATTCCTCCAGACTGTCAATCATTTGGAAGCCTGCACTCTCAAATAGAAAGATCTCCACACCACATGCCAGGCAAACACCTGGGCAGAAACAGACTCCCTCTGATACCTCCAGCTCAAACACCCCCCCCCCACCAGGCACCCAGATGAAACCTAGCTTCCTAATAGATAACAGCCGTCCTTTCACGTGCAGCCAAGCTGCACTGAAATTCTCCAATACAGGAACACAGTGTTGCCAGCCAATCAAAGCCACAAAACAGACAGAAGAACCCAGAAACACCAATCAAACAAACTCCAAGTCCAATAAACACAGACCAAGATTCCCAACCAATCAGGATGTTGAAAAAAACATCCTGCCACAATAATAGGCTAGCCTCAAATTTAAAACCAATGGCTGTGAGACCCTGACCCACATACAAACTCAATACAGATGCCTGATGATGGCAGATGAAATTCTGCTGAAACATTGCTACAATTTTAAAAGCACTACTACGTGGGATAATACCCGAAGGAAGCTGAACAGCAAATATATATATCTCGGCAGAATCTCATCTGCCATCAATAGGCTCCTGTATTGTGTTCATCTATGAGTCAGAATCTTACAGTTGTTTCAGTTTTTAATTTGGGGCTGGCCTATTGCTGTGCAATATTTTAAGATGTGTTCAGTTGGTTACAATTTTTTTTTAGTTAGGGAGCAGCATAGTCGTATACTATGACTGTCTCATTTATAAGACCTTTTAGCTCCTTTCTGACAAGGAGAAGAGGGATTACTAGAGGCCAATGTTTGATGTATAAAGGTGAGAAAAGAAAGTTAGTTGAGAATGTAATTAAAGAACCAACTTGGATAATTAAAAGATTCATTCCATCATAGACTTCTGTTGTGTGACCTTTAATGAACACTTTAAATTTTCTGTCTTACTTGCCATATGAATGGTGAAGATAACTTTACTTCTCTTCCTTGCAGGCATGTTGAAAGATAGTCAGAGAGCAAAAGGCAGATTCCGAAGAACTCATGTATCTACAGACCAAGTTTGCATTTAGCTAGAACTTACACCAGAATATATTAAATAGCATTTTAACATGAGGTCTCATATAACTCTGTTTCATAGGCCATTAAAAGGTACAGTGTATAATTCCTTCAGTAGTAAATGTTTCTGCAGTTTTAGAGACAATGATTGTTAACTTCTTGAGAGAGATACTGGTAATGTAGATACAGTTCAAGGGATCTCAGAACTTACTCAGATGTTTGAAATTGTTTTCACAGGGAGCATCATGCAGTATAATAAGTCACATTTGACACTTCACAGTGTCATTGTTTTCAATTGTTATCAACAGAAGAGATAACTTTAGTCAACATAACTGTATTGAAGAATTTAAAGCATCAAAGTATCTAATTAATTATTAATTAAATTACCTAATTAATGTCTTATTGTGTAAATCAAAAATGTTTCTTGAATGAATGGGGAGACATTGCAGAGAATATTCATTCTGAAGGATTTTGAACAGGCCAAATATGGAGATCATAATATAGCATTTTATCATTTTACAGAAAGAACTGGAATTTGCTGTAAACTATTTATATTTAATTGTTGCAAAATTATCCAGTATGTTCTCAATGTGAGGAAGAACAAAAACCTATTTGTATATTTATTTGATTTACATCCTGACTTTCATTTTGGTGCTGAGGCAGAATGATGTTTAGAATTGTGTGTGTATGTGTGTGTTAATATTCTTAGCAGTTCGGAGAACCAGTTAGAATAAATTATTGGCCTAATCCTGTAAGGAAGGCAGGAAGGAAACATTCTGGTGGGCTTCCATTACCCCTTATTACATTCCTGGCAGGACTAGACTTCCTGTCTCAGGAACTTCTCTGGAGCTTCTTTTCCCTTCCTTTGCTGGTACTTTGCTTGTGTGTAGTGACCATTCAAAGTTACAACAGCACTGAAAAAAGTAACTTATGACTGATTTTCACACTTACGACTGTTGCAGCATCCCCACATTCATGAGACTCCAGACGAGGAGATGGTGCCTCGATGTGAGTGATATTGAGTTGGCCATGCCCAGTCAATATCATGACCACCAAGCCACATCCACCCAGTTACATGACCACCAAGCCATGCCCACCACCTAAGCCACACCCACAGAACTGATTGTTAAAAAAATTGAATCCCGTCCCTGAATGTCACCATATGACAAATGCCACTAGTAACCAGTGTGTTGCAATGAAGGTGACAAAACTCTCAGAGACCTCACGTAATGCTCATACACATCACATTTACTCTTGATAAGATTAAATACTACGAAAGATGAATATTGAATAACTTCATTTAGTTCAGTATTTTAATATAGCAATGTAGTGCAGGAACCTCCTGTTCAAACAAGGATATCTTATGGAACCAGTAAAAAAATGGAAAAATTGCTACCTATATCTAATTAGAAATTAACTGTTTAATAGAGGTTGTTTGCAAGCAAAGTTCCTAGGCACAACATTTTCCCTTTAGCTATTTAGCTGTTCTTCATGGATATTTTGTTGGACAGGTGAACCTTCATATGGACAGAAGTGCAATGCATTATTGTTATGGTTGGTCACATAGTCAGCCAAACTGGACTCAGCATTTTTATCCACTTCAAGTTCTCCCTAGGAAGCTGGGACAGACAGATGTTGATGTTTAATAATATCAAACGTATTGTTGTGGGATGTAGCCTGTTTCAAGTAAAGCTGCCTTTTGCAATTGTCTGATTATTTTGTCGTTCATTATGGTGTTCAAATGGTGCTACTGATTTGGAATTCCATCCAAACTACCTATCTTTATTAATTGTATTATTTTATTTTATTTATTTTTATTTTATTTTTTTATGCTGCCCATCTCCCCTATAAAGTAACTCTGGTACTATCTTTGCTTTTTTTTGCCACTGTCATTCTATTTGCAAGTCTTCATATTTTGTGATTCCCTCACCTAGTTCTTTCTTGTCTATTCTGATGTCTCCAATTATTGCAATCTGTCCACTATACAGCCTTTTTTGACATTCTTGTCAACAGTATAGTTAAGTCTGAGTTGTTATATGTTGGGTGTTTAGAGGTTGTTATTGTTGTTTTTAATTCTAAAATCCTAGATAACTTTTGTTTCTTCATTTTCTATTACTTTGTCTATTTTCTGGTCCTATCAGAACTTAAGCCCATGTCACACTGAACCAACGGATGCAAAGAGGATGTAAAACGGACAAAAAAGCTTGCCATCCATTGGTTAACGCGATGTATCCGTTCTGTACTCACTGCCTCCGTTTTACTTCCTCTCTATCCGTCCAGCATCCGTTTATGGACGTTTCATCCACTCCCAAAGTTTTGGGCTGCCTAAAACTTTTGCGCAGAAAATGTATCCAGTTCGTCTGTTCTGCATATGCTACGCATCCGTTACGCATCCGCTATATCCGCTAGGTGTCCGCTACGCATCCGCGCAACTCCATCTGCTCCAGCAGTAAACGGACGCAGGGAGGAAGTGGAACGGATGCAGAACGGATGCAGAACGGATGCAGAACGGATGCAGCACGGAAACAAAGCATTTAAAACGGAAAAAAAGTTCGCAGAGGGGACCTATCTCGGATATTAAGGATGTCTAGAGGATGCCTAGAGGATGCCTAGAAGATGCCCAGCAGAAAACCTATACTGCCTATAAAAAGGGGGAGCAACTCGCCTGCATCGCACTTTCAGAACAGCAGCCCAGCAGTGCAGACCTCTGCAGCCTTCATCTGCCTCTTTCTCTTCCACAGCATCCAGTCATGTCCACCGTGGATTGTAACAAAGTCCTTTTGGCAGCCACCATCATTCTGCAACAGTGCGAAGCCATTTGCAGGCTCTGTGAACACTACTGCGAGAAGAAAAGGAGCCACCCAAAAAGAGTCTGAGTCCGAAGATGGTTCACCAGAAGAGCAGAGGACGGACTGTACAACAAGCTGATGGTGGAGCTCAGGAGCAAAGACACTCGGGCGTTCCAGAACTTCATGAGGATGCCGCCAGGCATGTTTGACGAAGTTGTGCAGCGCCTGACACCCAGGTTGACCAAGGCAAACACCAGCTTCTGGCCCAGCCTGGAACCTGGGCTCAAGGTGGCACTCACTCTGCGCCACCTGGCCTCAGGGACTTCCTACAGGAGCATGCAGAACGGCTGGAGGGTGCCATCCAACACCATCAGCATTGTGGTCAGAGAAGTGGTGCAGGCCATCATCGAAGAATACAAGGAGGAGCTCCTCAGTACCCCTCCACTGAAGAAGGATGGAAGAAAGTTGCAGAGCAGTGGTATCAGAAGTGGAACTTCCCACACACCGTTGCAGCCATCGATGGCAAGCACGTGGCCTGCAAATCTCCAGCCAACTTGGGGTCCACTTATTTCAACTCCAAGGGCTTCTTCAGCATCATCCTCTTTGCCATGGTCGATGCTGACTACAAGTTCATGTACATCGATGCTTCAGGCAACGGCTCATCTTCAGATGCCCAGGTATACAACGCCAGTCACCTCAAGGAGGAGCTGGAAGGCAACCTCATCGTGGGCTTCCCAGATCCAGAACCCCTGCCCAACGACACACAAGATGTGCCCTACTTCATCGTGGGGGATGACGCCTTCTCCCTCACAACCTACCTCATGAAGCCCTACACCTCCAGACTCCTCACCCGTGAAGAGAGGATCTTCAACTACAGACTGTCCAGGGCAAGGCGGGTGGTGGAGAACGCCTTTGGCATCCTGGCCAACAGGTTCCAGGTACTTCTCACCACCATGCAGCATTGCCCAGAGACTGTGAGGAGGATCGTGGAAGCTTGCTGCATCCTGCACAATCTCATGCCCACCCGCTACCCAGTCTTGCAGAACAGGCTTGTGGACCTCCAACAAGCCAATGGGGTCATGGAGCCTTGGGAATGGAGGCAAGGGCGAAAACTGATCGACACTGAGGATGTGCAAGGCCCCAACAGAGCCTCAAATGAAGTGAAGAAGCAGTGCAACCTCCTGAGACAATGGTGCAACTCGCCAGCTGGAGCAGTGGAGTGGCAAGACAGGATGGTAGATGCTTAATGGATGCTTCCTTCAGCCTGTCTCATCACACACATGAGATTGGGCCATGTATGTTTGGTTGGCCTACAATGAACAGGGCGTTTAATAAAGAGTTGTGTTTATGTTGACATGTGTGGATAATTATTACATTGTTATTGATAATAAAGGGCCATAGGTGTGGCACCTGGGAGGGTGGACCATACAGTCCCACTATGCTTGCACTGGAGGTTTATCTATCCCACAGCTATCCTAACCCATCCCACAGCTATTACCCATTTCACAGGTATCCTAACCCATCCCAAAGCTATCCTTACCCATCCCACAAGCATGCAAAGGCTTAAACCATTTCTAACAGTTTCCACCAAGACTTTATTAAAAAAAAGAAATGAAGCAAGTGTGTGAATCATAAATAGACTTTATTAACAACAAGCTATAAGACAAAAATGAGTCTCTGGCACTCCTCTTGGTCGCTCAGTCCCAGGGGTGAAGGGTGCAGGTGCTGTGGAGGTGGCTGGTGCTGGAGTGCTTGTCATCAGCTCCTCCAGGAGCAGAAGCAGCAGAAGCACCAGCCCCAGAAGAGCGAGCCCGTGCTGCAGAAGCCCCAGCAGAACCAGAGTGAGGGCCAGGGGGCGGGATGGTAGCCCTGTCCTTCTTGTCAGGGCTGGCAGCAGATGGCTGAGGCTTCCTGTGCTTCCGCATGGTTGTGGGGTTGCTGGCTGGCAGGGAGGCTGGCAGGAACCAAGGCTGGCAGAAAGGCTGGCAGGGAGGCTGGCAGGCACCAAGACTGGCAGGCAGACATGAACCAAGGCTGGCAGGAAGGCTGGCAGGCAGACATGAACCAAGGCTGGCAGGAAGGTAGGCAGCAAGGCTGGCAGGCAGACCGGCTGGCGGCAGGCTGGCAGGGAGGCTGGCAGCAAGGCTGGCAGGGAGGCTGGCAGCAAGGCTGGTAGCAAGGCTGGCAGCAAGGCTGGCAGGCAGACATGCAGGCAGGGCAGGCAAGGCAGTCGATGTGTCCGGTAGCAGGTCTTTCCTCTGAATGGCGTCCTGCTTCCGAGCTGCTTCCGTTATATCCGCGGGGCTGACGCAATGTATCCTCCCCGCATGCACAATTAACGCCAGGCATCCATTAGGATGCTGTGCATCCGCAAGGCTTCCGCTGTGCATCCGCTAGGCTTCTGCTCTGCATCCGCTTCATCCGTTCGGCGTCCGCTCTGCTTCCGCTCTTTCCGTTCTGCGTCCGCTTCGCTGAGGCCCCCCGGAAGCCCTGCGGATGTGCCACCCACTCCCATCCGCTCCCATCCACTTCCATCCACTGGGCTTCCGTTCCGCATCCACTTTCCATCCGCCCTGCGTCCTTCCCGCGTCCGTGTTATCCGCTCTGGTTATGCAAATTTTTGCCCCTTTGAGAGCGGATAACAACGGATGGAACATTTTGCTCGTCCGCTGTGTCCTTTTTGCATCCTTTGGCCAGTGTGACATGGGCTTTACTTGTGGATAGCATTTCTTGTTGATATTCCAATGCACCATTTTTTCTACTTGTCATGCTGTTGTTTATAGTCATTCTATGATGCAATCTTCTTGCAGGAATTAAGTAGATAATCCACTGTTTCTTCACCTTCTTTGCAGAAGCAGCATTTTCTGTCTATTGATGTTTTCTCAATTCTGGTTTTATATGTATTTGTTCTTAAGGCTTGATCTTATGCAGCTCTTGTAATGAGGCTACTCTAAATGGCTTTCAATAATAAAAAAAATTAGAAAAAGGAAAGGTAAGTAAGCAGAAGTAAAATAATAGAATAAGGTAAAACAATGACAAAGAGACACAATGAGAATAAACACATCAGTGTGATAACCAAAAAGATGGGTGAATGTAGACCAGACAGGAGGGGAGGGGGAATCTGCCATCAATCTAAGATAAAGGTAAAGGTTCCCCTCGCACATACCTGCGAGTCATTTCTAGCTCTAGGGGGTAGTGCTCATCTCTGTTACAATGCCAAAGAGACAGCATTGTCTGAAGACGTCTCTGTAGTCATGTGGCTGGCATGATTAAATGCTGAAGGCACATGGAATGCTGTTACCATCCCACCAAAGTGGTTCCTATTTTTCTACTTGCATTTTTACATATTATTAAGCTGCAAGGTAGGCAGAAGCTGGGACAAGTAAAGGTAGCTCACTCCATTACACAGTGGTAGGGATTCAAGCTGCTGAACTGTCAACCTTTCTGATCGACAAACTCAGCGTCTTAGCCACTTAGCCACCATGTCAATCAATCTAGCAGCACCTTAGTTCCTCAGTTAGTTAATTAGTTCCTCTGATTCTTTCTTCAACTTTCCTGCTCTTAGCTATTGTCAGGTCTTGTTATCTGTTTTGCCTGCTAGGTTTTTTTTAAATGTACTCAGCATATAATACTTTACCTTGCCATAAAGCCATATATTTTTTTCTTTACAGGATTGTTTTTTTTTTTTTTGAGCAATTTGGTTTCTTTGGCATTCATAAATGTTCATGGTGTACTAGCTTCAATGCATCTTCTTCAATGTCCTTCAGATATTCTTCCAATGCCTTTTCATCATCTTAAATTGTCTGGTGTATTTTCATCATTCCACACCCACCTATGCTCCTTAGTAAATAGAGTCTGTCAATGTTGCTGCCTGGATAAAGGAACTGATTCATTGGTATTATTTTTCTTGTTGTATAGTGGTAGGTAATCTATAGTTAGATTAACAGTCTGTAACTTGTGAAAACTTAGCAATTCAAGTTCTAACCAGGGGACCTAAGAATTATTACGGTAGTATTTAAGAACCTAGACAGTTCCAAGCAAGGTGGGAAATGGTGTGTGTATGTGTGTATATTTGTTTGTTTGTTTATTTTATAAAATTAGGAGGTTCATATCTGATATATTCAATGTTGTGAAACATTGGGGAAGTCCGTTAGAAATCACTCAGAGGAATCCAATCGCAATTGATATCCATAAACAAATTTGTCTTTTCCCCCCAAGTTATTTCAAACTAATTTGTCAATAAATAATGGGTCTTTCATTGCTCTCAATTTTTTTCAGCACTTTTTATGATTATTTGATTATTAATTACTATTATTATCAACAACAGAATACCTCTAGAGTATGTCATCTTGAGATTAGCTTTGTTCTTTACAGTATTTTAGCTTCACATTTTTGTTTCAAAGGATCAAGTGGAGCTTGATAAATAAATGAACATGATAGCATGGTAACATGGAATACAAGAAATCTATTAATTTAGTTTGACAAGCTAGCAGATATTGCTTACAACATGGGTATGGCTTGTCTGATCACAAATTGTACAGCCATAGAATAAAAACAATTGATAACTAGAGACAAAATAATCTTTATAGTTGTATTCTTCCTTGATTTATAAAGAAGCTATAATTATAGACTTGGTCTCCTCGAAGATCATATATGAAAGTATAATTCATAATCCATCAATACAATTTAGCACAGAGAAAAATTGAGGCTAATGACATATACTGAAATCAAAGAAGAAGCAATTAGTCATTGATGGGGAATTGAGTACATTGAATTCAGTGAGAGAAAGATGAAGGAGTTCAAGCACTGCCAGGAAAAAGGGGTGTTAAAAAGTAATACATAATGTTCATCTATAAATAGGATAAGAGAGAAATAGACTATAACCACAGCAAAGTAAGCAAGAATAGCTCAGACTTCTTTCTGTAGCAAAGAAGCAGGGCAATTTAAAATATGTATTCATTTACACACATAAATAGAAATGCTCAATGAGAGCAGTTTTTGCAAAGGCATTGTTACATGTGGCAATGAAGAATTAAAAAAAAAAACATTTTTTGGGGTTGAAGAGAAAAAGACAAAATGATTATCTTTCCTTTGCAGCACTGATTATGCACACAGTTCTGGTCCATCATAGTTCACAATTCATCATAAAATAAATCTCCCAGCAGCTGGAAATCAAGAAAGATAGAATGTCAATGCTTGCTGGTGCTTTTTAGTTGGGTATACTCAGTGTCCCCCTTGACTTTTTGAAGCCATGTTTTTCTTGGAGTGGAAAACAATGTTCAAAAATTGAATGGCTCTGAGCAAATGCTTCCAATGCTCCTTCTTTTGGTCAAACTGTTAATCACTAAAAAAAAACAACCTCACACATATGTTTATTGCTTTAACAACTTAATCTTATGCAGATGAGATTGCACTATATCTGACTCTTGATCAGCAATGCAAATGAGAAAAGATGAGGAGGACAATTCCCTAGTCTTGGTTACATAACTTTAAAGGCTCTGTCTATTTATCTATCTATCTATCTATCTATCTATCTATCTATCTATCTATCTAT
>BLBF01000031.1:20026554-20076528 GCA_015471245.1 Laticauda colubrina | reverse complement strand
TATCTATCTATCTATCTATCTATCTATCTATCTATCTATCTATCTATCTATCTATCTATCTATCTCAGAAATTGTATTACAATTACCTCAGGCAAGGTTTTATTAGATTAGAGTTGTTTGGCTGCAGCTAGAGTTGTGTTACTTTTTTGTTTGTTGTTTTTAAACTGTCCACTTATTGGTACCTTTAACTTATTGGTACCTTTAATAATGTTCATTTTTGCTTAAATCTTGGATTTGACCAGTGGCCTTCTATCACCTGTCTCAACTTAAGTTGAGCTACAGACCCCAATATTTTTTTTGTTGTTTCCCCCTCTGACTTTAGGCAAACCCTGAGTGGGATGAGGATTTCCCCTTCACTCCTCTCCTGGCTCCCCAGATGGCTGATGTGGAAAGGAGATAGTGATGGTGGGAGCAAAGGAACCTAATTTTCCAGTCTCTGTTAACCATAGGAACAGTTGCCTCAAAATCTAAGAGTCTGGCTTAAACATTTCTTCAAGTGCCTTTCTTAGTACAACCCTAGCAGTCTTCCAATGTTTGAGGGGCTGTCCCAGAGAAGAGGCAATCAACCTATTATTCAATGCACCTGAGAGCAGGAAAAGAAATAAAGGATGAGAGGATGGATCTCAAGGAGAGATCCAACCTAGAACTAAATAAACATTTCCTATTGGTGAAAACAGTTAATCAGTGGGACAGTTTGGCTCCAGAAACTGTGGATGTCCCATCACTGGAGGTTTTTAAGAAGAGATTGGATAGCCATTTGTCCAGAATAGTACATATTCTCCTGCTTAAGCAGTGGTAGAATTCCAAGGTCCCTTCCAACTCTGTTATTCTGTTGTCAATTATTTTTATAAGTACAGTGGATAGATTTGCAATTTTCATGTTAGGTTTCTCTCAGTGTGAAAACTTGCTGTGTGAATATAGCTGAAATCATACTTTCATCCCAAGACACCATTAAACTTTCAGTTCATGTAGCACAGTTCGACTATTGCCAATGAAGATGACTACATGAATTAAATACTGCTACATGAATTGCTTAAAAAATGCAGCCAAATTCCTATTACAATGTTAAAGAAAACACCCTGATGACTTTAAAACTGTATGCTTTTTTTTTCTTTTTTGTTCCTTTGAGAAAATGAAATGAAATTAAGATTTATATCCAGTTAAAAGCTGACTTCAATAAATTTGTGTCCCTCAACAATCTATGGAAGTTTGTTATTAGATAACAAATTATAAGGTTTTGTCATTACTGTAAGAAATGACTTAATATCTTATCAATCTGCTTAAAGGAATTGAAATATATTTGACTAATTATAGCATCCTTGAAACAATCTTTCCAGAATTTTTTTCTTTTTGTCAAAATGGGATTTATATTACCTAGTTATCTCAGTTTTTAATTTAAGACAGGGGTGGGCCATTATTTTTTCCAAGGGCCACATAGCAACTGGGACTGTTGTGGAGGGCAAATAAACAGCTACCGGCTCTGCTTTACCCATTTACCCACAAGGCTGCATTTTGACTGAGACAGGGATGGGTGGCCAAGCCCAGGTCCCCTCATGCAATGAACATCAATGCTGCATCCTCAGGCTGGTCCAGATGACAGAGAAGTGCTGCACAGATGCAAGAGAGGACTTTCTCTCCTTGCCATCCTGCAGCTACCAGCTGACTACAGGAGTGCATGGTGACAACACAGAGCAAAACCAGCTTCTTCTCAAACCTATTTACATTTGATTTCTAATTTCTCACTGATCTCATGTAAACCAAGCCAAAAGGTTGAATGTAACCTGAGGCCATAAAATACCCAGGTTTGATCTAAGAAATATGATGTAATGACATTAACAAATGGATAAATTTTCTTGAAGCCATTTTTTTTCCATATATTTACATGAATTCAAGCAAGAAGTAAAGCCTAAATTTGTATGACATGTATAACATAATAGGTAATATTAGACATTTTTCTGTTTGGTTTTTGCGTGTTTTTTTAATCTTTCCACCTATTTTTCCTCTTTTGTGGATATTCAAGTAAAAGAACAGTTGTGATTCTGGGCAATAAAAATGTGCCCATAAATAACATTTTGAAGCATTTATACTAAAAGACCTTTCATTTTAAGAAAGTAAGATTAAATAAACTCTAACAGCACCATCCACTTTAGATTACTCTCATATTTTTAAACTCAACTTCAAAAGTGATATGGGGCATCTTGAAGTAATGGATTAATTATTATTTACATAATAATAGCTACATAATTTCAATTGATCTGAGCCGCAGTGGATATTACATTGTGATGGTGATATTTTTGAAGGAGAAAAAAAAAGACATTTCTAACCAAGTTTATCATTGTTTTTCAAGGTTCTGAATGTGTGTGTGTGTGTGTGTGTGTGTGTACTGTTACAAGAGCATGAAGTCTTGCTGAAATGTACTGTATTTTTATTTCATGTCAGCTGTAACTTTTTAGGACATTATGCTGCTTTTATTCAGCAACATGGTATCAAACTTTGTGCTATGACCTGAAGATCAAGTGATCTCCCAAACTAGGGCTTCTAGATCTGGAATGCAGAAATCTAGGTGATATTACATATCAATAAAGGCTCATGAACATCTTTTTTTTTTTGCTCCCACTTAGTGGTCATCCTAATCATTGTAATCACTTAAACAAGGAAAGCCCATGTAGTTCACTCCTGAACTGTATACATTTTGAAGCAGCTGTCTAAATGCTTGACCATGCCCCACAATAATTTGCCATGCTGCCATGGTCTGGGAAAAGTTGGGATGGGATCATGTTTTAATGTAGTTGCTTACAAGACTGGAAAATGAATGTTTTTCTTATATGGTCAAATCTCCGGTCTTGTCTCTTCCAAAAGGACAAGTTTTTTAGCATTTTTCCCCAAGTTGAATCAGGTTAAACAAAAAGAGCCAATCTGAATTAAAAGATCATGGTATGAATGTGATCTCCATTTACATTATTAAAATAGAATCCCACAGTTGGGATTTGGAAGGCTCACTCATACCATTGCCATTTTGTACACAAGAAAATATTGAGTTTGTCTAAATCAGGAAATGTAGAATTAGTTCTAATGCAGACTTGAAGAAAGGTGAGAAAATAAAATAATAGATAAGGTTTATTCTAAGTGCTCATTAATCTGGCACATCAAAGTTTCAAGGATAATCTGAATTAAACTACTATGTTAAGAATTCTTCATAATAACATTCCAACTGGGATCCTTGTTATATCTCGTATGTGTGGTACTATTGTGCAAAGGATTATTTGCCTATCGCAACAAAAGAACAAATATTATCTTTTTTGAAACATAAGTTAGAATATTGTTAGAGAAGCATGTAATTATGAAGAATAATAATACATTGTCATACTGGCATGAGGATTGAATACAATACAGAGTATAAGGTGTCCTAAAAGATTGTACCTCTGTTTAAGTATTCTGAAAACCCTGGGTGTTCATATCTGAGTTGAAAACTTTGTGAGTTTTTGGTTTTTAATGATTCATGAGAGGCAGAAATTTAGCAAATGCAGCTCTTTCTAGAGAGAGTATAGAATAATGCAAATGTGTATTGTTGCATTCTTATTCTGAGATTTTTGTTGTTCCTGCTCCTGCCAGTTTTTGTCAAGAATATTTTTTTACACTAGGATAAATTTGACTCAGTATTACTTCCTATACACTCTCACTGTTTCCTTCTATATTGCATACATTAAACATATAAGAGCTTCAAAAAGTAGAAAATGGTGACTTAATTGATCAACTTTCTTTCTCCTATCTTTGAACATTAATCAGTTAATTCAAGATTACTGCAAAGTCATAACTCAGCCAAAACCTTACTTTTCTTTTGGTTCTTCGTTCCATATATATATAATTACTATTCAACAGGAAAAGCAGCCTCCCACACTCCCAGGACATGATTGTGATGATGTTATGGCCATAAAATACCCAACCTCATCATTACTATTTTTGCTCAGGTAAGAATTCTTCACATTCCTGATCCAGAATTTTTATGCCAAAGAAAAAAAGAAAGAAAGAAAGAAAGAAAGAAAGAAAGAAAGAAAGAAAGAAAGAAAGAAAGAAAGAAAGAAAGACAATTAACATTGTCAGAACAAAAGACAACACTTTACCTCGGGTGTGGGATATTTTATGTTTTTGTATTTTCTTTTGGCTATGGTATTTATTTGTTTTTTTGGGTCAGTATATCTTTTTGTTATTTATAATATTGTAAGCTAATTACAGTTATGTTGTTGAGATGAGCATCATATAAATCTAATAATGTTTGTTAAGTACAGGAAATTAGTAAATGGATGTTATTCAAACATATTAAGCACAATAAAATTCATTAAAAGGTGCTTAAAAGTTAAGTTTTATGTACAGAAAATCTTGAAAGTCATTATTTTTTAAACATGGATTCTTGTTAATTATTATACTATATAGACTAATGTAGAAGATCCTAACAGTGAGATGGTAGCATTCATAAATTGTCCTAGCCAAATATAGCAAAGGTACAGACTGTTGCATAGCATATTTTCATGTCAAACATTTGGATGTTGAATCTTGCATAATTCTATTTTCCAAAGTACTATTCTATTTCTTTTCTTGTATTGAAACTGCTGGGAAAATATTTCAAAACAGTTTGAATGTATAATAACATAATCATCTTTTAGTTTGATTCTCAAAAAAACTGTTGTGAGGAGAAAATGAAGGAAACAGATTATATATACTTGTACATATAAATATACACATATGCACACATACATTGTATAAACACACACACACATTGAAAGATAGAGGGGGAGGGAGGGAGAGGGAGAAAGAGAAAGAGAATTTATATATAATATATATAACCTACTAAATGAAAATTATTTTGGAAGATGTGTACTCTAATTGGTGTTGATCACAACAAGAGTCCTGTTATTAACTTTGCCATAGAAATTGACAAAACCACAACAACTACTATTACTTGCAAACTATTTCTCCTAGTGAGGAGCTCCCTCTAAACTGTAAAGTATATAAACCAACAATTGTGGCCAGTCTAGCATTTGCAATGTGCATTCCCATTTGAACTCTTTGTCCTGTATAAAACATTCTCTTATTTAAGCCCCTGTCACACTGCACCAACGGATGCAAAGAGGATGTAAAATGGACAAAAAAGCTTGCCATCCGTTGGTTAACGGAATGTACTCACTGCCTCCATTTTGCTTCCTCTCCATCCGTCCAGCATCCGTTTATTGATGTTTCATCCGCTCAGAAAGTTTTGAGCTGCTCAAAACTTTTGCGCAGAAAATGTATCCAATTCGTCCGTTCTGCATCCGCTACGCATCCGTTCTGCATCCGTTACGCATCCGCTATATCCACTAGGCATCCACTGCGCATCCGCGCAACTCACATCCGCTTGGACGCAGGGAGGAAGCGGAACGGATGCAGAACGGATGCAGAACGGATGCCTAGCGGATGCAGCATGGAAACAAAGCGTTTAAAACGTTCGCAGAGGGGACCTATCTCGGATATTAAGGAAGTCTGGAGGATGCCTAGAGGATGCCTAGAGCATGCAAAGGGATACCTATACTGCCTATAAAAAGGGGGAGCAACTCACCTGCATCTCACTTTCAGACCAGCAGCCTAGCTGTGCAGACCTCTGCGGCCTTCATCTGACTCTTGCTCTTCCACAGCATCCAGTCATGTCCACCGTGGATCGTAACACAGTCCTTTTGGCAGCCACCATCCTTCTGCAACAGTGCGAAGCCATCTACAGGCTCTGTGAACTCTACTACGGGAAGAAAAAGAGGCGGCCAAGAAGCGTCTGGGTCCGAAGATGTATCACTAGAAGAGCAGGGTATGGACTGTACAACAAGCTGATGGTGGAGCTCAAAAACGAAGACACTCGGGCATTCCAGAACTTCATGAGGATGCCTCCAGCCATGTTTGACGAAGTTGTACAGCGGCTGACACCCAGGTTGACCAAGGCAAACACCAACTTCCGTCCCAGCCGGGAACCTGGGCTCAAGGTGGCACTCACTCTGCGCCACCTGGCCTCAGGGACCACCTACAGGAGCATGCAGTATGGCTGGAGGGTGCCACACAACACCATCAGCATTGTGGTCAGAGAAGTGATGCAGGCCATCATCGAAGAATATCTGGAGGAGCTCCTCCAGTGCCCCTCCACTGAAGAAGGATGGAAGAAAGTTGCAGAGCAGGGGTATCAGAGGTGGAACTTCCCACACACCGTTGGAGCCATAGATGGCAAGCACATGGCCTGCAAAGCACCACCCAAGTCGGAGTCCACTTAGTTCCACTACAAGGGCTTCTTCAGCATCGTCCTCTTCACCATGGTTGATGCAGACTACAAGTTCATGTACATCGATGCTTCAGGCAATGGCTCATGTTCAGATGCCCAGGTATACAACGCCAGTGACCTCAAGGAGGGGCTGGAAGGCAATCTCATTGTGGGCTTCCCAGATCCAGACCCCCTGCCCAACGACATGCAAGATGTTCCCTACTTCATCGTGGGGTATGACGCCTTCTCCCTCAGAACCTACCTCATGAAGCCCTACACCTCCAGACTCCTCACCCGTGAAGAGAGGATCTTCAACTACAGGCTGTCCAGGGCAAGGCAGGTGGTGGAGAATGCCTTTGGCATCCTGGCCAACAGGTTCCAGGTACTTCTCACCACCATGCAGCATCGCCCAGACAACGTGAGGAGGATCGTGGAAGCTTGCTGCATCCTACACAATCTCATGCGCACCCGCTACCCAGTCTTGCAGAACAGGCTCGTGGACCTCCAGCAAGGCAATGGGGACATGGAACCTGAGGAATGGAGGCAAGGGCAAAACCTAATAGACACTGAGGATGTGCAAGGCCCAACAGAGCCTCATGTGAAGGGAAGAAGCAGCGCAACCTCCTGAAACACTGGTGCAACTCCCCAGCTGGAGCAGTGGAGTGGCAAGACAGTATGATAGATGATTAATGGGTGCTTCCTTCAGCCTGTCTCATCACACGGATGAGATTGGGCCATGTATGTTGGGTGGGCCTACAATGAAAAGGGTGTTTAATGAAGAGTTGTGTTTGTGTTGACATGTGTGGATGATTGATTACATTGTTGTTGATAAAAAAGGGCCATAGGTGTGGCACCTGGGAGGGTGGACCATACAGTCCCACTATGCTTGCCCTGGAGGTTTATCTATCTCACAGCTATTACCCATTCCAAAGGTATCCCTGCCCATCCCACTGCTATCTTAACCCATGCCACAAGCATGCAAAGGCTTAAACCAATTCTAAAAGTTTCCACCAAGACTTTATTAAAAAAAAGAAATGAAGCAAGTGTGTGACTCAAAGATAAACTTTATTGAACAACAAGCTGTAAAAGGAAAAAGACCCAAGTCAAGTGTCCAAATAAAGCCCACACCCAGTCTCTGGCAGTCTTCACGGTCACTCGGAGGTGTGCCCAGTCTCAGGGGTGAAGGGTTCACGTGCTGTGGAGGTGGTTGCTGCTGCAGTGCTGGTCTGAAGCCCCATTGGTGTGCCTGGCCCGAGAGGACAACAGGTGACGGTGTGTTGAGAAAGCTCTTGGATAGCTGGCTCAGACCTGTGATGCTGAGAGGTCCTTCCTCCATGCCATGGGGTGTCAGCCCCAGTACTGATGAGAGAAGTACTGAGGCCGGGCTTGGCTGTGGGGTGGAGGAAGGAGTAGTGTAGTGGGGCTGTCTGGTCTGCAGCTGGGTGAGGACTGGCGTGGGTGACATCGCTGTCGTCGGTGGCATCATTGGCGTGGGTGGCATCGGTGGCATCAGTGGAACTGGTGGCAATGGCGTCGCCCGATGACTCTGTGCCTGGACTGGGAAGGGCTGCTGCCTGTGCTGCTGGACCTCCTGGTAGCCGTAGCCCTGGTAGGTGAGGGGCTGTGGAAAGCCTTGGAATGGGAGGGACATCACCTGGGGTGGAGAAGCAGACCTGGGCTGGGTGGGAGCAGGTTCCTCTGGATCTGGAGGGTTGTGAAGCAGCTCGGTGATCCGGTCCTTCACCACCTGGTACTGGGGTTCTTCCATGTTCCTGAGGGTCTGGTTGAAATAGGTGAGAAAGGGCTTGCGGTTGGAGGATGAGGAGTCAGTGCCGACCAGCTGAGAGAGGAGATCTATACTGGTGGGGATGGTGTCCCTGATCTCCAGCAGGACAGTGTGGGTCTGCCCCTCCTGCTGTCTGGCTCTCTGCCTTTCTGTGGAGGCGGAGCTGGGGAGTGTGGATGCGGCTACGACTGGGGTGGACTTGATGTCTCCTTTCTCCCACCGCACCAGGGAGTCCTCCACATGCTCCACCATGGTTACAACACCTGTCCGCGGGTTCTCTGGCATGGCACGCTCCACAGAAACCTGCCTGGGGACAGGGACTGACTCTCGGCCAGAAGAGGACTGGGTCTCAGCAGGCTGTCGGAGAGAGAGGGTTGTGAGAGGGTCTCCTGGTGCTCCTCAGTGGCGGATCTCACACTCCAGGAAGCTGCACCTGGCCATGACGTAGGTCTCTCTGTCCATCAGCTTAACCGTGGCCTGGCCAGATTTCTTGAGGTGCAGCTTCCCATACCAGGTGTGCATATGTTTCCACCAGCTGAGGAGCACCTCCGAAGTGTAACCCATACACTCCGCCCTCTCTCTCCAAGCAGCCTGCTTCCTTTTGGTGTCCCTGTACAGGTGGTGTCCCTTCCGCCACAGATGGTCATTCTCTCTCAGCCACTCCAGCACTTCATCCTCGTTTTCCTCCTCAATGAAGTATTGCCTCCTCTCCTGTCCCCGCATACGCCTCTTCCTCCCTTTGGCAGGACCAGATGGGCCCTCATCAGAGGCGCTCCCAGGTGGAAGGGGCTGCTCCTCCACACCACCAGCAGCAGCAGCACCAGCAGGATCATCATCATCATCATCATCATCATCATCACCAGCGGGATCATAATTATCATCATCATCATCAGCAGCAGCAGCAGCAGGATCATCATCATCATCATGAGCAGCAGCAGCAGCAGCAGCAGCAGGATCAGCAGCAGCAGCAGCAGCAGCACCAGCAGGACCAGGATCAGCAGCAGCAGAGTAAGCACCAGCAGCGCCAGCAAGACCAGGAGCACGAGCAGGACCAGGAGCACAAGCAGGATGAGCAGGACGAGCAAGACCAGGAGCACGAGCAGTTCGAGCAGTTCGAGCAAGTCCAGGAGCACGAGCAGGACCAGGAGGACCAGGAGGACCAGGAGGACCAGGAGCAGCTTTAGCAGAGTACGCAGCAGCAGAAGCACCACCGCCAGGAGCAGCTTCAGCAGAATCTCCAGCACCAGAAGAGCGAGCCCAAGCAGCAGAAGCCCCAGCAGAAGCAGAGTCAGGGACAGGGGGCAGGAGGGTAGCCCTGTCCCTCTTGGCAGGGATGGCGGCAGGTTGCTGAGGCTTTCGCTTCTTCCCATGGTTGTGGGGTTGCTAGCTGGCAGGGAGGCTGGCAGGGAGGCTGGCAGGCACCAAGGCTGGCAGGCAGACTGGCTGGCAGGGAGGCTGGCCAGGAGGCTTGGAGGCAGGCTGGCAGCAAGGCAGGGCAGGCAAGGACTCGATGTATCCGGCAGCAGGTCTTTCCTCTGAATGCTGGCCATGTGCGAGCTACTTCCCTTTATATCTGTGTGGCTTACGCAATGCATCCCCCCCGGATGCGCAATTAACGCTCAACATCCATTAGGCTTCCGCTGTGCATCCGCTAGGCTTCTGCTCTGCATCCGCTTCATCCTCTGTGCATCCGCTTCATCCGCTCAGAGTCCGCTCTGCATCTGCTCTTTCTGTTCCGCGTCCGCTTTGCTGAGGCACCCCGGCAGGCTAGTGGATGTGCCATCCGCTCTCATCCGCTTCCATCCGCTGGGCTTCCGTTCCACATCCGCTTTCCATCCGCCCTGCGTCCTCCCCGCATCTGTGTTATCCGCTCTGGTTATGCAAATTTTTGCCCCTTTTCAGAGCGGATAACAACGGATGGAACAATTTGCTCGTCAATTGTGTCCGTTTTGCATCCGTTGGGCAGTGTGACAGGGCCTTTACTTACTGAATTTTAGTCCTATTTTTATTATAAGTACCTCAAAATGGCAGACTTACATAAAATTCCTTTCTCTTCCTATTTTCACAACAACAATCCTGTGGAGAGGTTATGCTGTGATAGAGTGGCCATATCTGCTCCCCCAATTAATGCAGCTAATATGAATTTTGCTGAGACATTCCAGATCATTTTACAGCCTTTCATTTCTGTCCAATAAACACACAGCTAAATCTATCATTCATTCAATATCAAGGATTATTCTTCATTCATTGACTTAATACTTGCATATTTTGTAATCAGAATTCTCTTGTGCTATATTGCATAAAGTGGCTTTTCACTTTCATTTCTTGCTCTTTCAGTGCTTGTTTGACCTTGAACTTTGTTGATCTCAGCAGCAAAGTCATGGAAAAAACTTGCCGTAGTTCAAAGGGATATAAGTAATTAATACTAGTAAACTACTTGGAACTTCTGAGATGATTGGTGCAGTATAAATGCCAAGTGCTAATATATTTGATTTACAGTCGAGTTTTGCTTTGTATTATTTTGTTGGTTTTATTTTTGAGGGTCTAAACATTTTTACAACTTAATCCACAGGGACATTTAATAAGATAAACAGAAAATATGTTCTGTGTTACAGAAAAGGGCCTTCTTTCTTTTCTGTGCTGAATAGTTTAATGGCCTGTCACTTAATTGCATTATTTCATTACGAACAGTTCCCCAATGGGCAATGCCTCATGCTATGTTAAGATTAAAGCAAAATTAGTTTATCCCTCAATGAAAAATGGGATCACTTGTACATCAGGCAAACTTATGAATCCTTTTTGAAAGGTTCAGCAGTGTATTGTCAAGGATGATTGGGATACAGGTTCCAGATAACCAGAGGATCTGAAATGACACAATTCTGATAACTTTAGGATCAGAATATAGGAAATGCTTAGTATTTGTTTTAAAACATCCCCTGTATTTTAAAATGGATATTTTTTAAAAAATTGGGATTGCATATGGCAAGGCAGAAGATGTAATTTTTCATCGGAGAATGGTTCCTCTCTCTTCATTAAGTCATAGAACTTTAAATAAGTGTTTGCTGAGGAGAATAACAATGGCATCAAACTGATTTTAAAAAAAAAGTCTTTGTTATGTAGAGGAGGCAAAGGTTGATTTTTTGTTTGTTTGTTTGTTTGCAGTTGAAAGAAGAAAGATTTCCTTTCCTAAACACGAATAGTGAAAATCAACCCTATAAATCTAAGAAAATAAAGAAAAGGAAGGATGAATGCTATTTTAAGTAGCAAATATAATATAGTAAGAGGCTGATAGCCCATCTGGACAAGGTCCCTTTCCTGTTACAATCTTTTAAATAGTTTCACACATTTTCCTTATTGTTATCACAGCATTCAAAATATGTCTCTGTGTAATCTTTGATAAATTCTGTTTGTTTAAATATTCATCTACTATTTCCAAGAAAATTTCTTTACTGTTACAAAAAGTAATATTGATGAAAAATCTTTCACATATTTACATTATCTGCTATTATTGTATTTCCTCCTTGTAACTTTAGTATCCCCTTATTTATTTTTTTTACTTTCTTTATGTGCCAACCATTTCCTCGATTTCCTTTGAACTTAAAAATTCAAAAATCATCCTTGTTTTCATGTACTATTAACAATGGTAATTGTCTCTACAGAAGCCTAATTTGGTGTATAATGGTTGTCTTTAATTGTTTTTAATTATCTCCCCCACCCCACCCCTTTAAAAAAAAATCATTCAAAATTATTTGTATTTTCTCTTGTCTTTTCTTTTTAAATTCACTTTTAGATAGTGTAAAATATCTTTTTCCCCCCCAAAGCTTTACTTGCAAAAGCCCTGGTGGCATAGTGGTTAGATTGCAGTATTGCAGGTAAACTCTGCCCACAAACCTGGAGTTTGATTCTGACAAGGTTCAAGTTTGATTCAGCCTTCCACCTTTCAGAGGTCAGTAAATGAGGACCCAGACTTTTGGAGGCAATATGCTGACATTGTAAGCCATTCATAGAGTGCTGTGAAACTCTATGGGATGGTCTATAAGTCTAAGTGCATTGCTCTTGCAAACTATTCTTACTTTAAAAAATTATTCTCAAAATTTTTCATTTACAATTCTCCACTACATTTTTCTTTTGCCATAACATTTCATTCAATCTCCACCTAAAAGATCTATTATTCTATTTAAAAGCGACAACCACTGGATTGTTGTCTGAAAAAAGCAACCAAACTATTCACAACTATTGCAGTCATCTTCTTTCCAAATTTCTCAAACATTTTCTGCAATAAATATGGTATAATATCCTTAGCTGTAGGATATTCTGATGAACTTTTCCCTCCTTCACAAATTTTGGCTCCTCTTTTAGAGGTTGCCATGATGATAAAGTGAAAATACATCAATCACCAGATTGAAACTAAAAAGCATGATTATTTTTCCCCTATTTTGCTGTCCTCTATCTTTAGTATTTTAATCCTAATTGATTCTCTTTAGTCATAGATAAACAGTCTGGTTCATATTATCTTGTCTTATTTTTTTTCCTCATCTATTTGTTTGTTTGATTGATTTTTTTTAAATTCCATTTTTATTATTGCATATGAAACTCAAGAAAGCAAACATGCCTAGCAAGAGCAACAGAAATGGTACTTCAACTTACCTATTGCTCCATAACCCTTAGAGCACTCAGAGTTTTACGCTATCAACATGTTGCCCACCAAAATTCTTTTTACGAACCTCAGAAGGATGGAAAACAGAGTCAACCTTGAGTGCAGTGGTGATACTCAATTTTTTTTACTACCAGTTCTGTGGGTGAGGCTTGGTAGGTGTGGTGTGGCTTGGTGTGCATGGCAGATAGTGTGGCTTGGTGGGCATGGCTTGGTGAGTGTGGCCGGGAAAGGTTGCTGCAAAATCCCATTCCCTCCCCACCCCACTAATCTGTTTTCAGCTCCCTTGTCCTGTGCAGAGCAACAAAATCAGCTGGAACTTGGAAGGCAGAGAATAAATGGGGGCAGGGAAGACAGAAGTGGTATTTGCCAATTCTCTGAACTTCTCAAAATTTCTACTACCGGTTCTCCAGAACATGACAGAACTGGCGGAATACCACCTCTGCTTGAGCAGTCATGATTGAACTCCTGGCCATGGGCAGTGTTAGCCTACAATACTGAATTCTAAACATTGCACCCGACTGACTCTGTAGATCTTCTATTTTTCCCACAGCAACAATCATGTGTGTTAGGTTGGGCCAAGAGAGAGTGACTGGCTCTAAATTACCTAGACAGTGATTTTTAAAAAATGTACTTTCATTAAAAATAAACAATCAGAATTCCCATGAAGATTTGGTCTGTTCAGCTAATTAATTTTACTCTGTTCAGAGGTATTTAAGATGATCTTTCTGTATATTTCCTTCATTTCCAGATTAATTTCTCTCTGTTGAAATCTAAGGTGAGGAGAAAATAAATTTATTGTTTCCTCTGGATGAAATTGATACACCATATATCATGGCTTTCAAAATGTTTCAGTAGGCTTTCTTTGTTCTCCATATCCGAATAAGGTTTTTCTTTGTTTTTCACTCATTTCTATATAATTTCAACCATCCACAATTATAAATCAAATCATTTTGATTTTGTTCAGGTCCTTGTGTGTGCCTGTGTGTATTTATTTATTTATTTGAATACAGAAGTATATAAGTCCCTAAAGCCCATGTCACACTGAACCAACAGATGCAAAGAGGATGTCAAATGGACAAAAAAGCTTGCCATCCGTTCGAAAACGCGATGTACTCACTGCCTAGGTTTTGCTTCCTCTCTATCCATCCAGCATCCATTTATTAACGTTTCACCCGCTCCAAAAGTTTTGGGTTGTATCCAGTCCATCCGTTCTGCATCCGCTACGCATCTGTTCCGCATCCGTTATGCATCCGCTATATCCGCTAGGCATCCATTCCGCATCCGCGCAACTCGCATCTGCTCGGACGCAGGGAGGAAGCGGAACGGACGTGGAACGGATGCAGAACGGATGCAGAACGGATGCAGCATGGAAACAAAGCATTTAAAACGGAAAAAACGTTCGCAGAGGGGACCTATCTCGGTTATTAAGGATGTCTTGAGGATGCCTAGAGGATGCAAAGAGACACCTATACTGCATATAAAAAGGGGGAGCAACTCATCTGGATCTCACTTTCAGAACAGCAGCCCTGCGGTGCAGACCTCTGCAGCCTTCATCTGACTCTTGCTCTTCCACAGCATCCAGTCATGTCCACCGTGGATTGTAACAAAGTCCTTTTGGCAGCCACCATCCTTCTGCAACAGTACGAAGCCATCTACAGGCTCTGTGAACTCTACTACGGGAACAAAAAGAGGTGGCCAAGAAGTGTCTGGGTACGAAGATGGTTCGCCAGAAGAGCAGAGGATGGACTGTACAACAAGATGATGGTGGAGCTGAGGAACAAAGACCCTCGTGTATTCCAGAATTTCATGAGGATGCCTCCAGCCATGTTTGACAAAGTTGTGCAGCGGCTGACACCCAGGTTGACCAAGGCAAACACCAACTTCCCGCCCAGCCTGGAACCTGGGCTCAAGGTGGCACTCACTCTGCGCCACCTGGCCTCAGGGACCACCTACAGGAGCATGCAGTACGGCTGGAGGGTTCCACACAACACCATCAGCATTGTGGTCAGAGAAGTGGGGCAGGCCATCATTGAAGAATACATGGAGGAGCTCCTCCAATGCCCCACCACTGAAAAAGGCTGGAAGAAAGTTGCAGAGCAGTGGTATCAGAGGTGGAACTTCCCACACACCGTTGGAGCCATCGATGGCAAGCACGTGGCCTGCAAAGCGCCAGCCAACTCAGGGTCCTCTTATCACAACTACAAGGGCTTCTTCAGCATCATCCTCTTCACCATGGTCAATGCTGACTACAGGTTCATGTACATCGATGCTTCAGGCAACGGCTCATCTTCAGATGCCCAGGTATACAACACAAGTGACCTCAAGGGTGGGCTGGAATGCAACCTCATCATGGGCTTCCCAGATCCAGAACTCCTGCCCAACGACACGCATGATGTGCCCTACTTCATCATGGGGGATGACGCCTTCTCCCTCACAACCTACCTCATGAAGCCCTACACCTTCAGTTGCCTCACCTGTGAAGAGAGGATCTTCAACTACAGGCTGTCCAGGGCAAGAGGGGTGGTGGAGAACGCCTTTGGCATCCTGGCCAACAGGTTCCAGGTACTTCTCACCACCATGCAGCATTGCCCAGAGACCGTGAGGAGGATCATGGAAGCTTGCTGCATCCTGCACAATCTCATGCGCACCCGCTGCCCAGTCTTGCAGAACAGGCTCGTGGACCTCCAACAAGGCAATGGGGACATGAAGCCTGGGGAATGGAGACAAGAGCGAAACCTGATTGAGAAGTGGTCAGGCCATCATCGAAGAATACAAGGAGGAGCTCCTCCAGTGCACCTCCACTGAAGAAGGATGGAAGAAAGTTGCAGAGCAGTGGTATCAGAGGTGGAACTTCCCCCAAACCATTGGAGGCATAGATGGGAAGCACGTGGCCTGCAAAGCTCCAGCCAAGTTGGGGTCCACTTATTTCAACTATAAGGGCTTCTTCAGCATCGTCCTCTTTGCCATGGTCGAAGCTGACTACAAGTTCATGTACATCAATGCTTCAGGCTACGGCTCATCTTCAGAGGCCCAGGTATACAACGCCAGTCACTTCAAGGAGGGGCTGGAAGGCAACCTCATCGTGGGCTTCCCAGATCCAGACACACTGCCCAATGACACACAAGATGTGTCCTACTTCACCGTGGGGGATGATGCCTTCTCCCTCAGAACCTACCTCATGAAGCCCTACACTTCCAGAATCCTCACCCGTGAAGAGAGGATCTTCAACTACAGGCTGTCCAGGGCAAGGCAGGTGGTGGAGAACGCCTTTGGCATCCTGGCCAACAGGTTCCAGGAACATCTCACCACCATGCAGCATCACCCAGAGACCGTGAGGAGGATCCTGGAAGTTTGCTACATCCTGCACAATCTCATGCGCAACCGCTACCCAGTCTTGCAGAACAGGCTCATGGACTGTCAACAAGGCAATGGGGACATGGAGCCTGGGGAATGGAGGCAAGGGCGAAACCTGATCGACACTCAGGATGTGCAAGGCCCCAACAGAGCCTCACGGGAAGGGAAGAAGCAGCGCAACCTCCTGAAACACTGGTGCAACTCCCCAGCTGGAGAAATGGAGTGGTAAAACAGGATGGTACATACTTAATGGATGCTTCCTTCAGCCTGTCACATCACACTGATGAGATTGGGCCATGTATGTTGGGTGGGCCTACAATGATCAGGCCGTTTAATAAAGAGTTGTGTTTGTGTTGCCATGTGTGGATCAATGCTTACATTGTTACTGATAAAAAAGGGCCCTAGGTGTGGCACCTGGGAGGGTAGACCATACAGTCCCACTATGCTTGCACTGGAGGTTTATCTATCCCACAGCTATTAGCCATCCCAAAGGTATCCCTGCTCATTCCACAAGTATCCCTGCCCACCCCACTGCTATTTTAACCCATCCAACAAGCATGCAAAGGCTTAAACCATTTCTAAAAGTTTCCACCAAGACTTTATTGAAAAAAAGAAATGAAGCAAGTGTGTGAATCAAAGATAAACTTTATTGAACAATAAGCTGTAACAGAAAAATGACCTAAGTCAACTGTCCAGATAAAGTCCACAGGTAGCCAGCTACCCGGTCTCTGGCACTCTTATCGGTCACTCGGACGTGTGCCCAGTCTCAGGGGTGAAGGGTCCAGGTGCTGTGGTGGTGGGTGGTGCTGGAGTGCCTGGTCCTGAGAGGACAACAGGGGACGGTGTGTTGAGAAAGCTCTCGGACAGCCCCATGGCTCAGCCCCGTGATGCTGAGAGGTCCTTCCTCCATGTCATGGGGTGTCAGCCCCAGTACTGATGACAAATGTACTGAGGCCGGGCTTGGCTGTTGGGTGGAGGAAGGAGCAGTATAGTGGGGCTGTCTGCTCTGCAGCTGGGTGAGGACTGTCGTGGGTGGCATCATTGGCGTGGGTGGCATCGCTGTCGTCGGTGGCATCATTGGCGTGGGTGGCATCGGTGGCATCAGTGGAACTGGTGGCAATGGTGTCGCCCGATGACTCTGTGCCTGGACTGCGAAGGGCTGCTGCCTGTGCTGCTGAACCTCCTGGTAGCCATTGCCCTGGTAGGTGAAAGCCTGTGGGAAGCCTTGGAATGGGAGGGACATCACCTGGGGTGGAGAAGCAGACCTGGGCTGGGTGGATGCAGGTTCCTCTGGGTCTGGAGGGTTGTGAAGCAGCTCGGTGATCCGGTCCTTCACCAGCTGGTACTGTGGATCTGCCATTTCCTTGAGGGTCTGGTTGACATAGGTGAGGAAGGGTTTGCGGTTGGAGGAGTCAGAGTCGGTGTGGACCAGCTGAGAGAGGAGATCTATGCTGGTGCGGATGGTGGACCAGCTGAGAGAGGAGATCTATGCTGGTGCGGATGGTGTCCCTGATCTCCAGCAGGACAGTGTGGCTCTGCCCCTCCTGCTGTCCGGATCTCTGCCTTTCTGCGGAAGCAGAGCTGGGAGTGGGTGGATGCGGCTAGGACTGTGGTGGACTCGATGTCTCCTTTCTCCCACCGCACCAGGGAGTCCTCCATGCACTCCACCATGCTTACCACACCTGTCCGTGGGTTCTTCGCCGTGGCACGCTCCACAGAAACCTGCCTGGAGACAGGGACTGAATCTCAGCTGGAAGAGGACTGGGTCTCAGCAGGCTGCCAGAGAGAGAGGGTCGTGAGAAGGGCTGCTGATGCACCTCGGTGGCGGACCTCACCCTCCAAGAAGCTGCACCTGGCCATGCAATAGGTCTCTCTGTCTGTCAGCTTCACAGTGGCCTGGCCAGATTTCTTCAGGTGCAGCTTCCCGTACCAGGTGTGCATGTGCTTCCAACAGCCAAGGAGCACCTCTGAAGTGTCACCCATACTCTCCGCCCTCTCTCTCCAAGCAGCCTGCTTCTGCTTGGTGTCCCTGTACAGCCGGTGTCCCTTCCGCCACAGATAGTCATTCTCTCTCAGCCTCTCCAGCACCTCATCCTCGTGCTCCTCCTCAATATAGTACTGCCTCCTCTCCCGTTGTCGCATACGCCTCTTCCTCCTTTGGTAGGACCAGATGGGCCCTCATCAGAGGGGCTTCCAGGTAGTAGGGGCTACTCCTCCACACCAGCAGCAGCACCAGCAGGAACATCATCATCATCATCATCATGATCATCCTCACTAGCAGGATCATAATCATTATCATCATCAGCAGCAGCAGCAGCAGCAGGATCAGCAGCAGCAGCAGCGGCAGCAACAGCAGGATCAGCAGCAGCAGCACCAGCAGCAGCAGGACCAGCAGGACCAGGATGAGCAGCAGGAGAGTAAGCACCAGCAGGGCCAGCAAGCCCAGGAGCATGAGCAGGACCAGGAACACGAGCAGGATGAGCAGGACGAGCAGGACGAACAAGACCAGGAGCACGAGCAGGATGAGCAGGACCAGGAGCAGCTTCAACAGTGTAAGCACCAGCAGAAGCACCACCCCCAGGAGCAGCTTCAGTAGAAGCCCCAGCAGAAGCAGAGTCTGGGGCAGGGGGCGGGAGGTTGACCCTGTCCCTCTTGCCAGGGATGGCAGCAGGCTGCTGAGGCTTTCGCTTCCTCCCCATGGTTGTGGGGTTGCTGGCTGGCAGGGAGGCTGGCAGGCACCAAAGCTGGCAGGAAGGCTGGCAGGCATGCACCAAGGCTGGCAGGAAGGCTGGCAGGAAGGCTGGCAGGAAGCCTGGCAGGTAGGCTGGCAGGAAGCCTGGTACGTAGGCTGGCAGGAAGCCTGGCAGGAAGCCTGGCAGGAAGGCAGGCAGGCACCAAGGCTGGCAGGCAGGCATGCAGGCAGGGCAGGCAAGGAACTCGAAGTGTCCAGCAGCAGGTCTTTCCTCGGAATGGTGGCCACGTGCGAGCTGCTTCCCTTTATATCTGGGGGGCTTATGCAATGCATCCCCCCCGCATGTGCAATTAACGCTCGGCATCTGTTCCGCTTCCGCTGTGCATCCGTTAGGCTTCCGCTGTGCATCCGCTTCATCCGCTGTGCATCCGCTTCATCCGTTCCGTGTCCGCTCTGTATCTGGGGTATCCGTTCCGCGTCCGCTTTGCTGAGCCCCCCGGAAGCCTAGCGGATATGCCATCTGCTCTCATCCGCTTCCTTCCGCTGGGCTTCCGTTCCACATCCGCTTTGCATCTGCCCTGCGTACTCCCCGCGTCCCATGTTATCCGCTCCAGTTATGCAAATTTTTGCCCCTTTTGAGAGCGGATAACAACGGATGGAACATTTTGCTCGTCCTCTGTGTCCTTTTTGCATCCGTTGGCCAGTGTGACATGGGCTTAAAGTCTTTCTCTATTTTCTTTTCTAGCTTCATTTGGCCTTGGGTTAATTGTGTGAATTTACAAACAAAACAAGAACATAAAGTTAATTAAGAAAGGACTAGTTTCGTTGTGATCAGGAGTGATATAAAAAAGCCTGAAGGGTATATTTAGAATTCTTCATTTCTTCACTCAGATTCTATTCATAAAATCATGGGGCTGGAAGAATTTTCTTTTTTTTTTAGTCCAAGCCACATTTCAGTTGTGGAATCTAAATTAAACTACGTAGCTTTTTCTTTCTTTTCCCTTTTTCTCTGGTAATATCACACTACTAACTAGAGCATACAAAACATTTGCTAGACCAATACTCAAATACAGCTCATCAGTCTGGAACCCACATTATGTATCTGATATTAACACTGTTGAGAAAGTCCAGAAATATTTCACAAGAAGAGTTCTCCACACCTCTACTCATCGCAGAATACCTTATGCCACCAGACTTTAAATTCTAGACCTAGAAAACCTAGAACTACACTGCCTTCGGTCCGATCTAAGTCTAGTATATAAAATCATACATTGCAATGTCCTACCTGTCCATGAATACTTCACATTCAACCATAACAATACAAGAACACACAATAGATACAAACTCAAGGTAAACAGCACCAAACTTGATTGCAGGAAATACGACTTCTGCAATAGAGTGGTCAATGTCTGGAACACTCAACCTGACTCTGTGGTTTCTTCCCCAAACCTCAAAAACTTTAACCTTAAACTGTCTACTATTGACCTCACCCTTTTCCTAAGAGGCTTGTTGGGGGTGTGCATAAGCGCACCAACATGCCTACCATCCCAGTCCAATTGTTTCTTTTTATTTTTTTATATGTATACATTTCATGTATTCATAACTTTGTTTATACTTATACCTGTTATCTTGTAAGTGATTGACAAATCAAATAAATAAAAAAATATAATAAATAAATTCAAGCATGTGTAGGAAAAGATAATCAACTCAGTACTTCAAAAATCATAACTGCCCACATTTCCAATAATATAAATATGGTAGATAGGTTGATTCAAGTATTCTAAAAAGCAGATCACAGTATGTTAATTTTTTGTACTCTGACAATTCTTTATGACAGATATAGGTCCCTGTTGTCAAAATCCCAAAGAAAATTTTAGAGATAAACTATAGTAACTAATATACTGCACCGGAGAAAGAAGCTGGAAATCAGATTAGTGGGATGGGGAGGGAATGGAATTTTGCAGTAACTTTCCTCTGCCATGCCCACCAAGCCACATCACATCCACCAAGCCACACCACACACACCAAGCCATGCCCACAGAACTGGTAGTAAAAAAAAATTGAATACCACCACTGCTTAAGACCATAACAACTGCAGATATTTTTGCTATGATATCATGCCAGCTTTTCTCAGATTTTCAAAAAAAACTAAAGAACATGAAAAGTTGTCATTTTGTGACATTTGTGGCATTCTAAGAAAAGTGTTGTCTTCCTGATGATTTTGGATATACAAATCCGACTAAAACCATAAAATGGCTGCATGGCTGCTGATATTTTTTGGAAGTTCTTATTTAGAGGAGCCTACAGTGAATTTCAAGGACACAATGTTTTTGATAAACATTCTTTGTAATTTAAAGCTGTGAAAAGCTGTGAAATTTTGAGCCAATTTTGAAGGTTCTCTCATAAAGGAAAAAGAGAGGAAGCCAACTTTCCTTGTTTAGGGATCCACGTATCCTAAATACACAGTCTTCTGGGAATAACATAGCGATTTACAAAACTATTTAAATTTTTGTAGTTCCCTACTACAAAATGCAAGATTAGGAGAAACTTCAGAATCATTCTGCTTTCATCTGATGATGAGAGGACAAGATGATTTGAGTGAATTTCTACAGGAATATTTTTAAATAATTTCTTGCTAGTGCCTTTCATCAGTGACAGTGGTACAGCTTCTTCCTTTTCTCTAAGCGCTGATGCTGTTGTTTATTTTTCTAGTTATCTGTCTGTCTACAGTTTCTAGAGATCTGTCTATCTATCTATCTATCTATCTATCTATCTATCTATCTATCTATCTATCTGTCATGTTACTGCCTTAACAGCTGCAATGATTCATCTAACAAATGTGGCAAGAAAGCTCATAAAATGGGGCAAAACTCACTTAACAAATGCCTCACTTAGAAACATAAATGTTGGACTCAATTGTGGTCATAAGTTAAGGACTATCTCTTTTTATTTGCCATATTTCTGAATTGCCTATCTACTTCATAGAGGGACTCTTTCACTACAGATAACAGCAGCAATAGCATAACCATCATTTTTGCATTCTATCTAGCGCCCAAGGTGGCACTAAATGTGTGGAAAAATAATGTTGGCTGCCATGAAAAAGTATTACAGATTAGTTGGAGAAATCCCTTACTTTTGACCTCTTCAAAAACAAACAGAAAAGAATATAAATGCTATAAATAAGTAACTACATATCAATATTTTTCTGTAAGATGCTCTTTTTCTGATGGTATGGAGAAGAAAAACAAAATGTTTTTAAAATATGTATTTATATTCTTGGGTTAGTTTTCGTTCTCAAACATATAAAGAATGAAGAACTACTTTAAATCAAAGCAAATATGTGCAGAATGTAAACCACCATTTCATGAGGGAGGGAGGAGGGAAGGAAGGATATTAGTAATGAAAAAGAAATATGATGTGTACATATGAAACAAACAGGACTTTCACCTTCTTCCAGCCAAGCTCTGGGGAATTGTTCTGTCCTTCATGCCTGACTGAGAAAGTACTCAATGCTAATAGCTCTGCACTTTGGCTTGAAAAACATGTTTCAGCTGAGTGAGCCTTATTAAAAAAATACACTTTTAAATTGAAGGGATAAAAGGTTGGTGAACTCAGGAATTTTTTGTAAGCTGCCAAAATGAAGAAAAGCTGGAAAACCTTTTGACTTCTGTCATTCTCATCCATTATTTATACACAGAAGGTAGGAAAGGAGTTGAGGCTTTTAACAATGCAAGAATTGTTAAAAGATGTAGTGATGGGAATTCACTCTTGTTAATAACCGTTCCCCTCTCTAATATCATCTTTATTTTTTTGTCACACTTATAATATTTTTTTTTAATCCAGGGAACAAAGGATGGTAAACATAGGATTTTTCTATAATAGCAATTCTTTATCACTTTGAGGCATTACAGTACAGTATCAGTGAGGGTGCATCACAGAGATTCAGTCCAATCTTTTGTATAATCCTTCAATCCTTTATCTCTGTAATGAGAATATATGTCTTCATAGTCCATACTACCAACGTACCTAGCAAATTACAGGATTAGAAAATGGGCAAAGGAGCCCAATAACTGGAGGTATAAAGGGTTATGTATTCAAGGTATAAATGGACTCTTGAACACCTAAAAACTTCCACTACGTGTGGAAGTCACTGTCTATTTTTGAAAGCATTAGGAATAAACATCTATATATGATTAAAACTTTGCAGATAAAACATCACTTTCATGAATAAAATTTCCACACTGCTTAGATAAAATTTCCTAACTGACTGTTTATGTCATTTCATTATGCCAACTATCATCAGATATCAAAGGGAGAGTGGGTGAGAACTGTTCTTGCATCATTTTATTTTTATAAGATTAAAGTGGAAAAGCAAACTGTAGATATTACCTGTTTGTGTGTTTGAGTGTTGTGTATTTCAAAAATGCATCACTGTAAATTATATCAATAATAATAGAGACAATTCAAAGACCAAAATCAAGGAGATAAGATGAAAACAGGAATCAATACAACAGAATTTGTGGCACCGAGGCAGGTTTTACAATGTTTATAAAATTAATGCACATTAGCATTCTTGTTAGAAGTATTTTAGTTATTCAAGAGAGAGGCAGAGTCTGAGAGACAGAAACAGAAAGAAGAAAATATTTAAATTATCTACAAGTTAAAGAAACTAATCAGACAAAGTAGCAGTCATTGGAATGGAGGAAGGAAAAGTCATAGAAGAAAAAAATTACCTAATTAAGATTAAGACAAAATGCATTATAAAAATACCAAATATTACCAAAACTATAGTTATACTTACTAGTGTCCTGTGATTCACACATTTTAATCCAAATCACTATATTTCATATTATCCAGACAGGTGAGTAGATAGATGATACCCAATGACAAACTGACAATATCAGTAATCACTGTAAAATGGTTGCATTTTTATGACCTCTATCTTTCAGAAGAAACTGAGAATAATGCTATGACTAAAGCCCCTGTCACACTGAATCAACGGATGCAAAGATGATGTAAAATGGACAAAAAGGCTTGTCATCTGTTGTGTACTCATTGTGTCATATGTTCTATCCATCAAACATCGGTCAACTGCTATTTCATTCGCTCAAAAAGTTTTGAGCTACACAAAACTTTTTGAGCGGATGAACTTTCTGCCGCGTACGATCTACATTCGCGACACATACGGGCAACAAACATTCTACATCCATTGTCATCCGTTACACGTCCGATGTATCCTCTCAGCATCCTCTGGCCATCCGCGCAAAAAACATCCGCTCCAGCGGAAAGAGGGAGGAAGCGAAAGGTACACAGAACGTCCACACAGCATTAGTAGCAAGGACATAGAAAGGATGAAAACAGATGCATCTCGTATAGTAAAGCATTAAAACGGACAAAACATTCGTATATGGGACGTATCTTGGATATTTAGGATGTCTGGAGGATGCCTAGAGTATGTGGAAGGACACCGAGCGGAAAACCGACATTTCCTATAAAAAGGGGGAGGAAATCACCTGGATCTCACTTTCAGTCCAGCAGACATGGTGTGCAGACCTCTACAGCCTTGCTCTTGCTCTTCCACATCATCCATTGATCTCCACCATGGATCATGCACACTCCTTTTGGTAGCTGCCATCATTCAACACCAGAACCAAGCCCTCTTCAGACTGTTTCACCTTTTCTACGCAAAAAGAAGAAGGAGACGTCCAAGAACTGTCTGGGTCCGAAGATGGATCGGGAGAAGAGTGGAGTTTGGTCTGTATGACAAGCTGATGGTGGAGCTGAGGAATGAAGACACTCGTGCATTCCAGCACTTCATGAGGATGCCACCAGCCATGTTTGATAAAGTTGTGGAGCGTCTGAGACCCAGGTTGACCAAGGCAAACACCAAGTTCCGTCCCAGCCTGGACCCTGGACTCAAGGTGGCACTGACTCTATGCCACCTGGCCTCAGGGACCACATACAGAAACATGCAGTATGCCTGGAGGGTGCCACACAACACCATCAGCATTGTGGTCAGAGAAGTGGTGCAGGCCATCATCGAAGAATACAAGGAGGAGCTCCTCCAGTGTCTCACCACTGAAGAAGGCTGGAGGAAAGTTGTAGAGCAGTGGTATCAGAGGTGGAACTTTCCCCACACTGTTGCAGCCATAGATGGGAAGCACGTGGCCTGCAAAGCTCCACCCAACTCAGGGTCCAATTATTTCAACTACAAGGGCTTCTTCAGCATCATCCTCTTTGCCATGGTTGATAATGACTACAAGTTCATGTACATCGATGCTTCAGGCAACGGGTCAGCTTCAGATGCCCAGATATACAATGCCAGTGACCTCAAGGGTGGGCTGGAATGCAAACTCATCATGGGTTTTCCAGATCCAGACCCCCTCCCCAACGACACACAAGATGTGCCCTACTTCATCGTGGGGGATGACGCCTTCTCCCTCAGAACCTACCTCATGAAGCCCTACACTTCAAGAAACCTCACCCGTGAAAAGAGGATCTTCAAGTACACGCTGTCCAGGGCAAGACAGGTAGTGGAGAACGCCTTTGGCATCCTGGCCAACAGGTTCCAGGTACTTCTCACCACCATGCAGCATTGCCCAGAGACCGTGAGGAGGATCGTGGAAGCTTGCTGCATCCTGCACAATCTCATGCGCACCCGCTACCCAGTGTTGCAGAACAGGCTTGTGGACTATCAACAAGGGAATGGGGACATGGAGCCTGGTGAATGGAGGCAAGGACTAAACCTGATAGACACTGTGCATGTGCAAGGCCCCAACAGAGCTTCATGTGAAGAGAAGAAGCAGTACAACCTCCTGAAACACTGGTGCAACTCCCCAGCTGGAGCAGTGGAGTGACAAGACGGGATGGTAGATCATTAATGGATGCTTCCTTTGAGCCTGTCTCATAACACTGATGAGATTGTGCCATGTATGTTGAGTGGCCTTACAATTAATAGGGCATTAATAAAGAGTTTTGTTTATGTTGAAATGTGTGGATCAATGGTTAAATTGTTATTGATAATAAAGGGCCATATGTGTGGCAGCTGGGAGGGTGGATCATGCAGTCCCACTATGCTTGCACTGGAGGTTTATCTATCCCACAGCTATCCTTACCCATCCCACAGCTATCCATCCCACAGCTATCCTTACCCATCTCACAGCTATCCATCCTATCCTTACCAATCCCACAGCTATCCTTTCCCATCCCACAGCTATCCATCCCACAGCTATCCTTACCAATCCCACAAGCATGCAAAAGCTTAACCCTTTTTTCAAAGTTTTCCCCAACACCTCATTAAGTAAAAAAAAATGAACCAAGTGTGTGAAGCAAAGATAACCTTTATTAATAACAAACTGTATGACTTTCTTAAAAAGCAAAATGACCCAAGTAAAGTGTCTTTAAGCAAAGATAAGGTGAGCAGGTAACAACTCAGTCTCTGGCACTCTTTTCAGTCACTCTGAGGCGTGCCCATGGTCTCAGATGTAAAGGGGCCAGGGACTGTGGAGGTGGCTGTTGCTGGAGTGCTGGTTTGAGGCACCGTTGGGGTGCCTGGCCCCGAGAGTACAACAGGAGATGGTGTATGCAGGAAGCTCTCAGAGAGCTGACTCAGTCCTGTGAGGTTGAGAGGCACTTCCTCAAGGACCTGGGATGTGAGGCCCAACACTGATGACAGATGTTCTGAGGAAGGGCTCGGCTGTGGGGTGGAGGAAGGAGGAGTGTAGTGGGGCTGTCTGGTCTGCAGCTGGGTCAGCTGAGGCATCTGTGGCATCTGTAGCATCCGAAGAACCTAGGTGTGGACTGGGAAGGGCTGCCTCTGCTGTGGGAAGTCCTGGTAGTGGTAGGCTTGGTAGGCGAGGGGCTGCTGAAATTGCGGAAGGGCTGTGACATCACCTGGGGTGGAGGAGCAGACCTGGACTGGGTAGGAGCAGGTTCAGCTAGGCCTGGAGGGTGGTGCAGAAGAGCTGTGATCCTCTCCTCATCGCCTGGTACTGGGCCTCGGGTATGTCCGTGAGGGTCTGTCCCACGTACGTGATGAAGGGCTTGCAGTTGGAGGATGGTATGTCAAAGTGGACCAGCTGGGAGAGGAGATCTGTGCTTGCTTTGATTGTGTCCCTGATCTCCAAGAAGACAGTGTGGCTCTGTCCCTCCAGTCTGCCTCTCTGCCTGCTTTCTGTGGAGGTGGAGCTGGGTGTGGGTGTGGGTTGGTCTCTGGTGGCTGCCTCTTCTTGATCCACCTGAGACAGGGGATCCTCCACGTCCTCTGGCACGGGGAGTGCAGCTGTGGGGGGGAGTCTGTGTCGTGGGGCCCTCCAAACACACCTACCTGGACACGGCTCTCTGTGGGCTGTCTGAGGGAGAGGGTTGACAGAGGGGCTGCTCCTCGGTGGTGGATCTCACCCTCCAGGAAGCTGCACCTGGCCATGACATAGGTCTCCCGGTCAGTGAGCTTGACAGCAGCCTGCCCGGATCTCTTCAGGTGCAGCTTGCCATACCAGGTGTGCATATGCTTCCACCATCCCAGGAGGACATCTGAAGTGTAGCCCAGGCTCTCCGCCCTCTGTCTCCATGCTGCCTGCTTCTGCTTGGTATCATGATAGAGCCTGTGGCCCTTCCTCCACAGGTACTCGTTCTCCCTCAGCCATTCGAGCACCTCCTCCTCATGGTCCTCGGAAATGGAGTACTGTTTCCTCTCCCCCTTCCCCTTGCCTTGCTTCTTCCTCCCCCTGGCAGGGGCTTCAGGGCCTTCAGCAACAGGGCTTTGAGGGCCTTGAGGGCTTTGGGGCTGGACCACCACAGCAGCAGCAGCAGGAGAAGCAGCAGCAGCAGGAGAAGCACCACCAGCACCACCAGCAGCAGCACCAGCAGGAGAAGCACCACTACCAGCAGCAGCAGGAGAAGCACCACCAGCAGCAACACCAGGAGCACCACCAGCAGTAGCAACAGCAGCAGCAGCTTCAGAGTCAGTGCCAGGGGGTGGGATGGTGGTTCTGTCCTTCTTGCCAGGGCTGGCAGGAGTAGGCACAGGCTTTCTCTTCTTCCCCATGGTGTTCTCTCAAGATGTCTCTGGCAGCAGGTCTTTCCTCTGAATGGTGACCTGCTTGTGAGCTGCCTCCTTTTATCTCCGTGGAGCTTCTGCAATTCATCCTCCAAGCATGCGCAGTGAACGCTTTGCATCCGCTAGGCATCCGCTAGGCATCCGCTAGGTGTCCGTGATGCATCCGCGTCATCTGCTACGCACCCACTCCTTCTGCTATGCGTCCGCTTCACTGTTCTCCCCCGGAAGCCCTGTGGAAGTGTCATCCGCTTCCATCCACTTTCATCCGCTAGGCTTCCTACGAACATCCGCTTTACATCCCTGCTACATCCTCCCCATGTCCATTCCTTTCTGTTGTTGTCCGCTCTGTTTATGCAAATTTGGGGCACTTCTGAGAGCCGATAACAACGGATGGAAAATTTGCTCATCCGCTGTGTCCTTTTTCCATACGTTTTGCATCCGTTGGCCAGTTTGACCTAGCCTTAAGGTCTTCAGTTGATTTCAAAATAAAAGTGAAGTTTAATCAGGAACTATGTCTCTCATACTCAGAGTAGTTTGAATGTGGAACAAAAATAATTTAATGACAAGAAAAAAAAAAGCATTTTTGATAGGGAAGGGGATGGGGAGAGAGGATTCTTTTTCAATGAGTTATGATTCTACTTCTGACATACATGAGCTTCTTCTATTTTTGAAGGAATATACTTCTAGTGAAAAAGAAATCCTGTCTGCTTTGGAATTACATCATAATAAAGCATATTTTGCATAAAGTAGATAACAAATTCAGTTGCCAGTACCTCTCTTTCTTTCTCTATTTTTCATCAGGTAATTTTGGAGACTGAAACTGCGAAACTGCTATCAGTCAAGAATAAATAATGATGAGCTAAATGCACCACAATATTTTTCAGCTGAACTGCATTTTTATTGAGTGGGAGAAATATTGTTAATGTTTAGTCAAAATATTCAAGGATGAAGGTTAGACTTCAATACGTGACATATAAGACCACAAAGGCCTTGCATTAATCAAGATAAAAATTTCTAATTCTTATAGTGAATGCAATAGAATTTAGGAATTTAACTTTGTCTAGACTCCAGGTTGTTCCTGAAAGAATAAGTGTCTTCAGCAGGACAGTTGATGAGATATATAAATATTATGCCTTAAATAATAATATTAGATATCTGGAAGCAAATGATTAATTATATTTCCATGATAGCATTATAATTCATGTGTCATTTTGATATCAGTGTAGCTCACTACTGATGCCACCGTCTGAAGGGTTAGTCAGAATGTTCCAAGTGTTTTATAGTTCTTTAGAAAACACAGCTGTATGCTAACCTTGAAAGTGTAATTTGTCAAAGAAGAAGATCAGAGAGGCTCTATAGCTTTCATGGGTGACCAAATGGTGAGACAGGTTCAAATTATCATTTAGTGTCCAGATGAATGCATCTGTGTAACTCAAATCCAACTCCCATGTTGTGCCTGATGATGTATATTGGGGAAGAGATTAATGTCCACTGCTCTCTGCTCACTGAAAATCAGATGAGGTCAATGGATGGAATCCTAGTTTCTATGGTTTATAGGTAACCCATAATAATACTTTGAGTAGAGTTGGAGCAATAAGTTACTCTGCTTGATATGGAAGTGAATAAAATGCAGTGATGTAATTAAGGCAGGACTTGAAGACTAAAATTTAAGGCCTTGAAATCAATAGAGTACTAGACAAATGTACAACACTTTTTCCAAATAATTTTTAAAACCCAGAAGATTGTTAGCTGGTAAAATGCATTGTCTATTTTTTGAAATTATTTTCAGTTTTGTAGTTTTAAATTTCTTTGAGCCTGAACTGTGTTACTTGAATAAGAACATACTGCTTATTCTTAAACTGCATCAATGAAATGGGAATTCAGACCAATTTGTCCAAATTTTACCTCATCTTATGTGGAGTGAAGGAAACAAAAGGATAAATTATAATTAGATAGCTTAAGTAGATGGATAGCTTGTGGATTATAATAAAATAATAAAGGGAAAATAGGAAGAAAGAAGAGGTACAATATGCTGTTAAGGATTTAGACAGCATTATTCAGGAGGTACTGCAAAAGTACTATAACCCAAGTAGGCCTTATGGCTCCAAGGCAAAATACACTTATGTGAAATGGCAACACATTCATTCTTTACTCTGTGTAATTATAGTGCAATTTCTTCCTATCTTTTCTACAGATTTTTGGAAATTTTTGATCCAAGGCAGAAAATTTTCTAATGTTGTTTTCTTTTCAAAAAATAAACAATGAATGCTCTTTTTTTAGAGTTTTTATATAGTTCAAATGCTACAGTTAAAAAAAGGAAATGATGAATGAACAAATATTTTATATTTCATATATATTTCACACTAATAGCACATGTAACCTTTTAATTGGATCACATTTTGCATATGCTCATCTGCAAAGTACAGAAAAAGGAAATAATTGTGGAAATTAAAGGCAGAAGAGAGATGTTTTGGCACACTCACTTTTTAGCTAACTGATTTCTACTGTATTATAATCACTCAGTGTTGATCTTGAGGCTGCGCATTTACATCCAGTCCCTCCCACAGTTTCCAGATACTTAGAAAAGACATTGATAGAATTTCCTAGTTGTTTTGAGTCAAGAAGCATAACTGGATATCATCCATATTGATGAAATCTGACACACCATATGGATAAACAGACTCAACAGTCTTATGTGGACATCAAACAGGTGGTGTTTATAGCATAGAGTTCTGATGTATCCTACACCCTAAAGACCTCAGATTTGACTCTCTCCTATGAAGTCCAATTGGACCCAACCATAGAGTCTGGATGAGTCAGAGGATTACATGGTCAGTGATACTGAAAGCATTTGAAAAGCCAAGAAAAACCATAATTGTTGTACTCCCTCCTTCCAGGTTTACAGATGATCATCAAGAAATCTTACTAATGCTGTCTCAGTATAGATTGAAATCTTACTGATTGGGTCCAGAATAACTAGTTTCCTTCTGAAAGCTCTGTAATTACCCACTACCACCACCATTGCCACATCTCTACAACTTTCCCCAAAGATTACCCTAATGCCACACACTCCTGCAACACTTTGTAACACAATTATTTTCTCTCTGTTCAATTCAATCATCTTCCTTATATTTGTTTTCCAGCTCATTCCATTGATACATTATTCTCATTTCTAATTGCCTTTCTTTCTCTTCTTGAAATCTTTCTACTTTCAGATTAGTTTGTGTTCCGTCCAGAAAGAAGTGTGTGAGACCGGGTTCCAAACAACAACTCTTTATTTCAAACCACTAGGTAAAGAAATGGAACATAGCACAAGCCGCAGCAGCCCTTTATATAGTGGCTAGCCTGCCGGCTTGTGGCCAATGACAGTTATTTAATTCTTCCCACCGTTTGGCGGCTTCCCAGATTGGTTCCTAGCGAACCAATCCATATGTGGCCTTTTCGGCCAATCAGAATGAAGTACTTGGAACCTACCAAGTTCCATACAGAACACCCCTCCCCCTTTAGTTCAGTTCAATGTGGGTGACGTAGTCGTGTAGGTAGGTGGGGCTTTTCCTAGTTCTAGTTGACCTGTGCGGCTCAGTCTTGTTTTGGTCTTCAAGCGGTTCGGATGGGATCGCTGCTTCTCTCGACCTTCTCCATGGAATCTCCTGGAAGGGTGAGTCAGCCATGCCACTCCTGCCTGAGTCTCTCGGGCCGGTTGAGGTGGCTCTGCCGCTCCCTCCTGGTTTGGCTGGGTTGGTTGAGATAGCCTGGCTCCCACCTTCCAGGAAGTCCTCACTTCACTCTCCTGCTATCGGACTTCTTTCTTGTGGTTCATCTCACCATGAGTGCTCTTTTTGTTTGGTTAGATTGTCGTTTTGCAGAGTTTGTTGTCTTGCTATGGGAGGTTCGTCTCTCCCTTTTTTATTTATTTGTACTTCCCCCCCACCCCTTGGTTGTTTTTTTCATCAGAATTTATTATTTTCAGTTCTGTGGCAGTTTTTCTTTCAAGGTTGTGGGAGCGAAGCTGGTCTATGTGCCACTTCCATTCCCTCCTATCATCTAGCGTTAGTCGGTAGGACTGGGGGCCTGTGACTTGTGTGATGGTGGCTGGCAGCCATAGAGGGTCCCCAGTAAGGTTCTTGGCATAGACTAGGTCGCCGATTTTGAAGGTACGGTATTTGCTGGAGGAGTCAGGGGGCTTGTCCCATGTGTAGGTGGGGTGTAACCTGTCCAGGTAGGACCGTAGTTTCCTACCCATTAACAGTTCAGCTGGGCTTTTATTTGTAGTGCTACTTGGGGTAATATGTTGCAAGGTTAGGAGTCAGTTGAGTTTGTCCTGCACGTCCCTCTTGTCCATTCTCTCTAGGCCCTCCTTAGTATATCTAACCATACATTCTACCCTGCCATTCGCAGCTGGATGGGTTGGCGTGGTTAAGGCATGATGGATACCCTGGGCAGCCAGGTATTGTTCAAACTGCAAGGCAATAAACTGAGGGCCGTTGTCCGAAACCAATACATCTGGTAGCCCATGCGTCACAAACAGTTTGTTGAGCTGTTTCATGACAGGCTCGGTGGTTGTGGAGGCCATGAGGAGGAGTTCAAATATGCATCAACCACAATCAAAAAGGTGTTCCCCTTTGTTGGCCCAGCGAAGTCAATGTGCATCCTAGACCATGGACCCCTGGGAGTTTCCCAGTCCCAAATTGGTGCCTGTGGGGGGGTAGGCCTCGCTTTCTGACAGGCATGGCATGTTGCAACCCAGTGTTCAATGTCTTTGTCCAGCCCTGGCCAACAGACGTAACTTCTGGCCAGGGCTTTCATCTTAACTATGCCCGGGTGACCCTCATGCAACATCCTAGTATGGTTTCTTGTAGGCTGCTTGGGATTACCACCCTGTCACCCCATAAGTTGCACCCCTTTTCAATAGACAGCTCGGTCTGTCTGGTACGGAAAGGTTTAAAAGTCTCCGTTTTTTTATTTTCCTCTGGCCAGCCTTTACCTACCCAGTTCAGTATGCGCGCTATCAAAGGGTCCTTGGCTGTGGCTCTCGCAATGTCGGCTGCAGTCAGCAGTAGCTCTCAGGAGGTCTCAAGTTGAAATGTGGAGGTAGTTGGAGCAGGGTCGTCTTCTGTGATGGGCAACAGGGAACGTCTCAGGGCGTCAGTGTGCGAGATGGCTTTGCCAGATTTGTGGAGTAGCATGTAGGAGCAGGCAGCGAGGAATTCAGACCACCTCGTCATTCTAGGAGACAGAATGTTCAGGGTTGGCTTGTTTCCTGCTAGGATTCCAAGGAGAGGCTTGTGGTTGGTTACAATAGAAAAGAGTCTACTGTAAAGGTAGTCATGGAATCGTTTGACCCTGGTGACTATTGCCAGGGCTTCTCGATCAAGTTGGCTGTAATTGCGTTCCGACTTGGAGAGTATCTTTGATAAAAGGCGACCGGTGCCTCTCTGCCGTCTGGAAGCTGGTGACTCAGGATGGCACCTACCCCAAAAGGTGAAGCATCGCAGGTGACCGTCAGAGGCAGGGTGTTGCTAAACTGGATAAGAATGGTGTCTGACGTTAATAGGTCCTTAATACCTTGGAAGGCTCTCTGTTCCCGGTGGCCCCATGTCCAAGCATTTTTTGGGGGGGAGGGGAAGCCGATGTAGGGGTTCTGCTATTGTCACCTTATGGGGTAGGAACACATTGTAAAAATTTATGAGGCCTAGGAACGCCTGGAGATCGGTTTTGTTTTTTGGTCTGGGAGCGTCTTTGATAGCCTTCACCTTCTTTTCAGTTGGGTGAATGCCTTGCTCATCGATTAAATATCCCAAAAATTTGAACCGCTAACCGGTTCAAATTTTGGGGATATTTAATCGTTGAAGTATGGGACGACACATTGATTCCGTTTAGTAGACGTTCCGTGAGGCTTTGGAAAATGCCTGGGGCAATGCTCACACCGAATTGGAGGCGGTTACATTTGAATGCCCCTCTATGCGTTACTATCGTTTGTGCCTCTGCTTTTATTGGATCAACGGGTAGCTGCTAATAAGCTTGTGCTAGGTCGAGTTTTGTGAATATTTTTCCTCCCCCTAGCGAGTGCAATAAATGTTGCACTACTGGCACTGGGTATGCACTTTGTTGGAGCGCGTGGTTCAGGGTTGCCTTATAGTCCCCACAAATGCTCACTGATCCATCTGGCTTCACCAGTGTGATAATAGGGGTTTCCCACTTGGTGTGGTTGATTGGTTCTAAAACCCCTTGCGCTATCACCTTATTTAGTTGTTTGTCAATTTTTGGTTTAAGCATGAATGGAACACGTCTGGCCTTTAAACGAATGAGGGTTATTTTCAGGTCTAGGCTAAATGAAATTGGGGTCCCCTGGTACTTGCCTAGAGTCCTGTCGAATACATCTTTGAATTTGTGGAGTAGGTTCTCCTCCCAGTTGGTAATAGTGATGTGGTTGATCCCGATCATCCCAATTCCCAGAGGCGTGAACCATTCGATTCCTAGCAGACTAGGGAAGTCACGGTCGATCATAGTCAGAGGCAAGACTTTGGCATGTTGTTTAAATTCAATTAAAAAGTGTCCAAGGCCAACTACTGGGATTCTATTTCCCTGATAGTCTTTTAGCACAAGTTTTTGTTTCTTTAGTTTTTTCTGCTTGATGTTTGGAATTAGGTGCTGGATGGTATTCCAGGATACCATCGATAGGAACGACCCTGAGTTGACCTCCATCTCGCAGGGTCTCCCCTCAATGCTCACCTCTATCTGCATCTTCTTTCCACTTTCCACCCTGGCATTAGCGATGGTGACTGTCTGATGCGTTTCTTCTCTGTCACTGGTTCTTTTATTGCAGTTCCATTGGTTGCCGGCTTGTCTGTCACCGTGTCTGGGGGAGGTGCTGCCACATCTTTTTAGACTATAGCTTTTTTTGTTGTGGCAGACCTTTTCAATGTGCCCCCTTTTATGACAAGCCCGGCATATTGCATCGAGGAACCTGCATTCAGACCGCGGGTGATTGCCTCCGCAGCCCGCACATTGAAATTCCCACCAATTCTTCCTCTTTTCATGCCATTTTCTATCTGAATAGAGTCTATGGACATCTTCATCATCTTTGGTGTCACTCTGAGTTTCGACATCCTCATGGTGAGTTGTCGCTGTGGGCTGTTTCTTTCCTCCCTCTGCCTTCTTCTCCCTGGTTTGGGTCAGCAGGTCTGGAACTGCATTCATTTGCCACATGGTGGCTGCTGACTTTTTTGCTGCTTTGGCAGCAGTTGCCTTAGCAATGGCCTCGGCCATGGTTATGTTCGGCCTGTTGAGTAGTTTGCTCTGAAGGGTAGAGTCTTTCAGGCCGAGGACTACGTGGTCTCTCATAGCCTCGTCCATGTTTTGAAACTCACATGCCCCTCCAATGTGTCTCAAAGCTGCCACAAAGTCTGCTATGGTTTCATCCTCATTCTGGTCCCTTTTGTAAATTTCATGTCTTTTGATTAGATTGGAGACCACTGGTGCATAGTGTGTTTGGACCAGGTCATCTGCTTGACATCTCTGGGTTTTGCTGGCGCCTTCGCTATTTTGAATATGGCCAGTCTGCAGTGTGTAAGGAAGACAGCCCTCTTCCTTTGATCTGAGATTTCTTCCATCTCATTGCTTTCTAAGAACATAAGAAAGCGATTGATATACGATTCCCAATCCTCTACATCTGGATTGAAGGTTGTGGGCGGTGCGTTGTTACCAGCCATCTCTTTTCGCTCGGTTCAGATCGCTGCGTGCTTCGGTCTCTGCTTCTATGATGATCCCATCCTCATCAACAGTGTTCCATCCAGAAAGAAGCATGTGAGACTGGGTTCCAAACAACAACTTTTTATTTCAAACCGCTAGGTAAAGAAACGGAACATAGTCCAAGCCGCGGCAGCCCTTTATATAGCGGCTAGCCTGCCGGCTTGTGGCCAATGACAGTTATTTAATTCTTCCCGCCATTTGGCAGCAGGCCCCATATGTGGCCTTTTCGGCCAATCAGAATGAAGTACTTGGAACCTACCAAGTTCCATACAGAACAGTTTGTTTCATTTCTTTCTTTTTCTTCTTGGATATGCTGGATCTGGGATCTAAAATATCTGCCTTTCATTTAGATCCTTTCAATATCTTTGCATCTCTCATCAATTCTCCCATAATCAAATCAGTTCATTCCTTTTCTCAAACACAATACATAAATAAATGTAAGTTTAATCTGTGTATTTTAACAAATAGACTTTTTATATTCCCTAGTTACCATTCTCCTTCATTCTAGGATGCCTAAATCAACCAATTACTTTCTTTGCAGTCTCTTGTCTCAGTCCCACCTGCTGTCTTTATCCTACCAGTTAAAATAGTACATGCAGTACACTAACATCCTGGAGAATATGTTGAATTGTATGGTGAAAATAAAACAAAGCAAAAACAAATGATTGAGTTTAGTAAATTCTACAATTTTAAAATTGTTCACCAAAAATGCTTTTTCATGTTTTCAGTCTTGCTGAAAAAAATATACTTTAGCAATAAAGAAATGCAAACCTGTAATAAAGTTATTGGGGTATACTATATCAAAATAAAGCTGCAAAAAACAAAGGCCTAATTCTTAACATTTTCTTTTCATATGAAAAAAAAATCCCATATTATTCAATAAAGTATAAAATGAGAGCTGTAGTTACATTTTCATGGTGTAAAATTATTATTAAAAAATAATTATCTGGTCATAAAGTTACAGTTTTAGGCCTACAAGATTTATTCAATTTCCTTTTTGAATTCTGACTTTCAAGGACAGCCTTGGATATTGGATGTCTTTTCCTTTTTTATTATTATTATCTCTAAGGCATTATTTCTTATATGAGATCATAAGGGAAAAGCCATGCTAAGTGATACATAAATTTACATATCAAATCAAAACTTTTATTATAGCCTGTGGACCAGAAAGCACAACAATAAAACACATGTAACTTTAATTAACAATAAAGTGTTTTTAAAACACAAAAATGTACAGAAAACACCCTCTTGTAGTAACTATAGTACAAATTGCAGTGGCATTTTTTTTGTTAAATGTCTATAATAGGAAGGATGCACAAAATCAAGCAGGAATTCCACAGAATCATTTTCATGTGGATGTAAGCACTTCTGGAAATGGATGTTTAAACTGTCTCCACAGAACTGCAGAAGACAGAGCATCTGACTTGGCTGAGGTGACAATATTTCAGAATTAGAATTGAAGAGATAATATGCCCATTTTAGAAGAATCCATAAACTGTTGAGTTGGCTACTAGTCTTACACTGGTTTGAAAATCAATACCTCAAATATGCTGTTTAAGATAACTACTGGCATTTTCAAGTCCTAATGGACAGAGAGTTTTCAAAAAAGAAATACCCTGAGGACTAGAGTTTGCTATTACTTTTGTTAGTCAAGTTGATTTAAATTGTCTATGACAGTTGAAATCATATCCACCAGAGAGGAAAAAAAACAACAACCCAGTTTGAACCAGAAATTAAGGAGACAGAACCAGGCTCTGGCACTGACAGAAACCAAATTTGACTGTAATGATAAAACAGTATTCTTCTTGTATCTTGGAACTATAAGTATTGATCTTATAAATTTAGACAGGACAAATTTAAGAATACTAAACTTTATAAAAATGCAAATTGAAACACCATAAAGAAGCAGAGTGATGACCTTAACATGACAAACCTTGCAAGTTGCAGGGATAAAATGTGCCATCTTTGAACTGAAGAATCTTTAAGATAGTAATGGAGACACATTGATCCACATCTCTTGCCTGAAAAAATGCATGCTGAAAGATAAGGAGCTTGGAAATGCACCCCAAGATGTTTATATGTTCATGCCTTCTCTGCAGCAGTCTCACTAATTTGCCATTTAGCACATTAGCTTTTTGATAGTTCAGAACAAGTTGTTCTGTTAAGCAAAAGGAAGCCAATGTCCTTCTCATTCTCCCCTAGAAGATAAAACAAAATTACCACATTACAACAATTACTACACTAAATTCACAGTGTCACACTCTGGTCACCCCCAGCCCTGGTTTAGCGAAGGGGAAAAAAGTTGTGATATGTCACGTGATGACAGTGTGTCATTGAAAGTTTGACATCTCTGGGGTAGACTATATCCTTGACTTATCCTCTTTTGATGGAAATGGCTGCACAAAGGTACCCCTGCAGAAAATAACTCACTCTCAATGAGTTGTTAGAATAAAGACTCTGGATAAGAAAGAGCAATCTTTTCCTTTGATACAGAAACTTATTTAAAATCCACAAAGAATACAAAGGGTACCTCTGGGAAGGAAACGTATTTTTCAGCTAAATGGTGCAGTCTGACAGTGGTCTTAAAAAGTTAAAAAGTCCCCTCTAAATCCCAGCTGTCCTCAGTAGTGATATTTTCACTTTGAACTCAATCTAACAGTTTTAAATAAAGATACTTTGCATATAGTTTGCATGTTGTATTAAGCAAACTAACTGGTCTATAATTGTCAGGGTTACATCTATTTCGTATACTATTTTAAACAGGAATAAACTATGGCCTCATTCCATTAGAATGGAAATGTCCTGTACTATTAACATGAGTAAAAAAAGAGCAGCCAGCACTGGGACTCATCAATCTTTACTTCCTTTTAGCAACTCTGGAGGGATAGAATCACCTCCAGAAGGTTTCCTAGATTTCAGTTGTAAACAGGACTCTTTCGCTATGACACCAATGGCCATTTGGGAGAAGTCACCACTGGGTGGAGAACCACCACTGGATTATTTAATAGTACTGGATTTAAAATGTTCTAAAAGTAACTCTCCCAAATATGTGCAAGCATTTGGCAGATGAGATGTGAATAACAATTCATAGGAGAGCATTTAATAGGCACCAGAACCAAGCAGGGTTCTTAAGTTTAGCCAGTGCAATTAATCTCCCTCCAGTCCTCTTCCAGAGCTAGTTCTTTCTTAGCTTTTACAAGTACTTTATAAAAATGTCTTATGCTCTCTCAGTGACTGAAGGGAACCTAATGAGTTGTCAGATAAAAAAGTATATATTGTAGTAAGAAGAGCCTTTTTGTTTAACAATATGTATGATTTTCCTTCATTCATTCTCTTGTCCCAGCCCCAGACTGGGATCCATTGCCTGGTGTGCTCAATGGATCCATTGCCTGGTGTGCTCTTGCCCAAAATTGAACACACTGAAGTGATGTTTGTATAAATAAAGTTTATTCTGCAGAAAAAAAGAACACAGATATCTCTCAAAGTCTGTATAGCCCACCAATGCTTACTTGGAGCTTTTATAGAGAAGTTAATACAGGTTACACGTGTTTGATGTCATAGGATCACAGAATCTTTTTCCTGTGTCCTAGTGTCAATATCTCAGCTTTTCCCTCTATGCATAATGCAATATTCTGCAAATCTATTTCTAATCTACACAAAGTTTTCCATATTCCATAACTCTTCAGCTAAACTTATTTTAGCAATCCATTTTTAGCACTACCTTCTGTAAGCGTTTCCTGTGGATATCTTGTGCTTTGTTCCATAATTCACTTACATTTTCACAAACTAAGCACTTTGTCTAAGTACTAGCTTTGTCTTAAAAGCTAAAGCTTTTCTGATCTTTTATTAGGAATTTGAGCCTATTCTATCACCTTCTTTTCTCTATTTTATTTTCTTGATTTACATACTATTTAAATAGTATGTAAACAGTATAAACAGTTTACATAAGTCGTATAAACAGTATAAACAGCATAAGTAGTAGCTAAACAGATATCAATATTCCAATTTGTATCATTCCAACTCATTGCAGGAAAAAAAAGTCCTACTTTATGTCATTAGTCAGAAGAGCAGGCTGTTTTTATTTTGATTTCATTGTTCTTCCATGGCAGTGGTTTTTTTATATTGTCAGAGAGGTGTGAAATAGTTGTAAAAATTGCAAACCACAAGAATCACCTATCTCTATTTCCAGGGAGGTATTTATAGCTAGAAATTATTGATTTAACTGTTGTATTTTTAAGTTGCTATTCAACATATAACAGTACCATTGTTCTATTATTCCTGAAGCAGAATAATAACTGTAACTCGCTAGGTTGACCAAACAATATGAACTCCAAATGATTGAATGCTACGGAGGAAGCTTATTCCTGTAGTATTGCTAGCCATTGCTATGCTAATATTGTTTCAGATGCTCAGAAGTTCATCTTTTGAAAATCAAAAGCACAGCAATTTTAGGGTCACAGTGTATATAAAGTCATGATTGACTACTTTTTCCACATTGTGTAAATTTGTTTTGTTGAATTCCAACTTTACAGTATAACTATAAGTCAACAGTTTATGCAATCCTTCATATTCCTAAGAAAGTGGGAATTGAATAAGTTGTTTCTACCACATTTAAAAATCCTGGAGAAATGCAAATTGCATTTGAACTAATTTTCCATGAATCAAATTGCCTTTGATTCATAGAAAACTTTAGCAAAATTAGTTTACATCTGGAATTTTAGTTGTCATTTCAACATAATTAAAAAAACACAATGTTCCTTTTTTGTTTATACTGTATCTATTCTAGCAGCATAGCAAGGAAGAAAACAAGCACAATTTTGCATGTAGAGAGATATTTACATTTTGAGACTATTCCTGCTCACAGATACCATAACTCTGACAGAGGTAGCTTTAAGCTGAGGAATTTTCTCTCTTCTTTTTAAACGTTCTTACTTCTGCAACATGGCAAGATACATCAGTAGAGTGAGAGTCCATGGAGTCTGTAAGTGCTAAAACTATAATTACAAGGAGTCTGGAAATAAAATACAAAAGTCATAGGACTGCAGATTAGTTTATGGTGGGATGTGTATAGAGAAATAGTGCTTCATCATCTGAAGTACCACCCTTTCAAATTTAAACAGAAAACAAAAGGGATTAATTTACTATATAGAGTCAGGAACTGGAATCTTCTAGGATTTATCCAGCAGGTATTATTTGCCATTCACTGTTTGTTAGCCCTGGCTAAGGAGTTCCCAATGAGTCAATTTGCTTCCTTGTAAGATGTTCCTTTGAGACCATGGAGAGACAACCAGTGGCACATCTAAGGTAAACCAACTTCCTATACTGAAGGTCATTTAGAATATTCTATTAACCATTTACAAAGCAGAACTTTTCCCGATTTTAATTTCCTTCTCTTACTGTATTTCATTACCAATCTCTGCATCTTTCTTCTATGACTTTGCCTAAACCTTGATAATTCAAGCCAGCAGCTGCTACTAACAAAAATAACACAAGCTATCAAGACTTCTGCAAAACAGAGAAGCCTAGTGTTGTGTACATGTTATGTTTGACAGCAGGGACGTCAAACTCGCATTGTCACAGTGGCATCATGTGACATGATTTTTCCCCCTTCGCTAAACCAGGCATGGGCATGGCCAGCAATGTGATGCATGAAGCCCACAAGTTTGTTCTATAGCTTTATTTCCTATGCACTGTGTATCTTCCCAATTACTAATCATCAAGAAAACTTTGAAATGATATATGAGGATGTGTGTAACCTTGGCCATTCCATCTAACTATAGCAAAGAAACATCTTTAAAAAGTCTGAATGTGTATTTCCATGGCAATACACATTCAGATATTTTATTTTGGCAGGCAAATATATGTAGAAAGCATTCCTTCTATGAACTGAAAGAATGAAAACTTTATTTTTTCTCAATTTATTTGAGAGGTTTTGAAATGTATGCAACAATTCAAATCATGATGGAGTTATAAATAACTTAAATGAGAGATTTGTTAGTTGTTTTCAGTAATAATGCAATCCTAAAACAACTGGAACTTATTGGCATTGACAAAATCACCATGAGTCAATGGCAAAAGGCAGATTTACTTGGAAGAGCTTACCTCCTGTAACAACATCTGCTTATCCCAAACACTTGTGAAACATAAAAATACCAAATCCAGTCAAAACATCTTTCTGACTGACTGTAGCAAATCATAATAATAACATATCCCAAAGATGCTTTTTTTCAAAAGGCAACTGGACTTTCTGGTTTTTCTTTAAAAATCCAAGAAGCTTCTTTAGCTGTGACTGGATGGTGGGGGAATACAAGGATTTATACTTCTTGCAGACAACTGGTCATTTGCATTTTAGCAAGTCATTAAGGTCACAGGGTTGTTTATCTGTGAATTAATTTTGTGAGTTTGCTTGCAAGCAAATTTTATGTGATAGACTGAGCCAGCCAATGGCAGATAGATAGATCTCTGAATGAATTTGTGATTCTGTGAGCAACTCAATCATTGCCTGATTTTGGGTAAAAATTGCTCTTTATTAAAAAAAAAATCAATATATAAATATTTATAATCTTTACATACAAGCCATGCCCAGCCAGTCACACCCACAAATTAGGCCATGCCCATAGAACCAGTTAGTGGTCCCTGGGATCTAAAATTATAGTTTGGTGGTCCCTGAGGTCCAAAAGGTTGGTGACCCCTGCTCTAAATTATTCCCTTGGTTTTGCTGTTCACTGAAAATGAAAATGGTAAGAAAACCAGCAGAGCATGATTTGCAACATTTTTAATATTTATGGATTTCTTCAAATGACTAGAGCATCAACATACCACTACTTTTTTTGGTTAGAATAGTCTATTAAGACAAAAGATTTAAACAGATACAGGTTAGATATTTCTTTAGCAGGTTTCTATCTGGGATGTTTATGAACTCAGTCTTGACTCACTTTAAAAAAAAAAAATACTTGACTATGATTGGGTAAAGATGTGCCATTTAAGTTATTTTTAGTGGAATAGTGCAGGTTATTGATGTTTCTTCTTCCAGTTTTAAAATCATGCTAATCTTTCAATACAGTTTCCCTTGAAATATATTCACCCTTCCAATCCAGCTTCCTTTAATATATATTCAGCATGTATGTTGAATAAAGCAGGGAGGAAAATACAGGTTTGTTATACTTTGCCACCTGGGAGACAGTTCATTTTGTCAACTTCAGTTCATACTGTAATTGTATGTAAATTTCTCAGGAGAACATGAGATGTTCTGAGATTCCCATTTTTCTGAGCACTTTCCACAGCTTGAACACAGTCGAAGGCTTTTCCATAACTGATGAAGCATACACTATTTTTATGTACTTTTGGCTTTCTCAATTATCCAGTGTGAATCAGTAATAATGTCAAGTGTTCATCTGCTTTTTCTAAAGCCAGCTTAAATATGTGATATCTATTTTTCCTTATAGACTCTAATCTACACTGAATGATTCTAAACATAATTTCCTAACATGTGAAATTAAGGATGTTGCAGGATAGTTTGCACAACATAGTATATTACCTACTTACCTCTCCCCTCTTTTGCAGAACTCCTCAGCTGCCTCTGAGAGCTTTTTTTCAAAATGAATTCACATCAGGAGACATTGGGATCCAGTTTTGGGAAAGCCCTTTCAGGCTTTGCATAGACTTGTTTCTTTTCCTTTATTATTTTTACAAATAACTCAAGGTAGCAAATATATCTAATACTTCTTCCTCTTCCTCCTAATTACCTTTAGCTTGTGACTACTATTTAATTTTTGGCAAATCAGCTGACAAGTAATTTATATGTTTAAATTAACCAAATTTGATCTTCCTGGATAGACTTATTAAATTATCCTTAATATTATAGATCTACAGTATTTGCAAAGTAGCATTAAAATGACACACATTGATATTGACCAGCTATTGAATGTATCTCTTTTTAAAACAAAAATTGATTAAATCAGAAGGTAGTTGCAAATATAATTGTTTCTCCAGAAATACACAAACTGGATCAGTTATCCTTTTTTCTTTCATTAATATTCACTCAAACTTATTTTGTTTTGAATGTTAACTAAATTGGAAATAAATCATTTTCTTTGTAATGGAAATGTCAGAACAGCCATGCTGGAAATCTAGTCCAGGAATAAAGTGAGTTTCATCTCCACAAATGCTAGATATTTCGCATACCAACCTGTACACAAGGCATGTCAAACTCAATTTCATTGAGGGCTGCATCAGGCTTGTGTTTGACTTCAAGAGGACAGGGTGGGTGTGGACAGTGTGGGAGTAGCCAGCTTAATGTCTCTCATGTCAGGGGTGTCTGTGGGGGCACAAGCGCCAGAGCAAACAGGCTTCTGAGCTCCATTTTCAGCTGTGACAGCCTCCTGCAACCCTCTGCCACCAAAAATGGAGCTCAGAAGAGCTGCCCACAGCCCTCACAAACTCTGTTTTTGGATATGACAGCCTCCAGAAACATCTGCCAGCAAAAATGGAGCTTCATTTTTGCTGGAAGAGGCACCACGGGCCAGTCCTTTGCTGTTTCCAGGTTGGTCCATGGGCCAGATCTGACACCCCCAGGCCTTGAGTTGTATACCTTTATGCTGGAGGAAATCACAACTAGTAAATGGGCATCTATTTTACAATAACTTGTCCCAATCATTCAACATAGTCAGGAGTCAAAAAGAGAACATTTCTGAAACATCTGAAAAAAAACCTGGCCTTACATTTTTATTGCCTTAATAGAAATCCTATCAGGATAAAAATTATCCTAACTATAAATAGACAGAATTCAAAGTCATGCAGAAAAGGATCTGCTTCTTTAAGGGGTTTCTAGTTTTAACAATTCTACAGTTACATGTTCAGTATAAATACCTGGACACTTGTACCCTGTTGATACTCAATCTTCATGCTACCTCAGTTGCCTATAATATACAGTAGTCAGTATAAGATAATTACAAACAACAGACCAGCATTTTAGCAGGAGCTGGGGAGGCGGGGGGAATGCTACTATTCTTTGAGCTATAAAGTCAGAAGCCCTCTGTTTCTCTTTGTTCATATCAATTCAGTAAGATTTAATATTCTGGTGTTTTGAAGAATAGTTTTGCTTACTTTTGAAACATTTCAACATGCATGTATGCTTTGATGCTGTTTTTCAAAGGGACTACAATTCATAAAGACACACAATTCTTTTTTTTTAAATGGATTTCTGTGATGTTTCAAGACCAAAGCACTTCTTAGTTCCATTTGTTACACCTATGGAGTAAGCACCTTAGATTTTTGTATTTTTTCAGAGTAAAAATATCCTCCCAATATCTAAAATAATGGTGGTTTTTAGAAGACTGTTAAGCATAACTAATGTAATTTACTTTGCTTAATGTCAAACATGAACTCATACTACAACAGAAGTACTCTAAATGTCAACACAAATCAATTTTGCAAATGTCAGTTCGACGTTAATGAAAATCCAGCTCTCTTGTCAAGGATGCCTTCCTAATTCTTAATAAATGTTACAGCAGTTTACATCATAGCCATTTTATACCACAGGAAATATTTGCTGCTGCATTCTGATTAGAACATTGTTTCTCATACATTCAGAGAAATCATTTACAAGACTACACATCTTAATGGCATAGAAAAAATGGCAAACACATGTAACAGACTTATAATACACTAGCACAAAAAGAAGCTATGTATTGTTTTACATAAAAGTGTAAACAGATTCAGATAGACAGATAGATAAACAGATAATTCAGATAAACAGATAGACAGATTCAGAGAAATACTGATGTTATAAACATAGGAATAAAAACCAAACAAACAAATCAAAATACAAATTAATGCTCTAAGAGTATATTGTACTCTTAGACACCATGTCAAATGGCAGAACAAAGTCTGGAGACTTTTCTAGAAGGCCAGAAGTGATGTACCCATTGCTTCTATAACTGAGTTGCTATTATTATTCATTTTCCTTCCCTCCTATCAGCATTAGATCTTTCTCCAGAGAGCTAGATCTTAAGGGCCAGAGTAGGATAATTTCAATCCAGTCATATGTGTCTCAAATGAGAACTCTTGATTGATCTGTTTGATGACTCATAGGTTTATTTTCTTCACGTTCCACAGTATTCTCTGGAGTCTTCCTCAGCACAAATGTTCAGAAGCCTCCATGCTCTTTCTATCCTGCTTCTTTCAATCCAACTTTTGGTTTTGCTTTCAGTTTCACAGGAAATACTCTGACTTACACAACTGAGTTCTTTATAGACATACCACGAACTCTTTTCATGCTAGTCTGTGCATATTTTTCCTGTTTTCCTGTTGATGGTTGATCCTAAATGGCAAAAGCTATGCACCACTTTTATATTGTCAACTGTCAAGATAGTATCATCAGCATAGTGCAGTTTATTGATGCTTCTTCCAAAATCCAGGTAGTAATCATAATTCATAGGTTGGTGCAAATATTCCACTTTCATAAAGCTTATAAAATTTGGGATTCTTCCTTTTTTATTCTATTTTTTAAAAATTTAAAATATAAAATACAATTCAAAACTTCAAAAAAATTCTTTCAAAAAGAAAAAACAAAGGAAAATAATATGTTTAAAAGACCTTAAGAGAAAGATTTACGTAAGAAAATAGGGTATTTGGAATTGAGCAGCAGAAGAGAGAATTTGAAGTTGAACTGTACAAATTCTGTGCAGGTAATTACTAAAATGTATAAAATTGCACTGAAATTAAAAAAAAAAACAAATGAAAGAGTATATGATAAAATGAGCTAAGACATAACTTATTCATAAAATAGTATAAAAATATGTGGTTAAAAGATTTGAAGTTCATGTTATGCTAGTACTTTAGTTAGAGCCATGGCAAACTATTTTTCTATATGATTACTGCTGCAAGATGACCATGTGAGTAAACATGGAAAGTTTGGAAATGCCCACAATAGAGGGTAAAAAATGATAGAATTAGCAGAGATGGAAAAATTAGTTATTAGATTTGAGAAACATCAACAAAAATATTCATGATTAAGAAACCCCTTATGCATGGTTTGCTGAAAAAAAAGAGAAAAATGAATTAGGGATTTATGGTTTTAAATATTAGAAATATGGAAAAAAAAGAAAGTAGGAAACTATGAGGTAATTCCAGGAGGAAGAATTAAAAATAAATGTATAACTCAAGAAGATTGGAAGCCATATCTTGTAATCTTTCTCCTCCATTTTCTTTCTTTCCCTTTCCCTATTTATTTTTATTTATTTTTCTATTTTTTTCTCATTACTTATTTTTTTCATATTTTTTAAAATTTTCTCTTATGATTTTTATTTTGTTAATTTTTTAAAATAAAAACTATATGCAAGAAATTAAAACAAGACAAAGATTTAATAATCTAAAATAATTTTAATAGTTATAATGAAGAATAGAGTGAATAATTTTGTGCCCATGTCTTCATATTTAAATCTGTTACTGTATGCATGTGCTTTCTAATAATATTATTAGAATGTTGAATTATTGTTAGAATAATTATATTCAAAAGTTGTCTTGGAGGTCTTAAGCTTAATTTTGCTCCTTTTCCTATTTTTAATGTTATAAACTCTTTTAAATAAATTACTAACACCTAGGTCCCTTTAGGTTGTTTCTAACTTAAATAGGTTCTTAAAGATTCTGCATTGTTATATTAGAATAGTTTGTTTTCATTTTGACTTTTCCACTTATTCTTTTTGAGATGGAAAGAAGTGGGAAGAGAAAAGAATATCTTACTGCCTAACATTTCTCCTTGGGGAAGAAAAGGAAAGGTATCATGTTATAATTCAAGATAACTAGGAAGGGAAAAGTTGGACTTCAAAAAGGCAGGTTTTAATGAATCCAGATGAAAGTTGTGCTATAGCTGAAAATCCAAAATAATAAATAACAAAAAGTAGTATGTAGATCCTGAAAAATATACCAGGATCATAGATTCAACCAATTCTGGTGAGAAGGAAAGACAGTAAAAGCTTTAAGAGGGCGGTATAGATGAATACTTAGTTTTCACTGGCAAGCTGTGAAGTTTTTTTTTTTTTTTTAATACATATGTGTATGGGGAATGCAAGAGGGACTAATAACTAAGGAAGAATACAGAGTGATAGTTCAAATCTCTACGAGTGGAGTCAGGAAATCTACCTCTTATAGCAGATGAGGTTGGCATGAAATGCAAAATATAAAAAGGAGGTTGGGAATAGGCTCAAGGTAAAATAAGAATAAAATGGGTGCTCATCTGAAACACAGAGAAATAATAATAGGGAAGAGAACAAAGGCAGGACCTCCGCTAAGTCTGTTTTATTTTTATCACACAAAACTTGGTTGAGCAAAGGGTGAGAGAAAGGTATTCCAGAAATGATAGAAGGTTTCATAGAATTTATTTTGCTGCCTTTAATGCATTTAAGTCTCCAGGTTCTGGCAAATTACATCTCAGGGTATTGAATGAACCAGTGGTGAGATTCAATTTTTTTAACTACCGGTTCTGTAGGCGTGGCTTGGTGGGCGTAGCAGGGGAAGGATACTGTAAAATCTCCAGTCAGAGGTGGTATTTTCCGGTTCCCCAATCTACTCAAAATTTCTGCTACCGGTTCTCCAAAACTGGTCAGAACCTGCTGAATACCACCTTTGAAATGAACCAAAAGAGCCATTGATTGTTCAATATTCCTACAGAATGAGGGGAAATATCAATTTACAAATATTGTGTAAGCAATATTTACTAAATATCCAAAATGGAAGTGGAGCAAGCTGGTCCTGAGTTGAAATTAAAATAAAGATATTCAGGTTTAATATTGGGGTGATTCCCTGATGCAAACTGCTGTTAAAGGCCCTGTCATACTGCCCAACGGATGCAAAACAGACACAACGGACGAGAAAAATGTTCCATCCGTTGTTATCCGCTCTCAGAAGAGGCAAAAATTTGCATAACCGGAGCGGATAACACGGACGCGGGGAGGACGCAGGGCAGATGGAAAGCGGATGCGGAACGGAAGCCCAGCGGATGGAAACGGATGAGAGCAGATGGCACATCCGCAAGGCTTCCGGGGGACCTCAGCAAAGCAGATGTGGAACGGATACAGCGGATGCACAACGGATGCACAGCGGAAGCCTAGCGGATGCCGAGCATTAATTGCGCATGCGGGGAGGATGCATTGCGTCAGCCCCGCGGATATAACGGAAGCAGCTCGGAAGCAGGTCGCCATTCAGAGGAAAGACCTGCTTCCAGACACATCGACTGTCTTGCCTGTCCTGCCTGCATGTCTGCCTTCAAGCCTTGCTGCCAGCCTTGCTGCCAGCCTCCCTGCCAGCCTTGTTGTCTGCCTGCCTGCCAGCCTTGCTGCCAGCCAGTCTGCCTGCCAGCCGTGGTGCCTGCTGCCGGCGAGCCTTGGTTCATGTCTGCCTGCATGCCTTTGTGCCTGCCTGCCAGCCTGCCTGCCAGCCTTGGTGCCTGCCTCCCTGCCAGCCTTCCTGCCAGCCTTGGTGCCTGCCTGCGTGCCAGCCTTCCTGCCAGCCTTGGTTCCTGCCAGCCTCCCTGCCAGCCAGCAACCCCACAACCATGTTGAAGCACAGCAAGTCTCAGCCATCTGCTGCCAGCCCTTGCAAGAGGGACATCCCACCCCCTGGCCCTCACTCTGGTTCTGCTGGGGCTTCTGCAGCACGGGCTCGCTCTTCTGGGGCTGGGCCTTCTGCTGCTTCTGCTTCTGGAGGAGCTGATGACAAGCACTCCAGCACCAGCCACCTCCTCAGCACCTGCACCCTTCACCCCTGGGACTGAGCGACCAAGAGGAGTGCCAGAGACTTATTTTTGTCTTATAGCTTATTGTTAATAAAGTCTAGTTTTGATTCACACACTTGCTTCATTTCTATTTTTTAATAAAGTCTTGCTGGAAACTTTTAGAAATGGTTTAAGCCTTTGCATGCTTGTGGGATAGGTTAAGATAGCAGTGGGATGGGTTGAGATAGCTGTGGAATGGGCAGGGATATCTTTGGGATGGGTAATAGCTGTGGGATAGATAAACCTCCAGTTTAAGCATAGTGGGACTGTATGGTCCACCCTCCCAGGTGCCACACCTATGGCCCTTTATTATCAATAACAATGTAATCATTGATCCACACATTTCAACATAAACACAACTCTTTATTAAATGCCCTGTTCATTGTCGGGCCACTCAACATACATGGCACAATCTCATCAGTGTGATGAGACAGGCTCAAGGAAGCATCCATTAAGCATCTACCATCCTGTCTTGCCACTCCACTGCTCCAGCTGGGGAGTTGCACCAGTGTTTCAGGAGGTTGCGCTGCTTCTTCCCTTCACGTGAGGCTCTGTTGGGGCCTTGCACATCCTCAGTGTCTAACAGGTTTCACCCTTGCCTCCATTCCCCAGGCTCCATGTCCCCATTGCCTT
>BLBF01000031.1:19990475-20026154 GCA_015471245.1 Laticauda colubrina | reverse complement strand
TCTGGAGGTGTAGGGCTTCATGAGGTAGGTTGTGAGGGAGAAGGCGTCATCCCCCACGATGAAGTAGGGCACATCTTGTGTGTCGTTGGGCAGGGGTTCTGGATCTGGGAAGCCCACAATGAGGTTGTGTTCCAGCCTATCCTTGAGGTCACTTGCGTTGTATACCTGGGCATCTGAAGCTGACCCGTTGCCTGAAGCATTGATGTACATGAACTTGTAGTCAGCATCGACCATGGCGAAGAGGATGATGCTGAAGAAGCCCTTGTAGTTGAAATAAGTGGACCCTGAGTTGGTTGGTTCTTTGCAGGCCACGTGTTTGCCATCTATGGCTCCAACGGTGTGGGGGAAGTTCCACCTCTGATACCACTGCTCTGCAACTTTCTTCCATCCTTCTTCAATGGAGGGGCACTGGAGGAGCTCCTCCAGGTATTCTTCAATGATGGCCTGCCCCACTTCTCTGACCTCAATGCTGATTGTGTTGTGTGGCACCCTCCAGCCGTACTGCATGCTGCTGTAGGTGGTCCCTGAGGCCAGGTGGTGCAGAGTGAGTGCCACCTTGAGCCCAGGGTCCAGTCTGGGACGGAAGTTGGTGTTTGCCTTGGTCAACCTGGGTGTCAGGCACTGCACAACTTCATCAAACATGGCTGGAGGCATCCTCATGAAGTTCTGGAATGCACGAGTGTCTTCATTCCTGAGCTCCACCATCAGCTTGTTGTACAGTCCGTCCTCTGCTCTTCTGGTGAACCATCTTCGTACCCAGACGCTTCTTGGCTGCCTCTTTTTCTTCCTGTAGTAGAGTTCACAGAGCCTGTAGATGGCTTCACACTGTTGTAGAATGATGGTGGCTGCCAAAAGGACTGTGTTACGATACACGGTGGACATGACTGGATGCTGTGGAAGAGGAAGAGGCAGATGAAGGCTGCAGAGGTCTGCAGCAGGGCTGCTGGTCTGAAAGTGATATCCAGATTTGTTGCTTCCCCTTTTTATAGGCAGTATAGGTGTCCCTTTGCATCCTCTAGGCATCCTCTAGGCATCCTCTAGGCATCCTCTAGACATCCTTAATATCCGAGACAGGTCCCCTCTGCGAAGGTTTTTTCCGTTTTAAATGGTTTGTTTCCGTGCTGCATCTGCTAGGCATCCGTTCTGCATCCGCTCCGCGTCCGTTCTGCTTCCTCCCTGCGTCCGAGCGGATGCGAGTTGCGCGAATGCAGAACGGATGCCTAGCGGATATAGCGGACGCATAACAGATGCAGAACGGATGCCTAGCGGATGAGTAACGGATGAAGAACGGACGAATTGGATACATTTTCCGCGCAAAAGTTTTGAGCAGCTTAAAACTTTCTGAATGGATGAAACGTCAATAAACAGATGCTGGACAGATAGAGAGGAAGCAAAACAGAGGCAGTGAGTACATCGCGTTAACCAACGGATGGCAAGCTTTTTTGTTCGTTTTACATCCTCTTTGCATCCGTTGGTGCAGTGTGACAGGGGCTTAAATTATTCCATAATCTGCCTCAAATGCTGTTTGCCTTCTCCTTTCTAGAAGAGACTTGAATGGTATAGTGGCTCCAACACTGAGTAGTGGGCTAAATTAGATAACATGTAAAATCTCTTCTAATTAACAACACTATTTGAACCTGCTTTTTGCTCCAGAAAATCATAAACAATCAATAAATTAATTTGAAAATATCCTTCAATGTTAAATTTTCTTTTCTTAGGCACATCCATAAAGTATGAATCGGACTAATTTATGCAGATAAGTTAAATGTGTCCATTAGAAATACATCTCTTTCCATATTTAAGGAGAGTAAAGCACTGAGCAATATTTTTAGGGTTTGTTGTTTGCTTTGTTGACAAAACTAGTGCTGTGGAACAAGCCCAGCAAATTACATTCATCTGAATCCAGATGTACTTTGCATCCCTTGATTATTACAATCATTTGAGCATGACGTGCTACCTGAAAAAAAAAGGGGATTTCCTTATTTTCTTATGTGCTTCATGTCCTTTTCATTCTTTGCTAAACTAGGCTCATTGGGAATTCAACCTTCATGAATGCTCAGTTTTGGACTTGCACCAAACTGTGATCCATCAAGCTGAACACAATTCATTAACCATGTATGGCATGCAAAACCACTCCATCAGAGGCTCAAGAAATCATCACTTTCTGCTACATGTCTAGATTTGCAAATGTAAAGGGATATCAAGTAATTAAAAGCTATTTAGAAGCCAGCAAATTAAATTTTAGTAATATTCATTATCAAGTCAGCAAGTGCATTATTGCATCTTGAGAAATTAAAAAAAAAAAAGGTAAATTAGAACTTCATCCATTTTTTTTAACTTTCAATGGATGTTTTCTATATTATAAGCTCCAATTTATGTATATCCTAACTGCTAAGTAAGCATCCTAACTGCTCTCAAGATTACAGTTTTGAATCTCAAACTTGACAAACCTGCTAAGAAAAAATAATAAGATGGATTACAAAATATAGGTAAGTGCCCATGTTAAATATCTAATGATAATCATACAGGGCACACTCAAAACTTCTCTAAGCATTCTTTTGCCATAAATACTAATTTTTACCTTTTTTAACGCAAATATGAGCATTCCACTGTGCTTCCAACTAAATCCCATGTCACACAGAACCAACAGATGCAAAGAGGATGTAAAATGGACAAAAAACCTTGCCATCCATTCGAAAACGCAATGTACTCACTGCCTCCGTTTTGCTTCCTCTCTATCCGTCCAGCATCCTTTTTATTGATGTTTCATCCGCTCCAAAAGTTTTGGGCTGCCTAAAACTTGCGCGGAAAATGTATCCAATTCGTCCGTTCTGCATCCGCTACACATCTGTTACGCATCCATTACGCATCCGCTATATCCGCTAGGCATCCGCTATGCATCCACGGAACTGCATCCACCCGGACGCAGGGAGGAAGCGGAACGGATGCAGAACGGATGCAGAACAGATGCCTAGCGGATGCAGAACAGTAACAAAGCGTTTAAAATGGAAAAAACGTTCACAGAGGGGACCTATCTCAGATATTAAGGATGTCTAGAGGATGCCTAGAGGATGCTTAGCGGAAAACCTATACTACCTATAAAAAGGGGGAGCAACTCGCCTGCATCTCACTTTCAGAACAGCAGCCCAGCGGTGCAGACCTCTGCAGCCTTCATCTGGCTCTTCCTCTTCCACAGCATCCAGTCATGTCCACGTGGATTGTAACAAAGTCCTTTTGGCAGCCACCATCGTTCTGCAAAAGTGCTAAGCCATCTGCAGGCTCTGTGAACTCTACTGCGAGAAGAAAAGGAGCCACCCAAAAAGAGTCTGGATCCGAAGATGGTTTGCCAGAAGAGCAGAGGACGGACGGTACAACAAGCTGATGGTGGAGCTCAGGAGCGAAGACAATCGGGCATTCCAGAACTTCATGAGGATGCCTCATGTTTGCCGAAGTTGTGCAGCCATGTTTGCCGAAGTTGTGCAGCGGCTGACACCCAGGTTGACCAAGGCACACACCAGCTTCCGCCCAGCCTGGAACCTGGGCTCAAGGTGGCACTCACTCTGTGCCACCTAGCCTCAGGGACCTCCTACAGGAGCATGCAGTACAGCTGGAGGGTGCCATCCAACACCATCAGCATTGTGGTCAGAGAAGTGGTGCAGGCCATCTTTGAAGAATACAAGGAGGAGCTCCTCCAGTACCCCTCCACTGAAGAAGGATGGAAGAAAGTTGCAGAGCAGTGGTATCAGAAGTGGAACTTACCAGACACCGTTGGAGCCATAGATGGCAAGCACGTGGCCTGCAAATCTCCAGCCAACTCAGGGTCCACTTATTTCAACTCCAAGGGCTTCTTCAGCATCATCCTCTTCGCCATGGTCGATGCTGACTACAAGTTCATGTACATCAATGCTTCAGGCTTCGGCTCATCTTCAGATGCCCAGGTATACAAGGCCAGTCACCTCAAGGAGGAGCTGGAACGCAACCTCATCATGGGCTTCCCAGATCCAGAACCCCTGCCCAACGACACACAAGATGTGCCCTACTTCATCGTGGGGGATGACGCCTTCTCCCTCACAACCTACCTCATGAAGCCCTACACCTCCAGACTCCTCACCCGTGAAGAGAGGATCTTCAACTACAGGCTGTCCAGGGCAAGGTGGGTGGTGGAGAACGCCTTTGGCATCCTGGCCAACAGGTTCCAGATACTTCTCACCACCATGCAGCATTGCCCTAAGACCGTCAGGAGGATCATGGAAGCTTTCTGCATCCTGCACAATCTCATGCGCACCCACTACCCAGTCTTGCAGAACAGACTCGTAGACCTCCAGCAAGGCAATGGGGACATGGAGCCTGGGGAATGGAGGCAAGGGCAAAACCTGATTGACACTGAGGATGTGCAAGGCCCCAACAGAGTCTGACATGGAGCGAAGAAGCAGCACAACCTCCTGAGACACTGGTGCAACTCCCCAGCTGGAGCAGTGGAGTAGCAAGACAGGATGGTAGATGCTTAATGGATGCTTCCTTCAGCCTGTCTCATCACACGGATGAGATTGGGCCATGTATGTTTGGTTGGCCTACAATGAACAGGGCGTTTAATAAAGAGTTGTGTTTGTGTTGACATGTGTGGATAATTATTACATTATTATTGATAATAAAGGGCCCTAGGTGTGGCACCTGGGAGGGTGGACCATACAGTCCCACTATGCTTGCACTGGAGGTTTATCTATCCCACTGCTATCCTAACCCATCCCACAGCTATTACCCATTCCACAGGTATCCAAACCCATCCCAAAACTATCCTTACCCATCCCACAAGCATGCAAAGACTTAAACCATTTCTAAAAGTTTCCACCAATATTTTATTAACAAAAAGAAATGAAGCAAGTGTGTGAATAAAAACTAGACTTTATTCACAACAAGCTATAAGACAAAAATGAGTCTCTGGCACTCCTCTTGGTCGCTCAGTCTCAGGGGTGAATAGTGCAGGTGCTGTGGAGGTGGCTGGTGCTGGAGTGCTTGTCATCAGCTCCTCCAGAAGCAGAAGCAGCAGAAGCCCCAGCCCCAGAAGAGCGAGCCCGTGCTGCAGAAGCCCCAGCAGAACCAGAGTGAGGGCCAGGGGGCGGGATGGTAGCCCTGTCCCTCTTGCCAGGGCTGGCAGCAGATGGCTGAGGCTTGCTGTGCTTCCACATGGTTGTGGGGTTGCTGGCTGGCAGGGAGGCTTGCAGGAACCAAGGCTGGCAGGAAGGCTGGCAGGGAGTCTGACACCAAGGCAAGCACCAAGGCTTGTAGGGAGGCAAGCACCAAGGCTGGCAGGAAGGCTGGCAGGCAGGCATGCCGGCAGGGAGGCACCAAGGCTGGCAGGCAGACATGAACCAAGGCTGGCAGGAAGGCAGGCAGCAAGGCTGGCAGGCAGACTGGCTGCAAGCTGGCAGGGAGGCTGGCAGCAAGGCTGGCAGGGAGGCTGGCAGCAAGCCTGGTAGGAAGGCTGGCAGCAAGGCTGGCAGCAAGACATGCAGGCAAGACAGGCAAGGCAGTCGATGTGTCTGGAAGCAGTTCTTTCCTCTGAATGGCGACCTGCTTCCGAGCTGCTTCCGTTAAATCCACGGGGCTGACGCAGTGCATCCTCACCACATGCGCAATTAACGCCAGGCATCCATTAGGCTTCTGCTGTGCATCCGCTAGGCTTCTGCTGTGCATCCGCTTCATCCGTTCGGCGTCCACTCTGCATCCGCTGTATCCATTCCGCGTCCACTTTGCTGTGGCCCCCCGGAACCCCTGCGTACGTGCCATCCGCTCTCATCCGCTTCCATCCTCTGGACTTCCGTTCCGCATCCGCTTTGCATCCACCCTGCGTCCTCCCTGCGTCCGTGTTATCCGCTCCGGTTATGCAAATTGTTGCCCCTTTTAAGAGCGGATAACAACGGATGGAACATTTTGCTCATCCGCTGTGTCCTTTTTGCATCCGTAGGGCAGTTTGACATGGGCTTAAAATTTGGCAGGAAACCACTGATGGATATTGGTACAGGTTTCTACTAATTTTTAGCAAGGAATAAAAGAAAGCTAGAATCTTCAGCCTTGAATAGACTTCACACAGATATAAAAGTAGGAAGGGAAAAACACCTTATAATCGTGGGGGTGGGGGGTGGGTATAAATGTAAATCAAAGATGCCGTCTTAAATTATGTCATCATTCCCCAGCATCATTTCTTTAGCTACAGGGGGAAAAATGTGTCTGCAAACATCCAAAATTTCCTATTCCTTCCATTCTCAACCCTGAAGAACTAAATTTATAAGAATTTATTCATCTGGTATGCAGCCTGAGTTTTTGACAGTGATTCTGAATTATGAGTTGCTTTCTGACATTGAGATTGTATCTAGTGATGGATTTTATGCATTGTAATCAGACCAACTCTTTTTTCCTCCATGCAATAAATCAGAAATTAAAATTTGATTTGCTTCTGAGAAATTTCAGTGATTATCCTATTTGTGCTAACATAAAGATGGCATCAACTATATAACAACTTGAATTCTCAGACCACTTGTTCCATATCTCTCTATTTGAAGTGGGAAAGAAACAGTTCTCTCTCTATATATATTACTGAGTAAGAGCATTCAAAGTAGTTTATTTCTATGCAATTCCTTTCACAAAATCCATTAAAGTATCATCAGTTTTTGAAGAAGAATGAACAGTTTTATGCATGAGAGCAGATCTCAAGATGAACTACAATGGAAGCAAGAGAAATTTAGGCTTTAATTTTACTACTGCTCTTTTCAATAACAATGCACCCTTTCAGTATATTTACACCTGTTTAATATTAGCACTCATGTGCATGCTTGTGAGGGATTTTTAAAAAAAAATTCATATTTTTCCTCTCTGCCCACTAGGAAATATTAAAACTAGCATGTCACACACATATTTATTTTCTTATTTTTAAGGTTGCAGTACAATATTTACAAATGTTATTTAATCTTTTACAAAGTGCCTCAATTTCTCTGTCTAGTCACTGTGCTCAAGGGGAAAAATGGTAGGAAAAGCAGCCTTGTGATACAAACCTATATCCATTTACTAAGAAACATATCTATATTTTACAGATTTTCTTACATGAAGACATGCCATAAAGTTTCAACCCTACATTTGCCTCAGTGAGCAACTGACACAATTCCAATAAACAACACAGTGAAGTTCCCTGACTGCTAATAGATGTCACAGGCAGGAAACAACAGAAAGCAAAATGAAAATCCTAAAATGCCCAAATTTTACCTTCCCCTAAACCCCATACTGCCATTTTATAATCATATGTGCCCTTAGTATGATCCTCTCTTTTTTTTTCCATTTGATGTGTGTTCCTCTTAATAATCAGACACTTAAATACTTGTCAAGAATCATAACAAATGCATGATGAAAATCTTAGAAAATATGGCAGATTTGTATTTGGCAATTTTTTAATAGTTATTCTGGAGTAGCCTTTGTCATTATTGTTCATGACACTTTAGTTTCATAGCATAACAACATCCATGAATATAGCAGGCAGCATTGCTTAGTATTCATTGTTACTACACTGCTACTATTCAAAGGTTATTTATTTCACAACATCTTCTGTCCCAGCATCATTCTCAATAATGTAAGTTTATTGTAAGGGCCATCTATTCTTTTCCCTTTTTCTATTGTTCCTCAAGAGATTAGCTGCAAAATATGCTGGGATTTGGAGAATTACTGCTAATTAATTACAATAGTTGTGACATTCCTGCTGACTCAGTGTGCTGTATCTCCTCAACACATATGAATTCAGCAATTCTGCAGTTAAATTTTCATTATGCTGATCAGTACCTTGAATATATTAATCAGAACTAAAAGACAACATTCCCCCTCTTTTCCCAGATTTTGATCAGGATGTTTTGTATTACATGTCACTCTAGAAAAAGGCGAGAAAAATTGTGCGAGATTAGGCTCAAGATTAAAATTCCATGTCACATATTTTATATAGTAGATGCAGTCAGGAATTACCAAAGAATACATGAAGGGAATGGTTGTTTCTTCCACTATGGCAAATAAGCTAAAGAAAGTGAAGCAAACAGCACATGCTCTGTTTTTGGAATTACTTTTTGACATTTTCATTAACCAGGCTTAAGAAGCAGTAAGAGAATGTTCTAAATTTAAAAAAGTAGAGGCAGATTTAAATTTGTATAAATGTCTGTCTTTTAAGTATTACATTGGCTGGGACATTAGGGTAATAAAATTAATCTCATGATTGTTGAGGGAGAATGCCACTATATAACAGGAAAACTTTCATTGTAGAGAATGCTTTGAGTTTAACAAGGCAGTAAAAGTAAATTATATCTATGCTGTTCTCAGTAAGCATGTTATCAGTTTAACATCTCTGTGGTGAGTATAGTGGATTGCTTTTTTTGTTTGTTAAAAAAAAAGGAGGAAAGACTACCAAGCTACCTTGTAGGACAGCCATGTTAGTCTGTAGTGGCTTGAAATCATGATTTTTTTTCCAACTAATAATTTTTAGTAAAAAGCATAAAGGTTTATGAGTTGCTGCTCATTTCATCTGATGCATATATTGTAGGCTCATGAAAATATCCATTAATCCCCATGCCCAAGTCTTTTCACCTTTAGGTTCTTGAACACGATCACTTTGTTTTCTATGACTAAGATGCATACAGACAGAGACTGAGAAATTATTTTTCTTCATTGCTCTATTTATGAACTGCAGTCAGGGAATGCTGTTCATATAGAACAGGGGTGTCAAACTAGCAGCCCATGGGCCGGATGTGTCATGCACACAGGCCACCCACACCCCAGCTGTGGAAAGGCAAAAAAAAAAAAGTCACAATATGTTGCAATATGTCATGTGACACATTCAAGTTTGACACCCATGATGGAGAATGAAGGTTAAATAATTTGTGTAGCATATACATTTATGTTAGCTGATACATTGACATGAAATATTTTTCATCATCATTCAGCAGATAAATCCCACATCAATTACTCATCTGCAATAATTTATTTTTCTTTTTAATCAATTAATGTACATGGCCATCAGTCTTATAAATGAGACCATATAAGATTTTATTGTCCCAGACCATATAGTACTTGTACTGATGCTACTACTCTGACGAAGCTTGATGAATTTTCCCCCTTTCTAAAACAAAGATGAACAATATAAAACTTTGGATTTGTTTTTAGTCTCTGCACCAAGCCTCCATCTGAAATTGTTAGAAATTATGACTAGGGCTCCTCCAATTTTAATTATCAGAAGCGGTCACTTCTATATTTTTCCATTTGGAAACTGAAAAATAGAAATAAAATATAGCATAGGCCTTAAAATAGGTTTAACATGTATTTTTTAAAAAGCCTTGTCAAATCTGGCTCCTCACCAATGTGCATGACCCAATCTTCATCTGCATCATTGTTGTGTAGATGTTACTAAACCTCTCTTCCTTTAAATAATAGATATGATCCCCAACCATGAAAATATTGCACATACCTGGGATAAGCTGTAATGAGTTTGCTCTGACAACATCTCCCCCCAGAGTTTTTAGAAAGTTTAATTAACTAATCATAATTTTGGTTAGGGAATCATAGTTTCACTTCATTGGGCTAATGCTTTTCTTATGAAGATTGTGTCTTCACCAAATAAGGATATAATATTTGACAATTCTAAATTTACATATGATTTAGGAGATTTTGCTTTGCATTATATTTCACAATTAATTTCTATTGTAATATGCCTGTGTATGTCAGTGGTTCCCATATGGCAGCTTGGAAAAGTTTAATGATAGCTATTTTAAAGTAGATTGTGGAAAAGCTCTCATACTTTAACTAGCAATAACAACTTATATAAAACACAAAGTTGCCAAACAGATTTTACTAAGAAATAACTGAACTTCATAAAGTAATTCAATACAGTAACGTTTTTGCAGCAAAATGGGAACTGTACAATAACACACCCTCCAGAAACTTTCCCAAAACACCATTTTCTGTATTCCATTTTCACTTTTTATTTCCGTTGCTATATGTATTAAGTAAAATGCTATATTTCCCATGAATTGGGTTGCCAATTAATCTTCAGTTAAACCTAAGAATACCCACCCAGAGTACTCACCAAAGGTGAGGTGACTACTGTCATCCCTGCTGTCCAGCAGCATCCCTGCCTGAGCTGTCAGATTTTATTGCTGGTTGAGCAATTACGTTCTTGAGGCTGTTGCTGCTTGGGAGATTTCAATTTGCTATCCAGTAATATTAAGTCCAGGATGACTCTGATGTTTGCAGCTTCTTTCAACCCTGAAGGTAGCCTGGCCAAAACCATCCTGGAGGTTCTATGCTGCCACACTGAAGCTGAGGGATAGGGAGGGGGGATTACAGATAGGTGGGATTGTGTATTAAAAACACATACTTTCTCTTGGAAACTAAGGACATTCTCACACCTGGTTGAAGGGAGAAGGAGTGATGTCATCAGACCATCAGGCAGCGCCTGGATTGGACCATGTGACTGACTGATTGGGGCTAAGGGAAAAAAGTCTACTTTTAGTTAGGTGAAAAACCGTGAAACTTTTCAGAGTCAGTTTTCACTATATATGTACCAATATGATATTTCCAATAAAGCTATTCTTTGAGGAATCTACTTGTTTTGGAGTTTTGCTTGATATCGATCTATTACTTGAAACCCTGATATTCTATCATGCCCCTGGTGGAGACTGACTCTGAGGGAGAAGAGGAACAGCTGACAGAGAGTGGAAGTGTGGCTCCGGAGGTTGTGGAGGAGGCTGGGGAAGGGCAGAGGCTGGCTGAACAGTCAGAGGAGGACCCAGGGCCATCTCTATCTACCCTAGGGCATGCAGGGAGGAGAGGATAAGGGAGAGACATGGTCTACTTGGGAGGAGAGGGCCTTGATCCTCTTCATGAGCTGCAACTGTGACAACTGAATAAGAGTATGGACCTACGTACTGGTGAACGCTGAAAACAAAGTGTGTAAATATCTCTAGTTTATAGTTCCTCTCTGAGTTTGGCACCCTTCCCAGTGTGTGTTATCTGTGGACATCCTCCAGCCCTTATTTTGTCTGGTTTGTGTTGCTTTTTTCCTTCTTCATATAACTATTTGTGTGGGAGTTTTTTTGTCTTCAGTCAAAGATATTCAGAGCTTGGAAGCAAAGTGAAGGAATAAAAGGGGCTTCACATGCTTTCTGTGACTGTGTTTGTTGTGTAACCCACCCTGGGTCATCACACATTCTCCATGGCAACCATAAACATGTCCCAAACCATCTGTGGTCAAACATGTACTGTAGGCCACATGTTAGGTCTGCTTTTTGTCTTAGGGTTGCCTCAGTATACCAATGTAACACCTCTGCTTCACAAGCTTCACTGGTTGCAGCTTCCATATGTGATAAAAGGTATTGGTCTTTACCTATAAAGCAGCAGGTAGTATAGGGCCTGATTACTTGAGGGACTGTCTTTCTCCCATAGAGTTTGCTTAGCCAATCTGATCTGGCAGGATTGGTATGTTCAAGGTTCTTCAATTAAATTAATATTTTTGAACACTGGAAGCATGCCTTTCTTTATATCAATGCCTGTCAGCTGGAATGAGGTTTCTCCTGAGATTCAAATGGCATCCACTCTATTCATGTTTAAAGAGGTGTAAAAATCAAGAGTCTTTTCCAAGGCCCTTGCCAAGTATGACTGAAGGCCCCTTCTCTTTGTTTTTCCTTGTTATCATTTAAATTAATTATCTTTGTCATCTTTGTTCTTTTTTGTTTGTTTGTTTTACATTGTTTTCTTGTTTTAAAGATTTTTGGGTTTTTGAAAAATGTTTTGTAAGCTGCCTCAGAGTCACTGGGAATCAGGTAGCATATAAATTTATCATCATTATCATCATCCATATATATTTCTATCTTCCTTTCTATCAACATCATCATCACTATCTATATATTTTCTATCTGCCTTTCTATCTACTCTCTCTCTCCATCCACTTACCATATTCTCATCTATTTACCTATCCATTCTTCCACTGACACACATATTTCCTGTCTCTTTCATACCCAGACAAAGATATGCTTTTATCATGTACTGAATTGATCAGATTAAATCTTTCAAAGCACTCTAAGGAACTGAAATAGCTTTCATATTTTGAAGAATGGAATCAACATAAGATACTATGGGAATCCAACCTCTGATTTAGTGAAAACCATTTCATATATTTTCTAAACTGTGCCAACTCACAGAGAAAGTATTCTCAAAAGGGTTAGGCCTTCTTCTTAATCAAGAAAAGATGGAGCATGAAAACTTATTGATTTGATTGTTGTGCATAAAATGAGCATTTTAGTTTGTCTGTGCCTGGGAGAAAAAAAAACATTTGTCTTATTTAATGCATTAACAAGTAAAGAGGACTAAAGGCTGAATTTGTAAACATACAAATGCCAGATAAGGAGTAATAAGAAGTCCCATAAGAAATATGGGAACTGGGCCACCTCTAGCACTCTATCCTTTGTTCTCAATTATAGTAATAACTTACCAAGTTAAAGTCTTGGTGTGCATTCTGCTTAGAATTCTTCAGGCATGATTCTTTAATGTAGATAATTGGGAAGTAGAATGGTCTTCAGTTCTAGCAATAAATGTCCATTGACCAATAATGCCATCATTAGAAAATAACATCTTAATATGGGTTATTACATTTTATTTCTTCAAGCCTAGAGGAGTTTTCATGAGAAACTCTTCTAGAGCTACTAGAATGTAATTACTAATATAGTAATAGAATGCATTACTAGAATAGTAATATCTGTGAGACACCCTGACAAGAATTGAACCTTGTTTTAATCAGGCAGAAGACAATTATCATTAACCAGTACCAATGAACATTCAGGCTGTAGCCTGAATTAACTAATTCATCATCACATTCCATGGAAAATCTTTCCAGAAGGAATTGCAATGGTACAAATTTTAAAACAGAAATCCTGTATTGTTTTTTTTTAAGTCTTTTCTATCTCTAAAAATAGTATTTATATTTTTTCTAAATATTGTTTTATGTCCTATTTTTAATAACATTAATATAAATATTACATATTTAATGGAGCAACAAAATGTGTATAGTATGATGTTTTCTTGAAGGAACTTAAGACATCTTTAGCCTATCTGGCCTTTGGTATTCTGTCTACAATGTGGTCACTGTCCTGGTGAGAGTGTGTGACAGATAAGGATGCTTTTATGATTTTTAAACTTTTTGGTTGTTGACTTCTTTGTTGGTTGTTTTATCTTTTGCAATGCTATTTCATTTTCTATTTTTCTATCCTGCCATACCTTGAAGGAATTTTGAAACAGGTATTTGCTTCTCATATCTACCTTTCCACTAAAGTCCATAATAATCCTCTTGCAGTAGATTGAGCTGAGAAATAATTACTATCCTAAATGTACCATCTAAATAGTTTGGATATATAGGTTTTTCTACTTTTTTTACCCTTTAACTATATATTATACCAAACTGGATCTCATACATGGGTCAGTCTAGGAAAGATTACTAAAGTAGCAAAGCAAATCTGCAAAAAAAAAACCTCACTTAACTGCAAGAAAGAATTAGTGGGGCCACAAAATGGACAAAACTAAAGAGGCTAAATGTGCTGCCCCCACTCACCCACATGTCAGGGTTGGTGTAGAGAGCTTTATTCAGTCTATTCCCCCAACAGTTCCATTTCAGACCTTCAGTTAACCCCCAGCTGCAAGCTTAACACAATAATTAGCTTGCGACCAATTAGATAACCAAAAGCAAAACAAACTTACAGCCAAACTAAAAACTTAGTTTGTCTTAGAAATAAAGGTTTTGCCAGGGAAGGTTCCAAAAACAAACAGCCCAAATCCCCTCTGACATTCAGGGCTTCCACTGAGGTTTGTCAAGAAGTCCTGTTTTAGGGCTTGTAAGGAGAAGTCACAGGAATTGTCCAAGCCAGGAATGCAGAGGGTTGTTTTCAATGAAGCCAGCCATGAACAAGCTCCTGAGTAAACTTCCAGGCAATGCCCAGTTAATCTACCTGACAGATAACCAGTTGCTCCAAATATAAATATAAACACTCCCCACAACTGAATTAAATCCATGAACTGCAGGGTTCTGGAAACACAAACAACCATCTGACCACGACACACACATTGCTTCCAGTAATGCCTCCCTCTGCCTACCATGCTAAATATCCCCTTCCCATGAAGAGGGGTGGGGCCTTTTCCTCATCAATCTGGCAGATTTCTGTCTCTCTACCCTGCACACTTAAGCATCCACCAAGGCTGACAGGTACTCCCCCTCTTCCTCATTGGTCTGCAAGCTGTTCCCAGCCAAGACATGTTCTGCCAGTAGTTTAAGGTCAGTAACACCAGATGTGCCATGAATGCTCTCATTCTCTCTCAAGGGTTCTGAAGAAGACGTGGATGAGCCATCATCCACAGGAGACATCACACTAAAGTGCTCAGGGACTTTGGAATTCAAACAGATAAGCATCTGCCATATAACACTTGGACTTAACAATTGTTGATAAGAAAGGTTAAAAAAGTCTGGACCTGCAAATACAGGTGAAACTCAAAAAATTAGAATATCATGCAAAAGTTCATTTATTTCAGTAATGCAACTTAAAAGGTGAACCTAATATATGAGATAGACTCATTACATGCAAAGTCAGATAGTTCAAGCCGTGATATGTCATAATTGAGATAATTATTGTTCACAGCTCATGAAAACCCCAAATCCACAATCTCAGAAAATAAGAATATTGTGAAAAGGTTCAATATTCTAGACTCAAAGTGTCCCACTCTAATCAGCTAATTAAGCCATAACACCTGCAAAGGGTTCCTGAGTTTTTAAATGTTTTCTCAGTTTGGTTCAGTAGGAAGCACAAGCATGGGAAAGACTGCTGACCTGACAGTTGTGCAGAAAACCATCATTGACACCCTCCATAAGGAGGGAAAGCCTCAAAAGGTAATTGCAAAAGAAGTTGGATCTTCCCAAAGTGCTGTATCAAAGCACATTAATAGAAAGTTATGTAGAAGGGAAAAGTGTGGAAGAAAAAGGTGCACAAGCAGCAGGGATGACTGCAGCCTGGAGAGGATTGTCAAGAAAAGGCCATTCAAAAATGTTGGGGACTTTCACAAGGAGGGACTGAGGCTGGAGTCAGTGCATCAAGAGCCACCACACACAGATGGATCCTGGACATGGGCTTCAAATATCATATTCCTCTTGTCAAGCTGCTCCTGAATAACAAACAACATCAGAAGCATCTTACCTGGGCTAAAGAAAAACAGAACTGGTCTGTTGCTCAGTGGTCCAAAGTCCTCTTTTCTGATGAGAGCAACTTTTGCATCTCATTTGGAAACCAAGGACCCAGAGTCTGGAGGAAGAATGGAGAGGCACACACTGCAAGATGCTTGAAGTCCAGTGTGAAGTTTCCACAATCTGTGTTGATTTGGGGAACCATGTCATCTGCTGGTGTTGGTCCACTGTGCTTCATTAAGACCAGGGTCAATACAGCTGTCTACCAGGAGATTTTGGAGCACTTCATGCTTCCTTCCGCAGACGAGCTTTATGGGGATGCTGACTTCATTTTCCAGCAGGACTTGCCAAAAGCACCAAAACCTGATTCAATGACCATGGGATTACTGTGCTCGATTGGCCAGCAAATTCATCTGACCTAAACCCCATAGAAAATCTATGGGACATTGCCAAGAGAGAGACATGGGACCGAACAATGCAGAAGAGCTGAAGGCCGCAATTGAAGCATCCTGATCTTCCATAACACCTCAGCAGTGCCACAGGCTGATAGCTTCCATGCCATGCTGCATTGAGGCAGTAATTGCTGCAAAAGGGGCCCAAACCAAGTACTGAGTACATATGCATGCTTATACTTTTCAGAGGTCCGATATTGTTCTATGTACAATCCTTGTTTTATTGATTGAATGTAATGTTCTAATTTTCTGAGATTGTGGATTTGGGGTTTTCATGAGCTGTGAGCCATAATCATCTCAATTATGACACATCACAGCTTGAATTATCTTGCTTTGCATGTAATGAGTCTATCTCATATATTGGTTTCAACTTTTAAGTTGCTGAAATAATTGAACTTTTGCACAATATTCTAATTTTTTGAGTTTCACCTGTAGAAGTAGAATGATTGTAGAAAAAAAAGCAAAAATAGGACCAATACCAATAGGTTCCTTGGATGCAATCCCAAAATCTATACCACTCCTTGAAAAACATCAGCATCAATAATATTATCATCAGTCAATTGCAAAAAAAACAGCCTTACCTGAAACATCTTACATTCTTTAACTGAACTTTTAACAAGAAGTTGGGAAGGACTCAATAGGTGGTTAAAAATGTCAAATCCAGGCTAAACATCTGTCTCACTGTGAGACAAAGCATAATAATAACAGTTTGTTTTATTTATAAGCTGTCCAACCCCCAAGGACTCTTGGTGGTTGATGTTGAGGTGCAAAAGTGTTTCATTTGCTTGCATAGCAATCAGTTTGATTGATTGATGTTATTGTTTGTCTTTTTTAGCCAGAAATTATGACAAACTATCGTACATTGTACTTATATGCCACCTGACTCATAGTGACTTTGAACAGTTTACAAATTGTTAAAGCCACTGAAAAAGAAGGAAAAACTCAATACACAAAGAATAATATAAAATAAATGAACAGAAATGCCAAGAAAATGCTAAGAAAATAAACTTAGATGTCATCAAGGAAAAGGAAGAAAAGAGGCATAATCATCCTCATCAAAGGTTTGGGTGAAGAGCCATATCTTCATGGCCCTTAGAAAAATCAATATGTAATTGATATATCTATGGAGATTTTCAATTATCCAGGTCATGGTTGTCTCAAAGGTAGTTTTCCAAAAGGCAACTAGAGTTTCTTGTTTTTTTCCTTGAAACATTTTGCTTCTCAACCAAGAAGAATTGAAGAAACTTCATGGATGTGAAGTGAACTGTTTTCAAGAAAAAAACCAAGAAAATCCAGTTGTCTTTGGGAAAAGCATCTTTGGGACATGTTATATTGATACCTTCCCCATTCTTTAATTTAGGCTGTTTAATCCACTGAAGCAAGTCTTAAAGGGGCATATTGAAAAACAGCTATTGAGTTCACAATTTATGGACTGCTAATTTAATTGAATCATTGCTTCTGGTCCTTTGATATTTTAAGTTTTTTAATAAAATATCTTAAGGTTCAGTAGCATATTTTTTCAGAATGGCACCTTTAGTGCTCTGGTCATTTCTATCAAATCTATTTTTACATTTAGCTGAAGAGAATGAAATTACCTGTGAGCTGTTTTGCATAAAGATAAAAGGAGAACATCTGTGAAAACCTTTATGGAGGTTAACAACTTTTCCCAATCTCATCAAGTAGCAAAGATGGTGTTATTCATAAATTCTAATCAGTAGGAAAATCATAGATACTTAATAGCATAATAATGAGCAAAGGTAAGACATCCATTGAACTGTTTCTGAACAAGTTTTTAAATAGTTTTTCACTTATATGTATTTGACTATTTAGATATACAGTTAAGTGAGAACTTAAACCAATTTATACTGTGGTGGCACAGTGGTTAGGATGCAGTACTGCAGGCTATTTCTGCTGATCATCAGCTGCTAGCAGTTTGACAGTTTGAATATCATCATCTCAAGGTTGACTCAGCCTTCCATCGTTCTGAAGTCAGTACAATAAGGATCCAGATTGTTGGGGGCAATATGCTGACTCTATAAGCCACTTGGGTACAAAATGTATAAATATTTTCTAATTGAGGCAGCTAATTGTGGTAGTTCCCTGTTCTATAGAAGAGACAGGAAATTAGTGGCTTCCCCTTGTTCTCCAGCTAAAATTCCCAGAAGTCCCAACCATCTTTATCAATAAGAAGGAAAGAAAAGCACCACAAATTCCGATCTTCTGATCTGCAGCTAATTGTTTTGTATAAGTTTAATAACTTCCCTTATTCTTTCTTCTTTATACCCATCAGATAATTAAAACAATATTAAGGTAACAACATTCCATAATATTAAAACAATATTATGTAAGGTGGCTTGGGTCTCTATTGATCAATCAACAGGGCAACTGTCCAAAGTCAGAACAGGATGGATCAAAATTTGATGTAATGGGATAAACTGACAAAAGTTTAAAAAATGAAAAGCTATGCAGAAAAAATATATATCCCACTACATAGGTCATGACTCAAAATAACACTAACTGTTCCATTTTCAGCCCTTGTCTGTCCTGGTCACATGGCATAGATTACTTCAGTTAAAAAGAATGATAAGACTAACCTTATGTAATTTTTCAAAGTGGAAATATTTATTTATTTATTGTTAAGTTTCTATGCTGCCTATGTCACTGAATCTTAAATTGTTTAGTAGATTATAAGAATTACATCTCAGCAAAGCATATGAAAAGACCCTATTATGTTGTAATTAGCAAGATGTCAGACCCAGATGTCTGCTGGGTGGCTCACTCCTCAGAGAGATTCAAGCTGATCTGTAAACTGTTATAATGTTTCTTTGAATATTGCTCACCTGAAACACATGCAGAAGTTTTGAGGAGAGATAATTTCATTTAAAAAACAATAACATTCTTTATCCTAGAAAGTGTTGTCCAATTTTTCTATTAACCAGGAACAAACCTTGCAATTCCCAACATAATCATAGTAGTGAATAATTCTCTCTTCTATTCCTTCAAAGAAACTAGAAAATTCTTTCTGATATACAAAACTGACTTTCAATAGAGCAGGGGTGTCAAATTCAAGGCCCACAGGCCAGATCCAGCCCAAGGGATGCTTAGATATGGCCTGCAGGGCCACTCTGGAAACAGCAAAGGATGATGCCTCTTCCAGTGAAAATTGAGCTGTGTTTTTGGCTATGGCAGCCTTCTGCAATCGTCTGCCAATGACAACAGAGCTCTGTTTTTGCTGACAGAGCACTCAGGCCACCACAGGTGCACTCGACATGAGTGACATCAACCTGGCCATCCCCACCCTGGCCATGCTGACACAGCCTCCTGAAGACAAACACAACCCTGATGCAGTCCTCAGTGAAATCAAGTTTGACACCCCTTTACTACCTAGGCTCATAAATATGAAATAGTTGTTACAAAATGTTTTGAGATCAAAATCCCTCACCTGCCCCTATTTTCAAGTATAAGAAAACTAATTTCCACCCTTAGCAAAATATATCCAATCAGCTTTCCTGTTGATTTGAGATCTTTGAGTTTCAGTCTTTTGTTAGCCTTTTTCTTCCCATGATTGGTATGGAATAAGTGAACTTCAGCCTTAATTCTGAAACCATCTTTCAGCTGCAAGTGCTGCTGAGTTAATGTTTTTTCTGTTTTTTTCTTTTTTTTCATGAGTGGAACCTCAGGCCAACATTTCAGCTGGGTAGTTTTTTGTTTTTGTTTTTTTTGTCAGTATTCAAGATTCTATTTGAAATTCTATAATTCTCTGCAAGAAAAAAATATTGGAAAAGGCAAAGAAAAATACATTGAAAAATAAAAGTACAGAGGAGAATGCAGAAGATAATAATAGAAATAGAAATGCAAGGGATAATTTTAATACCTATTTTTCTCTGAGTATCCTATTCCAAATCAAAGAACTGTTGTCAGTATCTTTGTATCTTTAAGCATGTCCACAAAGCTAATGTCAGAGGAATTTGTAAAATAATTCTTGATTTGACAAAGGCTGAATCTGGTTTTCTTATTCTGCTTTGTCTTCTGAGGTCTGAATTACACAGTACGGGATTTTTTGTTTTAGAAAAATTAATGCTTTTAGCATTAGGTATGTTCCTATATCCAAAATTACTCTGTATTTTTGCTCCTGCTTTAAGCAGCACACTCATTATATTCTGAAATGTTAGTTTAAAGTAGAAAACACTCTATAAACACTCTATGGACAAAACTATTGTCACCATCTCAGAAAATGCTATTAAAAAAGTAGATGATATCCTGCCCATTCATCCAGTGTTCATATTCCCCAAAACTAGAGACAGAAGATATACCTGCAATGCTAAATAAAAATTTTCTACCGTTTCAAGATATACCAAACTGTTTGTTTAAGATGTCCAACTAATTATTTTTCATGGATTGTGTAATCTGAGTATTTCTCATAATACGCTGAAGTTCTTTTACATTAGAATTGAATTGAATCAAGTCGAAGAGAACAGAACAGAACAGAACAGAACAGAACAGAACAGAACAGAATAGAATAGAATAGAATAGAATAGAATAGAATAGAATAGAATAGAACAGAATATTTGAAAGGAATCTTGGAGGTCTTCAAGTCCAATCCCATGCTTAGGCAGGAAACTATACCATTTCAGACAAATGATTGTCCAATCTCTTCTGAAACACTTCCAGTATAGAAGCATTCACAATCTCTGGAGTAGTTTCTTCAAGTCTTCAAGTTGTTTCACTAATTAATTGTTCTGTCAGAAAATTTCTCCTTAGTTCTAAGTTGCTTCTCTTCTTGATTAGTTTCCACCTATTGCTTCTTTTCCTGCCCTCAGGTGCTTTGGAGAATAGCTTGACTCCCTCTTCTTTGTGGCAGCCCTGGAGATATTGGAACACTGTAATCATGTCACTACTAGGCCTTCTTTACATTAAACTAGACATACCCAATTCCAGCAACTGTTCTTTATAAGTTTTAGCCTCCAGTCCCTAAGTCATCTTTGTTGCTCTATTCTGCACTATTTCTAGAGTCTCAACATCTTTTTTACATCATGGCAACCAAAAATGGACACAGTCTTCCAAGTGTGGCCTTACCAAGGCATTATAAAGTGGTATTAAATGCCCTGTCACACTGGCCGACAGATGCAAAACGTTTGTAAAAAGGACACAGCGGACGAGAAAAATGTTCCATGTGTTGTTATATGCTCTCAAAGGGGCAAAAATTTGCATAACCAGAGCGGACAATACGGAAAGGAACGGACAGGGGGAGGATGTAGCGAGGATGGAAAGCGGATGCTCCACGGAAGCCTAGCGGAGGGAAGCGGATGAGAGCGGATGACACATCCGCAAGGCTTCCGGGGGACCTCAGCAAAGCGGATGCAGAACCAAAAGAGCGGAAGCAGAACGGATGCAGAGTGGACGCCGAGCGGATGAAGCGGATGCACAGCAGAAGCCTAGTGGATGAAGCGGATGCAGAGCAGAAGCCTAGCGGATGCCTAGTGGAAGCCTAGAGGATGCCTAGCGGATGCCAAACATTCACTGCGCATGCAGGGAGGATGCATTGCGTCAGGCCCGCGGTTATAAAGGGAAGCAGCTCCCAAGCAGGTCAACATTCAGAGGAAAGACCTGCTTCCAGACACATCGACTGCCTGCCAGCCTGCCTCCCTGCAAGCCTTGCTTCCAGCCAGCCTGCTTGCCTGCCTGTCTGCCAGCCTTGCTGCCTGCCTGCCAGCCTGCCTACAAGTCTTGCTGCCAGCCAGCAACCCCACAACCATGGGGAAGAAGAGAAAGCCTCAGCCATCTGCTGCCAGCCCTGGCAAGAGGGACAGGGCCACCCTCCCACCCCCTGGCCCTCACTCTGCTTCTGCTGGGGCTTCTGCAGCATGGCCTCACTCTTCTGGGGCTGGGGCTTCTGCTGCTTCTGCTTCTGGAAGAGCTGATGCTGCTGCTTATGGCGGTGGTGCTTCTGCTCGTGCTTACTCTGCTGATGCTGCTTCTGGCGGTGGTGCTTCTGCTGGTGCTTACTCTGCTGAAGCTGCTCATTGTCCTGCTGGTCCTGCTGGTGCTCCTGGTCCTGCTGGTGCTCCTGGTCCTGTTGGTGCTCCTGGTCCTGCTGGTGCTCCTGGTCCTGCTGGTTCTGCTCGTGCTCCTAGTGCTGCTGGTGCTGCTGGCACTGCTGGAGCTTACTGTGCTGCTGCTGATCCTGGTGCTGCTGGTGATTCTGGTGCTTACTCTGCTGCTGCTGATCCTGGTCTTGCTGGTGCTGCTGGTGCTGCTGCTGGTCCTGCTGGTACTGCTGGAGCTGCTGCTGCTGGTGGTGGTGTGGAGGAGCAGCCCCTACAACCTAGAAGCCCCTCTGATGAGGGCCCATGTGGTCCTGCCAAAGGGAGGAAGAGGCAGACGCGAGAACAGGAGAGGAGGCAATACAACATCTAGGAGGAACATGAGGATGAGGTGCTGGAGTGGCTGAGAGAGAATGAGTATCTATGGCGGAAGGGACACAGGCTCTATAGGGACACCAAAAGGAAGCAGGCTGCTTGGAGAGAGAAGGCGGAGAGCCTGGGCTACACTTCAGAGGTGCTCCTTGGCTGGTGGAAGCACATGCACACCTGGTACGGGAAGCTGCACCTCAAGAAATCTGGCCAGGCCGCGGTCAAGCTGACGGACAGAGAGACCTACATCATGGCCAAGTGCAGCTTCCTGGAGGGTGAGATCCGCCACTGAGGAGCAGCCCCTCTCACAACCCTCTCTCTCAGGCAGCCTGCTGAGAGCCAGTCCTCTTCCGGCAGAGAGTCAGCTTCTGTCTCCAGGCAGGTGTCTGTGGAGCGTGCCATGATGGAGAACCCACCGACAGCTGTTCTAACCATGGCGGAGCACGTGGAGGACTCCCTGGCGCAGTGGGAGAAAGGAGATGGCACTTCCACCACAGTCCAACCCACATCCACCCCCAGCTCCACCTCCACAGAAAGGCAGAGAGCCAGACAGGAGGGACAGAGCCACACTGTCCTGCTGGAGACAAGAGACACCATCAAGAGCAGCATAGATCTCCTCTCTCAGCTGGTCAACACTGACTCCTCATCCTCCAACCGCAAGCCCTTCCTCACCTATGTGAACCAGACAATCATGGACATGGCGGAACCCCAGTACCAGGTGGTGAAGGACAGAATCACTGATCTGCTTCACAACCCTCCAGATGCAGATGAACCTACTCCCACCCAGTCCAGGTCTGCACCTCCACCCAGGTGATGTCCCTCCCATTCCAAGGCTTTCCACACGCCCTCACCTACCAGGGCTACAGCTACCAGGAGGTTCAGCAGAACAGGCAGCAGCCCTTCCCAGTCCAGGCACAGGTTTATCGGATGCCACCTTTGCCACCGGTTCCACTGATGACACTGATACCACCCACACCACTGCTGCCACCAACACCACCGATGCCACCCACGCCACTGATGCCACCCATGCCAGTCCTCACCCAGCTGCAAACCAGACAGCCCCACTACACTCCTCCTTCCTCCACCCCACAGCCAAGTCCGGCCTCAGTACATCTGTTGTCAGTACTGGGGCTGACACCCCATGGCATGGAAGAAGGAGTTCTCAACATCACGGGGATGAGCCCGCTGTCTGAGAGCTTCCTCAACACACTGTCCCCTGTTGTCCTCTCGGGGCCAGGCACCCCAGTGGCGCTTCAGACCAGCACTCCAGCAGCAGCCACCTCCACAGCACTTGGACCCTTCACCCCTGAGACTAGGCACACCTCTGAGTGACAGAGAAGAGTGCCAGAGACTGGGTGGCTACCTGTAGACTTTATTTGGACACTTGACCTGGGTCATTTTTCTTTTACAGCTTGTTATTAATAAAGATTATCTTTGCTTCACACACTTGCTTCATTTATTTTTTTAATAAAGTCTTGGTGGAAACTTTTAGAAATTTTTGTGGGATGGGTAAGGATAGCAGTGGGATGGGCAGGGATACCTTTGGGATGAGTTAAGATAGCTGTGGGATGGGCAGGGATACCTGTGGGATGGGTAATAGCTGTGGGATGGGCAGGGATACCTTTGGGATGGATTAAGATAGCTATGGGATGGGTAGGGATACCTTTGGGATCGGTTAAGATAGCTGTAGGATTGATAAACCTCCAGTGCAAGCATAGTGGGACTGTATGGTCTACCCTCCCAGCTGCCACACATATGGCCCTTTATTATCAATAACAATTTATTCATTGTCAACATAAACATAAACAACATAAACACATGTCAACATAAACAAAACTCTTTATTAAATGCCCTGTTCATTGTAGGCCCACCCAACATACATGGCCCAATCTCATCAGTGTGATGAGATAGGCTGAAGGAAGCATCCATTAATCATCTATCATCCTGTCTTGCCACTCCACTGCTCCAGCTGGGGAGTTGCACCAGTGTTTCAGGAGGTTGCGCTGCTTCTTCCCTTCACGTGAGGCTCTGTTGGGGCCTTGCATCCTCAGTGTCTATCAGGTTTCGCCCTTGTCTCCATTCCCCAGGCTCCATGTCCCCATTGCCTTGTTGGAGGTCCACGAGCCTGTTCTGCAAGACTGGGTAGCAGGTAAGCATGAGATTGTGCAGGATGCAGCAAGCTTCCACGATCCTCCTCACGGTCTCTGGATGATGCTGCATGGTGGTGAGAAGTACCTGGAACCTGTTGGCCAGGATGCCAAAGGCATTCTCCACCACCCATCTTGCTCTGGACAGCCTGTAGTTAAAGATCCTCTCTTCACGGGTGAGGAGTCTGGAAGTGTAGGACTTCATGAGGTAGGTTCTGAGGGAGAAGGCATCATCCCCCACGATGAAGTAGGGCACATCTTGCGTGTCGTTGGGCAGGGGGTCTGGATCTGGGAAGCCCATGATGAGGTTGCGTTCCAGCCCCTTCTTGAGGTCACTGGCGTTGTATATCTGGGCATCTGAAGCTGACCCGTTGCCTAAAGCATCCATGTACATGAACTTGTAGTCAGCATCGACCATGGCGAAGAGGATGATGCTGAAGAAGCCCTTGTAGTTGAAATAAGTGGACCCCGACTTGGCTGGAGCTTTGCAGGCCACGTGCTTGCCATCTATGGCTCCAACGGTGTGGGGGAAGTTCCACTTCTGATACCACTGCTCTGCAACTTTCTTCCAGCCTTCTTCAGTGGAGGGGCACTGGAGGAGCTCCTCCAGGTATTCTTCGATGATGGACTGCACCACTTCTCTGACCGCAATGCTGATTGTGTTGTGTGGCACCCTCCAGCTGTACTGCATGCTCCTGTAGGTGGTCCCTGAGGCCAGGTGGTGCAGAGTCTGTGCTACCTTGAGCCCAGGGTCCAGGCTGTGCCGGAAGTTGGTGCTCTGCTTGGTCAACCTGGGTGTCAGCAACTGCACAACTTCGTCAAACATGGCTGGAGGCATCCTCATGAAGTTCTGGAATGTACGAGGGTCTTTGTTCCTCAGCTCCACCATCAGCTTGTTGTACAGTCCGTCCTGCTCTTCTGGTGATCCATCTTCGGACCCAGACGCTTCTTGGCCGCCTCCTTTTCTTCCCCTAGTAGAGTTCACAGAGCCTGTAGATGGCTTCGCACTGTTGCAGAAGGATGGTGGCTACCAAAAGGACTGTGTTACAATCCATGGTGGACATGACTGGATGCTGTGGAAGAGCAAGAGGCAGATGATGGCTGCAGAGGTCTGAACAGCAGGGCTGCTGGACTGAAAGTGAGATCCAGATGAGTTGCTCCCCCTTTTTATAGGCAATATAGGTTTTCCCCTATGTGTCCTTTTGCATCCTCTAGGCATCCTCTAGACATCCTCAATATCCGAGATAGGTCCCCTCTGTGAACGTTTTTTCTGCTTTAAATGCTTTCTTTGCGAGCTGCATCTGCTTTCATCCTTTCTCCGTCCATGCTACTAACTCTATGTGTCCGTTACGCGTCCGTTATGCTTCCTCCCTGTGTCCGCTTTCTGCTGGAGCGGATTTGAGTTGTGCGGTTGCACAGCGCATGCCTAGCAGATGTAGCAGACGCATAACGGATGACGATGGATGCAGAAAGGATGTTCCCCGTATGCGTAGCGGATGCAGAACGGACACTTTGGATACATTTTCCACTCAAAAAGTTTTGAGCAGCTCAAAACTTTTTGAGCGGATGGAACCTCAGTCAACGGATGCTGGACAGATAGAGAGGAAGAAAAACGGACGCAGTGAGTACAGAACGGATGCATCACGGTAACCAACGAATGGCAAGTGTTTCTCTCCGTTTTACATCCTCTTTCCATCCGTTGGTGCAGTGTGACATGGGCTTAACAGTTTATGTGATCTTGATTCTATTGTTCTTTCAATGCAACCTAGAACTATGTTGGCTTTTTTGACAGCTGCCAGCAGTACACTGCTGGGTCATATTTAAATGGTTGCCCACTAGGACTCCAATATCCCTCTCATAATTACTATTATTCAGCAAGGTACCACATATACTGTATTTTGCCTAATTGTAGAACCTTACTTTTTTCACCACTGAATTTCATTTTGTTAGATAGGACCCAATGTTCAAGTCTGTCAAGATTTTTCTGTATCTTAAGCAGGGGTGGGATCCGACAGGGTTAACTACCATTTTGGTGATTTACAAGGTTCAGTGATTTACGATATGCTTCCCTGCACACTGCTGGCGCACGCCTGTAAATTGTCATCAGCATGCTGCATGCAGAGAAGCAGCCTTTGAAAAAGCCCTTTTTCCTGCTTTTTAAACTACAGCTGTGCCTCGCACGACAGCTGAAGTTGAAAAAATCAAAAAATAAAGGCCAGGTAAAAGCCCAGGTGGGTGGGTGGGCAAAAACATCAGCAGACATAGAACCGGTTCTATGTATGCTGCTCTTCAGAGCTACCGGTTCTACAGAGGTGGACAGAACAGGTAGAAAACCACCCTTGATCTTAAGCCTATATTCTGGAGTATTGGCTATCCCTGCCAGCTTGGTGTTGTCTGCTAATTTGAGGAATTCCCCATCAATCCTCTCATGCAAATCATTGCTGAAAATATCGAAAAGTACTGGGCTGAAAATAGAGCCTTGAAGTACCCCACTGCAAACTTCCCTCTATGTAGATGCAATTCCATTGAGGACTACATGCTGAGTGTGGTTGGTCAGGCAATTATAAATCCATTTAATTGTATAGAATATATGAGTGATTCTCATACTATTAAATTTGCCATAATTACCAACCTAATATAAATAATTAAAATGTATCATACAAAAATGAAATAATTTAAAAACAAAGAGTTATAAAGAGTTATATAAGTACCCATTTTGGGAAAGTAAGGGAACAAAATCTTTTTAAAAATGGCAAATGTATGAATAACATGGAAATATCAGAGCTGATTTCCAAGAGAATGATTCCAATATGATTTGGAATAAGAGAACCTACAGTATTTTGTAAAATACACTTGTGTTGTCAGATAAATATTTTTTAAAGTATTTTTTTTTTCAATTTTATTATTTAATTGCCCAATAACCAACATTCTCTGGCTAGTTTTACAGATTATATTTCAGCTTAATTTTATAGTACAGCAAATAAGTCTGTTTTGTTCTTTATTACTGTATGTTCCTTTTCAGATGTTATGGTAAAATGTTCTAAATAATGATTACCATTGTTTCTATATCCAATTCTTTCACCTTTTTGGCTTTTTATCATCTCTTTTAAATGGTATGTAGATGTTGTTTATCTCTATGTGCTGGTTGATGGTGGATTTGTCTGAATGCCAGGCTTCCAGGAATTCTCTAGCATTTTTTTGACTTGACCAAAAAGGAAACAAAAAGACCAAAACACCTCTTCACCAGCCAGATAATCAGAGATTAACATTAAACTTAATTACATTAAATTAAATAAAGGTTTCAAGAGGTTTAGAAAAACATGTCTTTTGTTTACTTCCATTCAATCTTGTCTGTTTTTTGTAGACTATCTGGATACATCTCTGAAGTTTTCCTTAGCAAAGTTTTTCAGAAATGATTTGTCATTATTTCCATTTTAAGGCTGAGACAAAGAGATTGGCTTGAGGTTAAACAGCTGGCATTGTGTCCCAGATGTTACTAGAACTCATGATCACCTGGTTTCTAGCTGGATATCCTAATCACAACACCAAACTGCCTCTCACCTTATTTTAATCTTGATCAAATAAACCAACTTTTATTTATTTTACTTTTGAAAACCTTAATATTTAATTCATTCAAATATTGTAATAGGATTTGCATAATTTTCTTAATTCTCTTTAATTCTACTTTATACCATCACAAAGGCTTCTTTGAGGTTCTGAGAAAAGTCTGTTATAAATACAATAAAAAGACATTATCTGTAACTTTTTTTGGTTTATTATTATATTTTTCTTGTAATTTTTTAAAATTGCAGCGGACTTGTTTTGTATATCCAGTAATTTTTTTTATCTGGATCATTCTGTTCACCTGTTACTTGTAATTCACTTTAAATGCCTTCTCTGCCTTTTAATCTGCACTTTAAAAAAAATCAATATTACTGATTCTTTTATTTCAGCATCAATGAACATGTGTTTCTCATCTATCATTCCTTCACTAATATCTTTTGAACTTATTATATCCATAGAAGTAAACATTGTTACAGATATCATTGATATTGTAGCTACTAATTCTGACCCAATTCTTAGATCTCCTTTAGTTTTTCAAATGTTACAAAGTTTTGTGTCATTTTGTGAATCTCTTTGGTTTGATCAAAATCAAAAGCAAGTTTAGAGATTTTTTTTTTACTTTAATAGAAAAAATTTACCTCTTCTAATGTCCAGTTTAAATCATAAAGTTTTTAATATCTGTTATGACTTAAAGTAGACAAAATATTTTTGTTTGAACAATTAGCTTTTATACAATTAGTTCTAGAATTTATTATAATAAAAGTTTCAATGTTCCAATTTTTTCTGGACCCTTAATTTGTTTATAAGTTTCTTGGTTCTGAGTTCAGAATTTTAAGTACTTAAAATTTAAGTCCTTAAGCTGTTTGAGGTCTTTAAATTTTTGAAGTAAACAACAACAGGGTGATTAGAAGTTGATTTTGGAAAGTTACAAACAAATTAAGGGTCCAGATAAATTTGAAATACAATTTTGAAAGTAATCCTTCCCTTGACAAAATGTTGCTGATTTGAATTCTTAAAAAAAGAATAGGATGGGACTTGGATACTAGAGAGAATCAGAATAAAGGAAAAGAATACTAAAATCTGAGCCACTAATAGAGAGGACTTTATTATCCTGTAATAAATTAGGATAACACTGTAACATTGCATATATTGAAGGATACTTCTGAAAAATTGTTCAAAAAGATGTTACTGATTACACTGAGTTTAAAAGAGGTTGTGAAAGAGGAACAAGTTTTATTAGACATGACAAAGATTGATCTAAAAGTGAGTTTTAAAATGACAAGTTTACAAGAATAGATATGGGAAAAGATGCTACCTTGAACATACAAAAGAATCTCCATTCCCCTTGAGACATATTTAGTTCCCCTTGCCTCCCCAGAAGTCTATTTTAGATCAAAGTACTAATCTTTCCACCACTAATTTTAAAAGCCTTTCCTTCTAGTAATGGTTTTATAACCTTTTCAAAACTTTTTTTTTCAAATATAATTTTACTTCATTGAGTAAAAAACAACAGAAAAAAGAGAGAAAAGAATACAGTGCAATCATACAACTGAAAAATTAACAAAATCACTAGATGGTGGTGATGTTAATATAATTGTTGGTGCTTCATAAGATTTAATTCAATTTTTTTGTTCTGTTTTAAACTTCAGTGGCTGTTGCTACTTTCTATTTTGTATTATTTTAATTATTTTTAAAACAATTTATATTATTTTTCTTCAAAAACCATATTTTTAGTATCTGAACGTGGGTTGCTGATTAGAATTTCCTTTTTATCACTTTCCATTTTCTAACTCTTTTATGAAATAGCCAGAAACTCTTCATTGCTAAAGACTGTTCAGGTGATCATGCTACTACTTGAATAATTACTTGAGGACACTGCTTGATAAATTAATTGACTGAGGTCTTGTGACAAAAAGGTAACTCCATAAAAGATATTCCAGGTCAAAAGAATAACCCAGTTCTTATTTCATAGAACAACAGTGGATGTAACAGTGAAGCTATTAGATCCAATTTAGCAAGCTGAAATCTTGGCCTGCCTCAAAAGATTTTTGGCTCTATTTTCTCAACCTAAGGAAACCTATATCTGGAAATGTGACATGAGTATTACATACTGGATGAGAAGAGAACTCTCTACATTTCATTCTTAAGGCTTGGATACTCCTAAGAATATTTATGAATGCTATTTGCTACAGGAATACTTGGGAGCTTTTCTGCCAACAGCTTACAATAAGCCAAATCCCATAGCTATCAATTTGTAAATTGTTGTTAAAACCAAATATTGCAACTGCAGGAAGATGGTACTCTTTCCCTTTTTTCACTTGCGATATACAGTCTCAGTATAGACATCCATGTACTGTCATAAGGGAAATAGACAACATGTGTAGTAATGTTGTGATGGGAATTCCATTTCTTATTTATTTGTGTCTAAATATTAGAAGGTGGAGCTTACATCATAACACCATGTCACATTTCATCATTTTGGCATAATTGTGGAGATGAATAGATGCCAGTGTTCCCACTGTAGTCATTTTGCTCAGAAGAAACCCTTAATACATTAACAGCATGGGTCAATGGTTGTATGCTGACCAATTTGTTAGTTGCTGAAAAACATTATGATTATATCTTGTTTATACAATGAACCTCGGAACATCATGTATTCATACACAACTTGCAAAGGATAAAATTGGAAATGAATTGAGTAAATTATTTATTGCAAATGATACACCGAGTTCAGCCACTTAAATTTGCCCTGCCTCTTTTCCCCCCATTTTTTATATCATACAATCCATTTGGTGCTTTAACAATAAGATGTTAACTAAATATTTTATGCCTATAAAATATGTTGCTCTAGTCTGCAACAACTTTTAGGTGGTTGTCTTCGGAAAGAAGGCTATTTTAAAAAGTTGGAGAGAGAAAGAGTAGACTTTCAGATTTTAGGTTCCAGACAATAGTTGGGATTGCTGCTAGTACATTGTTCTCCCTGCTAGATGCCTAGCAGCATCTCTATTTGAGCTGTGAGATTCCATTGCTGGTTGGCAATAGAGTCCCCAAGGTTGGTACTTGGCATTTCAATTGGCCATCTAGTTGGATATAGTCTTGGACAGCTCAGGGGTTGTCCCATGTCATCCATGGACTTGTCCCATGTCATCCATGACCTTATAAATGCCAATGGCTGCATGTTACATCTGTGGGGGAGTTGTTTAGTTTTGCTATTATTTTGTTGTGGGACAGTTGTGATGTGATATGGTATTGGAGGACCAACATATGTCTGTTGTGATAAACAGATCACATTTTGATTGCCTTCTAGCTGACTGGGAAAGACTCACCTGTGGGGAGGTAGGATTTGTTCAGTCCCACTCCACCACCAGGAAACTGAAGGACCTTGGAGTTCTCATATCAAATGACTTAAGTGCCAGAGCTCACTGTAACAGCATTGCCAAAAAGACATTAAGAATTGTAAATCTAATCTTACAAAACTTCTCCTCTGGAAATATTGAATTGCTAACTAGAGTATACAAAATTTTTGCCAGACCAATACTTGAATACATCTCATCAATCTGGAATCCACACTGCATATTGGACATTAATACTATTGAGCGAGTCCAGAAGTATTTCACAAGAAGAGTACTAAATTCATCTGCTCACAACAAAATACCCTATATCACTAGGCTTGAGATTTTGGGCTTGGACAACCTTGAACTACGCCAGCTATGGTTAGACTTAAGCATAGCATACAAAATTATCTGCTAAATGTCCTATCAATGACTACTTCAACTTCAACCACAACAATACAAGAGCACACAGGAGATAACAAACTCAATGTAAACTGCTTCAAACTCAATTGCAGAAAGTACAACTTCAACAACAGAGTGGTCAATGCCTGCAATGCACTACCTGATTCTGTTGTTACATCCTCTAACCCCCACTCCTTTAATCTCAAACTATCCACTATTGACTTCACCCTATTCCTAAGAGGTCTGTGAGGGGCGTGCATAAGTGCATCATCATGCCTACCGTCCCTGTCCTATTGTCCCCATTTATTCATACCTATTTCCTGTATTCTTACTCATGTTTGTACTTATACCTATTATCTTGTAAGTGATCAACAAATCAAATAAATAAATAAAAATAGATTAATTGGATTCTAGATGGTAATTGAGGTTTTTCTTGAGAAGGTGGGTGAGTATTTATATATTTTATGAATACAAGCATAAAAGTGAATATATTTTCTTAAGCACCATGTGGTGATGATGAGCCCTTACTTTCAACATGGTTTCTGAGACAGAGGCTCACTTTTATTTTCTCCACAGTTATATAATTGGACTTTATCTCTTCTTCAATCAATATAGGATTCTTCTCTTTCCCCATGTATGTCCTACTGGTTGTAAAAGCCCCAGACCTAGCAGTAGGCTCCAGACATCACAGTAGTATATTTGTGGGGTTTAAAATAGAGATTATCTAGTGCTATCATTGACTCTGCAAGGCCAAATATGAATGCATTTGTTTTTTTACAATGACGCCAAAGCAAAGACCAAGTAAGGCTATTTCACAGGAAGAAGAATAACGTGGACAATAGCTTGAGCAGAGATAAGAAATAGCTTAATATGCTAATAATATGGGGTTGATTGTCTAATTCAGGAGGTGGCATGTCCTAAAAACCTCCTGTACTTGTTTTTGCAGGCTAAGTCAAGACAGTGTCCCAAAAGCTGAAACTCATCATATGTCTTACCAGTAAAGTAAGAACACTATTGTATCAGAAAATAAGATGAACTTCTATTACAGTTTCTTATAAGATATAACAATCTACTTGCATTTCTACATATTTCATAGAAATAGAAATATACACAATTTTATTAATCCTTGTTCATGGTGCATGCATCAAAATTAATCTCCTTTGGGAGAGAAATGAAAGTTAGGTTTTTGATGTATTTATAAACTATATCAGCTTTGAAGTTCATTGTTACTGGTGAAGTGTACATATTTTACATAGTCATTCACTCATGGAATATTGGATATAAATGACTACATTTTAAAACTATTTGCCACTGATGAGCTTGACAACTGCATTCCCTTTGTAACCAAACAGGATAGTCATAAATATGACACAAGAAGAAACTAATTCTATTATCTCTTGAGCTACTCAGAAATCCAAATTAAATGTACTGAGCCATAAAGGAAATCTTCTAAGACCTGCTTTTCATTTACTAGTATTTCTGCTAACAGTAACCTTTTTCATTTCCCCCTTGTAATAAATTCCAACACATAGTTGAACTTCCATCTCCTTCATAACTACATACTGGCCTAGCAGGACAATCAATAGAAAATATTTGCTGTGCTGGGTGGTGGTGGGATTAGGCGTTGAGGTAGCGGTTGGTGTGTGTTTTCTTCTGGTATACGGTGTGTCCTAGTGTGCCATCTGTTCTTTTGTAGATTAGTACATCTAGGAATGGTAGTTGTTTGTTTATTTCCATTTCCATGGTGAACTTGATTTTGGGGTGTGTGCTGTTTAGGTGTGTTAGGAAATCGTTTAGGTTTTCTTTTCCATGGGGCCAAATCACAAATGTGTCATCGATGTATCTTAGCCATAGTTTGGGTTTGTGGGTGGCATTAGCTAGGGCTCTGGATTCAAATTCTTCCATGAGCAGGTTTGCAATGACGGGTGACAGTGGTGTTCCCATAGGGGCTCATTCAATTTGCTTGTATCTTTGTCCTTTGTATATGAAATATGTGTTGGTTAAGCAGAGTTCTGTTAGTTCCATGAGGTGTTTAGCTGGTTGGTATTTATTTTTGATGATTTCGAAAGTTTCTTTTATTGGGACTTGATGAAATAGTGAAACCATGTCGAAACTTACAAGCAGATCTTCTTGTTCCACGTGTAGATCTTTGATCATTTTAAGAAGTGTATGAGTTTTGTACATATGAAACTGCGGTTTCAGCATGAGGCTGTAGTTGTTTTGCTAAGTGTTTAGCTAGGTTTTGTAATGGTGCTCCTTTGGAGCTGACTATGGGTCTGAGAGGTATGCCTTGAATTCATCTTTTTGCAAGTTGCTTTTCGGTGGTTTGCTTGTACATAAGATGTTTGTAACCTGGTGTCTTATTCTGTCAGCTTCATCTGTATTTAATTTGGTTAGGCTGGATTTTACTGCACATATGATGGATTCTGGGGGGATTTTTTTGGGTGCTATGGAATAACTGAATCCTTTGGTTAGGACATCTGTTTCTGTTTTGGTGAGTTCTCTATTGGAAATGTTATAAACTAATTGTTTCAGGTGTTGTTGTGAGTTGTTGGGTTTGTTGTCATGTTCTAATTTCATTAGTTTCTTCAAGAGTTTTTCATTTTTGTAAGTGGTTTCAGTTTCAGCTCTCCAAGTAGTAAGTTGTTTTATCTTATCCCAAAGTAGAGGGTGGATTTTGCTGCTCAATTCCAGGCGTAGTGCTAGCAAATCTTTGTTTAACTGATCCAATTGGAATCTCTTACTGTGGACCTCGTTCCTGAGTAGAGCCATTTCAGTTCTTTTCAGAATACGTTTGGTAGCTGCTGTGCTGTGATGAAATGTTAATTTGAAGCAGGTTGGTGTTGCATTGTTGTTTCTGCAACTGCATAGGAATTTCAGGTCACATAATATTCCTGCTGTTTTAACTTCCAGCTTCTCATAGGTTTTGATCTGGCTATTTATTTCCTCCCCGTAGAGGTCTGACATTTGTTTTTTTAAGTTTTCGCGGGTACTTACATGTGTGCTGTTCAGCTTCCTTCGGGTATTATCCCACGTCATTGGAGTTGTGCTTTTAAAGTTGTAGCAACGTTTCAGCAGAATCTCATCTGCCATCCTCAGGCTTCTGTATTGAGTTTGTATGTGGGTCAGGCTATCACACCCGTTGGTTTTAAATTTGAGGCTAGCCTACTGCTGTGCCAGGATGTTTTTTTCTACATCCTGATTGGTTGGGAGTCTTGGTCTGTGTTTATTGGACTTGGAGTTTGTTTGATTGGTGTTTCTGGTTTCTTCTGTCTGTTTTGTGGCTTTGATTGGCTAGCAACACTGTATTCCTGTATTGGAGGCTTTCAGCGCAGCTTGGCTTTGCGTGAAAGGATGGCTATTATCTGTTAGGAAGCTAGATTTCATCTGGGTGCCTGGTTGGGGTGTGTTTGAGCTGGAGGTATCAGAGGGAGTCTGTTTGTGCCCAGGTGTTTGCCTGGCTTGTGATGTGGAGATCTTTCTGTTTGAGAGTGCAGGCTTCCAAATGATTGACAGTATATATGGCACACTGGGACACACCATATACCAAAAGAAAACACACACCAACCGCTACCTCAACGCCCAATCCCACCACCACCCAGCACAGATAAATTCTGTAGCGAAAACCCTAATTACCAGAACCAAATGCCTGGCAGACAAGACACATATAAAGACTGAACTATGCACCCTGACTGAAGTATTGACAGCCAATGGCTTCCACAAAAACAAAATCACCAACTTGATCCACAAAAACACACCAAGACATAACAGAGACCTAGAAGATCAACAGATCTATGGAACAGCTGTCTTGCCCTACATAAGAGGTACCACAGATAAAATCAGTAAGATACTACACAGGCATCACATCAAGACTGCCTTCAAAACAGACAAAAAAATAGCAGCCATCCTGAGGAACCCCAAAGACAAAATTGACCTGGAAAACCAAGGCATATACGAAATTCCCTGTACATCATGCCCGGCCACATACATTGGACAGACCAATAGAAGAATAAGTACCCGCCTAGAGGAACACAAAAATGCAGTAAAAAAGCTGGAACACACCTCCTCACTAGTCCAACACATGAAAACCACAGGTCACAACATCAACTTCAATGGCACTAAAACCCT
>BLBF01000031.1:19964783-19990075 GCA_015471245.1 Laticauda colubrina | reverse complement strand
GGTATTATCCCACGTCATTGTAGTTCTGTTAAAGTTGTAGCAACGTTTCAGCAGAATCTCATCTGCCATCATCAGGCTTCATTGGACTTGGAGTTTGATTGATTGATTGAAACCAGAAACACCAATCAATCAAACTCCAAGTCCAATGAACACAGACCCAGGCTCCTAGCCAATCAGAATGGACCAGCCTCAAATTTGAAACCAGGAACTAACTCTATACAGAAGCCTGAAGATGGCAGATGAGATTCTGCTGAAACGTTGCTACAACTTTAACAGAACTACAATGACGTGGGATAATACCTGAAGGAAGCTAAACAGCATGTATGTATGTATGTATGTATGTATGTATGTATGTATGTATGTATAGTATAGGTATGGGTATATAGGTATAGGTATAGGTATGTATATATATATATATATATATATATATATACATAGTTTGCTTATTTTGAGATGAGGAAAGGAAAACAGAAGCCTTGCCCTTTAAGGAATAGGCAAAGTTTATTTCCTTTTGTGGATTCAAATTTCCAGGCTGGGAGAAATGCAAAATGATTTGGTCAGTTGCCTTGAATCAGTTTATTCATAGGAAGGCAGGTAAGAAATCTCACAGCATTCCTAGGATTAATCTAATAAGTGAGTAGGAAAACCTATCTCTTATACACTTCAGGTTCTTTGATTTGTAAGTGAAGTCTTACATTTTTGTGTGTTGAATTCCTGTCTGAGATTGGGATCTCTTCCTGGGATCTTGGTAGGAGTAATTGTTTCATAGTCCAATCTGTTTTTCCCTGATCCTTTGTAGCTATCATTTTGCATCTGGTTGCAATATCCTGAGTTTCCTGTTATGCTGTTTGCTTTTCACAAGTTTTTTTGTAGCTTGCTATCTATTTGATTTCTATGGGAAAGGATCTTAGCTAGTTTGTTGGGTTTTTTCTCTGTATCTCATGCCTGTAATTTTCTCCTTCCTTTGTTGTGAAAAGTAAGCTGACTCCAGCTATTTTAATAGCCCTACTTGACAAAGGGTGGGGGGTGTTTTCCTAGTCCAGAGGGGAATTGTAACTTCCAACAGAGAACATATCACTACATTGCACAGTTAGGTCTATTCATTTATTTTTAACACTTTTTTTTTTCCTCAAGGTGTTACAATTCATATTAAATTTCAGAATAATGCAAAGAGAGGAGAAAAAACACAAATGACCTTTGGGGAACTTCTATATCTATGAACTTCTGTACAATTTCAGAGAAATCAGAAGTCAAAATAAAAAAATCCGGAGCTTCAGTAAAAACAATAGGTGTGTAATAGGGCAGTTTTTCTCAAAGCAACTGTGTTGCTGCAATTTCTATAAGAAATAAAATTGGTTACAGAATCAACTTGTGCCAATTTTTGGAAAATGATACTTAGTCACATACTTAGTGGCTCTCCACTCACATAAACCAGGGGATGACCATACACACTGTAAATAGTGATGTCTATTGCTGGTCTAAGACCATAATAAACTTATATTCCACTCTTTTCTGGGAGCAGTTTTTAAGACAGATGTGGAAATTACTGCAGATGTTAAAAGTCATTGTCAAAAAAAACCCAAGAATTTTGCAATTTGTTCTGTTATATCAATATTTTAAAATAGGTCTCTGAAGAAAATATTTTTCCCCCTTATCTGAATCATCAATATCTTACTTTTCTGTCAAAAAAACCCCTCCCTCCCAAAATAGCTTGCACATAATCAGTAGAAAAACAACAGAAAGCAAAATAGCCTTTTCCTGCTAGCAGAAAATGGGAAACAAGTTCAGATGCCCATTTTTGAAATTAAATGAGTTTTCTAAAGGCTCTTCATAGAAAAGTTCCTTGTCAACTCTCCCTTATTTCTAAGTTTATCTTTATAGACAGAGGCTGTCAAGACACTAACAGCAGAGTGCTGTGCAGAAAGAAATATTTACAATGAGTCTCGTTAGTTAGATTTATTGTCAAGAAGGTCAGAGGCTAACATAGAGAATCTTTGAGTAAACCAAAATTCTAATACGTGTTTATGAGTGCATACATTAAGGAAGGTCTCTGGCAATTCTTCATGACTCTTTCTCCAAAATAGGGACTAAAGGCCCGGTCCCACTGGGCAAAACGTATGCATAAAGGACACAGCAGACGAGCAAAATTTCGGGGGTGGCTCCATCCGTTGTCATCCACTCCAAAAAGTGGTGAAATTTTGTATAAACAGAATGGAAAAGAACAGAAAAGAATGGACATGGGTAGTATGTAGTGAGGATTTTAAACGGATGTTCATAGGAAGCCTAGCGGATGAAAGTGGATGGAAGCAGATGACACCTCCGAAGGGGTTCCGGGGGAGAATTTCGAAGCGGAAGCATAGAGGAAGGGACGGATGCACAGCGGATGAAGCGGATTCATCATGGCGCCGATCGGAAAAAAAGGGCATTGAACAAAAATGCCGCGCGGATGTATATCGGATACAAAGCATTCACTACGCATGCGGAGAGTATGAATTGCATCAGCTCCACGGATATAAAAGGATGTAGCACGCACGCAGTCAGCATACAGGGGAAAGACGTGCTGCCAGATATATCTTGCAGGAACACCATGGTTCGTCAGTCAGGCAAGAAGAGGAAGCCCGTGCCTACTCATTCAAGCCCTGTCAAGGTGAAGAGGGGCAGAACCAGCATCCCACCCCTTGGCACTGACTCTGAAGCTGCTGCTGCTGCTGTGGTGGACCAGCCCCAAGGCCCTCAAGCCCCCAAAAGCCCTGCTGCTGAAGGCCCTGCTGCTCAACCCCCTGAAGGCCCTACTGAAGCCCCTGCCAGAGGGAAGAAGAGGCAAAGGAAGGAGAAGGGAGAGAGGAAACAATACACTGTTTCCAAGGAGCATGAGGATGAGGTGCTGGAATGGCTGAGGGTGAATGAGTACCTCTGGAGAAAGGGCCACAGACTGTATCAGAACACCAAGAAGAAGCAGGCAGCTTGGAGAGACAAGGCAGAGAGCCTGGGGAACATTGCAGAAGTACTCCTTGGATGGTGGAAGCACATGCACACCTGGTATGGCAAGCTACACCTCAAGAAATCCGGCCAGGCCGCTGTCAAGCTCACTGACCGGGAGATGTACGTCATGGCCAAGTGCAGTTTCCTGGAGGGTGATATCTGCCACCAAGGAGCATCCCCACTGAGACCCCTCTCCCTCAGACAGCCCACAGACAGCCAGTCCTCTTCCAGCCAGGAGCCAGCTACCCTGTCCAGGGAGGGGTCTTCAGAGGGCCCCTCAGCAGAGACCCCCCCAACAGCTGCACTCCCCATGCCGGCAGACTTGGAGGATCCCATGGAGGATGACACCCTACTGTCACAAATGGAGGAAGCAGCAGCAGCCACCAGAGGCCAACCCACCCCCACCCCCAGATCCAGAGGATGCAGGCAGAGAGGCAGACTGGAGGGCCAGGACCACAGTGTACTGTTGGAGATCAGGGACACAATGAAGACCAGCACAGAACTTCTCTCTCAGCTGGTCCACTTGGACAGCATCCTCGGGCCGGAACACTTTCATCACCTACGTGAGCCAGACCCTGAGGGACCTGCCCGAGGCCCAGTACCAGGTGATGAAGCAGAAGATCACAGCACTTCTGCACAACCCTCAAGGCCCAGCTGAAGCTGCTCTGACCCAGTCCAGGTCTGCTCCTCCACCCCAGGTGATATCACAGCCTTTCCACGGCTTTCAACAGCCTCTCACCTACCAAGGCTACGACTACCAGGACTTCCCACAGCAGAAGCAGAACTTCCCAGTCCAGGCCCAGGTTCATCAGATGCCACAGATGCCACTCCTCACCCAGCTGCAGACCAGACAGCCCCACTACACCCCTCCTTCCTCCATCCCACAGCCAAGCCCGTCAACGGACAATCTGTCATCAGTATTGGCCCAAACATCTCAAGTCATTGATGAAGGGCCTCTCAACTTCATGGGACTAAGTCAGCTCTCGGATAGCTTCCTGAACACACCACCACCTGTTTTACCCTCGGGGCCAAGCACCCCAATGGTGCCTCAGACCAGCACTCAAGCCACAACCACCTCCACAGTCCCTGCCTGCTTAACAACTGAGACCATGGACATGACTCAGAGTGACTAAGAATAGTGTCAGAGACTGAGTTATTTACTTGTTAAGTTTTTCTTTGCTTCAGACACTTTACTTGGTTCATTTTGCTTATTTAATACAGTCATAAAGTTTACCTAAGAAAGTTTATCCTTGCTTAAGACACTTAATACAGTTTACTTGGTTCATTTTGCTTATTTAATAAAGTCATAAAGTTTACCTAAGAAAGTTAATAAAGGTTATCTTTGCTTAAGACACTTAGTTTACTTGGTTCATTTTTTTTACTTAATAAAGTGTTGGTGAAAACTTTGAAAAAATGGTTAAGCCTTTGCATGCTTGTGGGATAGATGAGGATCGTTGTGGGAAAGATAAACCTCCAGTGCAACCATAGTGGGACTGTATGGTCCACCATCCCAGCGATCCAGATGATTTTCTTCCCCTTTTTATAGAAAATATCGGTTGTCCATTATGGGGTCTTCTACATACTCTAGACATGCTCCAGACATCCTAAATATACGAGATACATCCCAGATACAAACGTTTTGTCCATTTTGAATACTTTATATACGAGATGCATACGCTTATATCCTTTCTATTTCCGTGCTACTAACGCTGTGTAGATGTTCCGTGTACCTTTGTTTCCTCCCTCTTTCCGTTTTCAGCTGCAGTGGATGTGAGTTGAGGGGATGGCCAGAGGATGCAGAGAGGATACAGTGGACGTTTAAAGGATGATAACGGACATAGAACCTTTGTTGCCTGTATATGTCGCGGATGTACATCGTACGCGGCAGAAAGTTCATCTGTTCACAAAGCTTTGTGCAGCTCAAAACTTCTTGCATGGATAAAATTGCAGCGGATGGATGCTCGATGGATAGAGTGTATGAAACACATATGCAGTGAGTACGCAACGGATGCATAGCGTTTTCCAATGGATGGCAAGCTTTTTTTAATGTTTTACATCCTCTTTGCATCCGTAAGTGCAGTGGGACCGGGCCTTAACAGTCTCTTTCCCATATGGATCTTGTTTTGAAATATTCATTTGTTCATCTTTATCAATATTCTTAAGTATTTTTGGTTTTTTTTTTAGCTACAGAAAACTTTCTTACAGAGCTTTTATGGAAATTCTTAAGCTACTGTGAACTCCACTATGTATGGTGGAGGGGAACTTTCCTGACAGCAGTTACCCTGTTTTTCAATTACCTTCTCAAAGATTGATCAATAATTGGGCATGTGGAAATCAATGATCAGTAAGGCTGGGAATGTGCTCATATCCCAGGTTCAGCTCTAGACCAGGAAATCAAACTTCCCATGTGTTTAATATCAGAGAATAGGTTGTGATTGTGCTGGCTCAAACAAAATCTGGGAGCATCCATTGCAAAGACAAACTTATTGCAAGCTTCACAAAAATTCCAATTTATAATAGAAACTGTTTTTCTTAAAGTGCTTTTTCCACTCCAAAATTTGAGGCTAAGTTAATGGAAATAATCAAAACCTTGTTTTCTTTCAGTTCAAGTCATTAAATATGCTAACAACTATTTCTATCTATCAGGTGGATCAGAATAGAGTCATTTTTATGCTATATGACTGGATCTCTGCCCTTATTCTAATTCTCCCTTCTGTGAAATTATTACTATAATTTTACCAATTATGAATTATGTCATAAGGAACAATGATAACAAGAAACAGGATTTGCAATGAATATTATAAAGACTCTAGGACAAGGGAAGTCTCATACAGGGTTGTTTGTATGTTCCTATTCTGCCTGTCATGCACAAATACCATACAAATACTGTGTAAAGGCAGATAGATCAACTCCACAGAGCATCCACGCAAAGTATTTTTATTGGTTTATCAGGCATCCTGTCAACTCACATTTATGATGAAGTTCTTAATGTCCAATCCTTTGCATATCTGAATTGTGGCGTAGGAAAATAATAAAGTCTCAACCCCATGATGATTGAAGCAGCCACATGGTATGGTGGCTTCAGGCAAGAGTGAAGAAACCTCCCCCAACCCACCAAGGGTTAATTCAGTGACCAATCAGGGTTACAGATATGGCCACATGTCATGGACTACATTTCCCAGGATACCTTAACTATGTTTACCATGATGTATTCCCTTAAGGGGATAGCTCACAAGTCCTAACTAACTATCCCAAATCCCATTAACTCTAAACTGTCTGGACAGCACACTCCCCACCTGGAATTGTAAATTCCACTAAATAAAGAGCAATTAACTAAGATAAACAATAAAGAGTAATACTGACTGAATAGCAAATAACTATATAACTAAAATAAACAGCTATATAACTAAGAGAAACAGTAAATAGCAATAAAGCATCAAACAAAGCAAAGCATGCAAAGCTTGAGGTTTAATCTTCAAGTTCAGTATTTCTCCACAGTAACACAATGTCGGTGACCGGTCATGTGTACAGCTTCTTGGTGCAAGTCTGCTGGTCACCTCTGGCAGCCTTTTAAGGTGGACAGGTACTCTTGGTGCCAATGGTGAAAGTCTGGTGGTCGCTTCTGATGGCCTTTTAGGGTTGGAACAGTACTCTTGCTTCCATGGTGTCAAAGGCCTATTGGTTGCCTGTCTACTTGTCGAGAAGTCATGATCACTGGTGGGCTAATTTGCTTGCCCGGCAGGCCATGGGACATTGGAATAGAGTTGCTGATTCTGGGAAGAGAATCTTGGACCTTAGTATATACAACATCAGTTGGGGAAGGCTTGCTGTTGGTAGGAAGTGAATCTTGTATTTTAGGTTGTACAACATCAGTTGCGTAACTGATGTTTAGAGTCTATGGTTGAGATTCATTCTTGTGCTTCCCTGGTTATGGGAGACTGCTAGGCAACTGAAGCGGTTCCATCTGCTCATTTTGTAGTGAGGGCTGCTCATCCACATAGGCCTTGACCCATGTATCTGAGCTCTCTTCTCCCAAGTCTTTGAGGTTGAAGTTGAAGGAGGCATTGTTGGCCATCTTCTGCCATGCTGTGACCCATGCCATCTTTGTTGCAGAGTCTCTTTGCTGTTCGGCCAACTCCAGTTTGGCCTGAACTTTGGCCAATTCTGCATGTTGGTTGGCTTGGGCCTTGGCCATTTCTACTTGTTGTTCGGCCTGTGCCTTGGCCATTTCTGCTGCTTTAGCTACTATTTCTGCCTGTTGAGCCGCTACTGCCACCTTCTGCCATACTACCTCCTCTATGGCGTGTAGATTTGCATCTGCTACAGCAGCTTCTACTTCAGCTTCTGCAGCCTGGTCAGCATAACTTGTGGCTTTGGAGGCCTTAGATGCATTGCTACAACAGGAGGATGCTCTGGAAGGATGGTGAGAGCTGGCAGCAGAGAATTTGCACGAGGCACTGGAATCTACTTGCGATCTAGCCTGTTTGGAATGGAGGGAGGAGGCTTTCTTAGAATGGTGGGAGGAGGCTGCTTGTGATTTAAGATCTAGTTCAGATGTGGCCCTCTCCCTTGTTCCTTGTTCCTTTTGAAGTGCATCAAAGAGCGCTGCCTGGAGGGCTTTTTTGCTTTCCTCAATGCAGTCTTCGCATTCTTTGTGAAAGTCCTCAAAGCATTAGATGTGTTCTTGAAGTTTTGGGTCACCCAGTCTTGACTGGATGGACTTAAATTTATCTTCACTGTTTCTCCACCATGAGAGAAGGGCATCTAGGTCAACTAGCAATGTGCAGATTGTCTTGGGGGGCAGCTTGTGGTTTGGGGCATCACAGATCTTCTCTAGCTCCAACCATGAGTCTGCATGGAGGTGACTCTCCCAATCATCCCTCAAGTGTTCTTCCATGGGTTCAGTAAGCTTCTTACTCTTTCTGAAGTCATAGACTTTCTGAGGTATCACCATGTCTTCAAAGGTTTAGATGTCCAGATGAGGGTTTTGGGAACCAGGCTCCACATTTACATCGAGGGTGAGTGGAGGGTTTGAGTCCTCTGGTACTTCAGGGACATCTGTCATGGCTGAAGAAGTTGCCATGCTTCAAATTGGTTAAACGTGAATTTGGAAATTTTAATGGTTTTCTGTGCAATTTCCTTTTTCCACTGGGGTGCACTACAAGCAAGTAACTGAACGTAACAACTTATGTGAAATTCAGTACTTGACCATGTAGATGGCGCTGCAGGCATATGGCTAAATTGAGTAAGTTCTGCAAAATTCAGTGGTTGATCACTAGAGATGTGTGTTGCAAGAGTAGGAGATGCTGACAAAGAACACAATTTGGCCTCTTAGGGTGTGTTGCAAAGTCTGGGAGATGTTTGGCACAGAGCACAAATTTGCCTATTTGTGGTACTTGCTAGGCCTGGAAGACATTGATGCTATACACAAATAGGTCTCTTTGTGATGCTTGACCCTTGGGTTAAAGTGGGAAGAAGTTGCTAAAATTAGGAAACTTCCTGCAAATTCATTACTTTTGGGGGGGAATTTTCTACCTGATCACCAGATGGTGCTAGAGGTTAGCAGTTGAATGGCAATTGAGGAGGCTGGAAGGAAATGTTATTACATAGACACGATGCTTTAGTACATTGCATAGCCACCTGGTTTTGAAACTCTGTGGCTCAGAAAGAGATATGCAGAGAAAGCATTGCTTCGGGAGGTCTCTTTTGTCTCACATGTGGGGAATTCCAGCCCCTCCCATCATCCAAACAGTGTGTAAAAGGTTCCGTTGCACACAGAGAGAAAGACGATGAGAATTCAGGCTTAGATTAGCATTGCATATTCACTCCTGGCCTCAATATTACTTTGCTTTATCACAAAATCCAAATTAACTGTCTTTATACTGATGGGCTTCAGGACTTCAAGTTTTTAATATCATTTACTATTCTTTATGTTTTTACTGCTTCCAGGAATCAAGATTAAATATCTTCCTACTATTCTCCCTGTCCTGTACAAATACTATACAAATGCAGATAGATCAACTCCACAAAGCATCCACACAAAGTATTTTTTATTGGTTCATCAGACATCATGTCAACTCACATTTATGATGAAGTTTTTCTTAATGTCCAATCCTTTGCATATCTGAATTGTGGCATGGGAAGATAATAAAGTCTCAACCCCATGATGATTGAAGCAGCCGCATGGTATGGTGGCTTCAACCAAGAATGAAGAAACATCCCCCAACTCACCAAGGGTCAATTCAGTGACCAATTAGGGTTACAGATGTGGCCACATGTCATGGACTACATTTCCCAGGATACCTTAACTATATTTACCATGATGCATTCCCTTAAGGGGACAGCTCACAAGTCCTAACTAACTATGCCAAATCCCATTAACTCTGAACTGTCTGGACAGCACAGCTCCTCAACCAAGGAATTTCATGCTATTCGATAGATGTTTGCTTAAAAATAAATGCTACTGTGCTCAGGGCATTTATTAAAATAAATGTATGTAGGATTGTGGAATTAATTTCCCTGCAGAATTTCCCTTGCTGAGGTACGTTCAGACCACATCATTGTTACAAATTATATAATACTTTTACCATAACAGTATCCTAATATAATTTTTTTTCATAGACATAATATTTTCTGTTCAGTTGAATAGAAGAAAACTGTATGTATGTGACTTTTATATATGGGATATTGACTCTGAGAATTAATATTGTAAAGGTGAAAGAGGACAGGCCTTCCTTACTACTTCTATCCTTCCTTGAATCCCCAACACAAAAACTGAATCTCTCATGTCCAGATTTTAGCTGATTTTTTTGTTAGAATATCCTATTTTCAACTTCTTTGCCTTTACAATTATTTTCTTTCCTATGATAGATTTGTCATTCATGTCAGAAATCCACATTTGTCCTTTAAATAATTTGCCTAATCAAGATCATGTAAAAAAATGGTGTCATGTAGTTGTAGGAAGTTTAGCATATTATTGATTTCTCAGTAAATATTTCAAATAGCCAAGCCAACCTAGGAAGAAATGTTAGGCTTGAACTGGACTAGAGCACCAGTGACATCTTACAGACTCAGTGCCATGCTTAGGTTTGAAAGGTGACTTAAACAGTGGAATAAATTAATATTAATATTTTAATATTTCATTAAAATTAATATCCTGAGCTTTCACTATAAACAAATCTAGGCACATGTGCTTTTCTTAGTTGGGGGAACTGAGGGTAAAGGTAACCTGAAATCACCTCTAAACTATCACCCCAAAAATAGATGATTTGGTAATTCAATATGTCACATTAAGCTTGGAAAATTTGTAATTATATTAGTCACTCTTCACATTTTGGTGTTGTTTAATCAAAGCAGTGGATCATGTGTCTGAAATCACTACTTTATTTATTTCTTTTCTTTTAACTGCATTGTTCCCTGTATTTTTTTCTGGGAATCCCTTCATTCCGTCACAGGTACTCTGATAAAGTAACCTATATAAATAAAGCCATCTCTCTTCTTCATTCAGAAGACAAGTTACTTTTTTCAGATATCTGCTTTTCTCTTTTATTTAATTTTTAGAAGTACAGGATCTTTGCTTTCTTCTGTGTTTGATTTACCTACTTTAGACAGCTGATGAAAGTATAAAATATAGATGGCTCTATAGAGCAGGGACATTCTATAACAGGAGCAGATTACATAGAACCTGGAATTTAGAACTCCTCACAGTAATTTAAAACTCCTCACAGTAATTCCTTCAAAAATTTACTATGGATGGGCCTTTTAAGACAGAAATAAACATTGGGTTTACATTTATTTATTTTTTTGTGTTGATATGCATCAATGGCCAATGGCTTTACAAGTAGTGGCAACTTTAGAGAGGCAATTTGGTTCAAACTGATTTTGTGGATACTTGGATCTATTTTATTTTTGGGACATAGCAGCAGTTCAAGCCAGAATGGAGGAAAAGGTATTGACTTGCAAAAAGTTGTTATTACAGCCAATTATAATAAACATAGTTTTAGTTTTCCTGTAGAGTTCTTCCTTGGTCTGGTCAACCACATGAGGCTGATCTCTTTACCTTTAGTTCCTGAACAACTTCTAAAAAGCTTTATGTATATACATACTACTTTTACAATGTGTCTCCCCTTTCAACACAACCTCAACTTGTCAGTCAAAAACTGATGATGCCCTCAGTGAATATTGTGTATTTTCCAGTGATTTAATTTTCTTCTGAGTGGTTTGCAGGGATGTCAAACTCAGTTTCATTGAGGGCTGCATCACGGTTGCCATTGACCTTGGGGAGTCAGGGGACATGGCTGGGGTGGTCATGGTCAGCTCAACTTTGCTTGCATTGGGGGCTTGGGGAGATCCATTGTCTTCAATGCATGCCCAGGGGACGGCAGCAGCCCGACTCCAGATTGGCCCTGCAGATCTAAGGCTGACAGTGTTCCAGCCCTGATGACCACCACCAAGTTTTAGATCAGTGCCCAGGCAACCTGGGCTGGGGCTGAGATGCCGGGTGCTGGGTCTTCACTGTTTCCAAGGCAGCCTCACAGGCCAAATCTAACCACATTGTGGGCCGAATCTGAGTTTGACACCCTCAGTTTAGAAGATTTTTTAAAATAAAAACTAAAAATACAAACTAAAAAATACCTATATTTTGGGTTAATAATATGAGTTGGGGAAAAATTAAACCCATGACATGTACATTTATATCAAGTCAGTATTGTTTAAATTGGAATGAAAATGTTATGCATCAATTTTGATGTATTTGCTTTTCTGCTATGCATTCATCCATCTTCAGGATAAGCATGTTTGAGAAAAAGATAAATAATGAAAAATTAGCAGCATACAATTGTTCTTTCCATGATAAATTCTGGTAAAAAAGTTAGCAACATATGTTTCTCGAGTGAAAGTTAAATAATGTCAGTTAAGAAGAGCTGAGCTGAACAGTACACACAGGAACCTAATGTTTGAAACTGTTGGTTTTGTTTTTTAAGAATGCATGGAGTAAAACTCATTTACAATGAAATGTCAGGCAGCAGCCTAGAAAGCAATCAAACTCAGACAATCAATATAAACAATTAACAAGTGTTCTGGCTAATCTAAAGTATTATTTCATTTTCTGGAAGTGAGATGAAATTGATATTTTTCTTGCTTTTTACTTCACTTTGACTACCTTAACTTCGAAGTGGCTCTTCTCTGGGGAGACAAGGCTTAATAAAGAATTTGATTGTGGTGAATAGGTTCATTGCTGGCCTTTCTTCAGCAAGAAATTCAAAATATTTTATATATTCTTCACTTTCTTCAGATATCTTGAATTCTTCCTCCTCTCCATTGTGAATCTTAAAAATATTCTTTATTCGGTTCTCTTCTTGTCTTTTACATCAATCAATCTATATACACATAGAAAAGTCCAGTCTGAAGAAATGATTTCAAAATGGCTGAGTTAAAAACACTATTGTAATAAAATATTTGGAAAATGGAACATCTCGATTAACTATTAAACTTGACAATAAATAATTAGCTGATTTACAGTCTGGAAAGAAGCAAAAGCAAAATCATTTGCATTTTTTAAAAAAAGGAGAAACCTGTCTGTAATGTACTTTATGTAGTTGAAGAATAATTCTTTTCATGATGATTCTTGCAATCCTGTTTGTATAGTTGTATTCAATCCAAATTAATATCGACACAACTGAACATGTTATATTTTGGCATTCCAGCAGTAGCTTTGATGGAGTACTGATTGATATAAAGTTTGCCTCTTGTTGAATGAGACATGAAGCTACAAATCTTTGCTTTTAATTACTCTCATTTTTCTTTCTTTATAATATATATGAAATTGCTGCTTTCTTGAAACACTTTGATGACATGCAATTGATAAGTAATGCAAGTATTAAAATATCAATAACAATAGGTACTACTGAGGAACAGCACAAATTAGCAAATTTTGAAAGCAGTAATTTAAATCATTGTACCAATTTAGGCAACAGGAAAAAATAAATGACAAGAATGAGATGGTTTCACTGCTAATTCTAGAATTAAAATTAATTTTTAAAAGATTTTTAGCACCTTTTTCAAAAATGATTTTAGAAGATAGGTATATGGGGAGGAAAGAAATATATAAGGATTGAAGAAAAATGTGAGTCTTGCATGAAACAGCATTAGGAGATAATCTCAACAGAATGAATGGAAAGTGGCTGTAAGGAAGGAGAATGTGATCACCACTTGGAATATAATTTATATGTTACAACCACAGAAAAGTTTAAACATGGATGTAGTTTGCTGATGGAGTTACTGTACATGTCTAACGCATATGTAAGAGTTCATCTGGCTGTTGGTTGGAAGAACCCTTTTTGTTCCCCTATACAAAAAGAAAGGTGGGAAGAGTGAATGGCCAAACTACTGCAGCTAAAACTATTGCTTGTGTTGGGGTTCTATGTCCGTTATCATCCGTTAAACATCCGCTGTATCCTCTCTGCATCCTCTGGCCATTCCCTCAACTCACATCCATTGCAGCTGAAAACAGAAAGAGGGAGGAAACAAAAGGTACACGGAACGTCTACACAGCGTTAGTAGCATGGAGATAGAAAGGATGAAACCATATGCATCTCGTATATAAAGTATTAAAAACAGACAAAACATTTGTATCTGGGATGTATCTCAAATATTTAGGATATCTGGAATATGTCTAGAGTATGTCGAAGGACACCTAGCGGACAAACTATATTTTCTATAGAAAGGGGGAGAAAATCATCTGGATCTCAGTATGAGTCCAGCAGCTGTGGTGTACAGACCTCATTACCCTTGGTCTTGGTCTTCAACATCATCAATTGTTCTCCACCATGGATGATGAAACAGTCCATATGATAGCTGCGCTCATTCATCACCAGAACCAAAACCTGTTCAGACTGTATCAAGTTTTACACAGAAGGAGAGGAAGGAGACATCCAAAAGCTGTGTGGGTCCAAGGATGGATCATGAGAAGAATGGAGTTTGGACTGTATGACCAGTTGATGGTGGAGCTGAGGAATGAAGACCCTTGTGCATTCCATCACTTCATGAGGATGCCACCAGCCATGTTTGACGAAGTTGTACAGCGTCTGAGACCCAGGTTGACCAAGCCTAGCACTAACTAGAATACGGGGAGGAGCTCCTCAGATGCCCCACCACTGAACAAGGCTGGAGGAAACTTGCAGAAGAGTGGTATCAGAGGTGGAACTTTCCCCACACCGTTGGAGCCATAGATGGGAAGCCTGCAAAGCTGCAGCCAACTCAGGGTCCACTTATTACAACTACAAGGGCTTCTTCAGTATCATCCTCTTTGCCATGGTTGATGCTGACTACAAGTTCATCTACATTGATGCTTCAGGCAATGGGTCAGCTTCAGATGGCCAGGTATACAATGCAAGTGACCTCAAGGATGGGCTGGAATGCAACTTCATCATGGGTTTTCCAGGTCCAGACCCCATACCCAATGACACACAAGATGTGCCCTACTTCATCGTTGGTGATGATGTGTTCTCCCTCAGAACCTACCTCATGAAGCCATACAGTTCAAGATACCTCACCCGTGAAGAGAAGATCTTGAACTACAGGCTGTCCAGGGCAAGATGGGTGGTGGAGAACGCCTTTGGCATCCTGGCCAACAGGTTCCAGGTACTTCTCACCACCATGCAGCATGAGGCACATTCTGTGAGGAGCATCGTGGAAGCTTGCTGCATCCTGCACAATCTCATGTGCACCTGCTACCCAGTGTTGCAGAACAGACTTGTCAATCATCAACAAGGGAATGGGGACATGGAGCCTGGTGAATGGAGGCAAGGACGTAACCTGATAGACACTGTAGATGTACAAGGCCCCAACAGAGCTTCACATGAAGGGAAGAAGCTGCGCAACCTCCTGAAACACTGGTGCAACTCCCCAGCTGGAGCAGTGGAGTGGCAAGACAGAATGATAGATGATTAATGGATGCTTCCTTGAAGCTGTCGCATAACACTGATGAGATTGTGCCATGTATGTTGAGTGGTCCTACAATGAATAGGGCATTAATAAAGAGCTTTATTTTAAAATGTGTTGGTCAATGAATAAATTGTTATTGACAATAAAGGTCCATATGTGTGGCAGCTGGGATGGTGGACCATACAGTCCCACTATGGTTGCACTGGAGGTTTATCTATCCCACAACTATCCTTATCTATCCCACAAGCATGCAAAGGCTTAACCATTTTCTCAAAGTTTTTACCAACACTTTATTAAATAAACAAAATGAACCAAGTAAACTTTGTTAAGTGTCTAAAGCAAAGATAAACTTTATTAAACTTTATTGCCTGAATGACGAATCATGGTGTTCCTGAAAGATGTATCTGGCAGCCCATCTTTCCCCTGTATGCTGACTGTGTTAGTGCTGCATCCTTTTATGTCCATGAAGCGGACGCAATTCATACCCCCTACTTGCGCAGTGAATGCTTTGCATCCGATATACATCCGCACGGCATCCCCTTTGTTTCCTATAGATGTATGTGATGCATCTGCTTCATCCACTATGCGTCCGCCCCTTCTGCTATGTGTCCGCTTCGAAATTCTCCCCCGGAACCCCTTCGGAGGTGTCATCCACTTCCATCAGCTTTCATCCACTAGGCTTCTGATGAACATCCATTTAACATCCCCGCTACATACTACCCACGTCTACCCGCTACATACTACCCGCTACATACTACCCATTCTTTTCCTTTCTGTTTATGCAAATTTTCACCAATTTTTGGAGCAGATGAAAATGGATGGAGCCACCCCTGAAATTTTGCTCATCCGCTTTGTCCTTTATGCATATATTTTGTGTTCATCGGCCAGTGCGACCGAGCCTTAAGATTCAATGGGCCGGGTAGCAAAGAAGACCATTCTCTTTATTCCCATCCCCTCTTCTATGGTTGGTATAAAAAATGGGAGGAGAGAAGAAATGAAGCACCTTTGTAACCAATGCCACAATAATAAAGTTACAGACAGCTTAAGCATGGTGTTGCTGGCTCAAAAGGTCTTTATACCCCATTTTTTCCCATTTAGAAATGGAAGTAGTGAATTGCCCTTTCAATAGCTACTTAAAATATGAATGGCTCAGGAAGTCAATGGCTAGGTACCAAAGGAAAGGGAGAGCCCAGGTAACCTTTGATGATCAATAGGAAGTGGATAGGCACCTGTCCCTGAATTTATCTTAGTATAAAGAATTTTGGAGTGTGTGCCGAAGAAACTAGAAAACTTTAAAGAGAAAAAGAAAGAAAAAGTATTTTAAGGTAGATTTCATGGGCCAGGGATGAGTTGAACACATCATCCATTCATGTTTTCAAAATACATTTGCTGAAGCATCATGAATCTGGGGTCAGTGGATCATTTGTAAGATTCCTACAAGTCACAGCCTTTGTGATTATATATTTGCAAATCTGATGTTATAGTGAGGTGTTTCCTTTGTACCATGGTTATTAATATTGTACAAAATTGTGTGGTTACATGTGAAAATTTAATAAGACTCATAATATATCATGTTAATAAGACTGAGGATCATATTACTAACATAATGATAGTTGGATGATACTAATATATGCGATAAATTATGGGTAGAGATATAGCAGTACAGTGCATCACTTATTGTATTTGCTGTGTTGCAGTTCAAGTAGGAAAAGAAATACTGTCGGGAAAAGTGTGGCACTATAAATATTTATTTTTGTATCTTGATAGCTAATGTTTAGAAAATCATCCTATGATTTTACTATTTCAAACAACACACAAGAAAGCCTTTTGTAGGAGATTTTGTTCAGGTTTGCTTTTGGTAAAAACAAAGCACTTGTACAGAAAATTGTGTTAAAGAGAATCAATACTATTTACATTTAAACAGTATATAAATATCTATTATTAATAAAGCCATTTGATATGGAACTTGAAGGACTTAATCAAATAAAGAATCAGAAAATTCCTTTAGCATAAAGAATAAGAAAATGTTTTAATCTCAGCAACAAAATTTCTATAGATCTTAGATTACAGTTTATTCCAAGAATACTTCAAATTTATGCAGCATCATTGAGTTTGCATAGAAAAAGGAATGAATAATTCATTTCAATTCCAATTTAATACGAACAGATATTAGTCAAAAATAGAACAATTGAATACAAAATAAAAAATAAACATCAGTACTGATTAAAACTCTAACGTCGTAATGTTTTTTCAGGAAATAAGAAAGCCGAAATTTTCAGTCTGAAATGTTAGTTCACGGTTTGTAACAGTCAATAACAAATATTAAAAAAAAGCATAGTAACCTGGATAATGTATTAAATTTGGTCTAATAAATTATAAACTGCATCCTTAAAATACTGGCAATATATTAGGACATGGCCAATTTTTTCCACCTCTCCAGAACCATATAGGCAAACATAAGCAGAATGCCCATATATGAGCCCTGTAAAATTTATGCGGGCATCACATCACACCATGCTGGTGTAAATCCTCCTCACATAGGCTTGAGAAAATCTATTAAAGCAGTTTGCCCAACTGATAGGAACTTGCTAAATTGTTAGCAATGAATGACCTTTCAATAAGTCCTCTATCAGTCTGGAGGAATATCCCAGAGACATTGTTTCATAATTGTCCTTGCCTTAGAAAGTTCAGTGATAGTTAAAATTGATGGATATAGGCCTATCCTAGCAGTCTTCTGCTCCACTTTATATATCTAATTTAAGATTTTGTCATGAAGAATCAACGGGATAAAGTCAGACTCTTAATATTTTAATCTGAGATAATCTTTAATTTTCACTAACCAAACCTGAGTCTCTGTTCAAGTTCCTCTCTTAATGGAGTCCTAGGAGCTCCTGAAGTAAGTCACAAGAAATAGGTTTGAATCCATCCAAATGAACAAAATCCTTTGGGATGGTAAAATTGTACCACATATAATAGTTGGTTGATTATTTTCCCCATAAATATTTCAACAGCTACTGGAATGTAAGTACCCCTCCATAGTAATTAAAGAAATAAATATTAATAAGGCCCGGTCCCACTGCACTTATGGATGCAAAGAGGATGTAAAACGTTAAAAAAAGCTTGCCATCCATTGGAAAACGCTATGCATCCATTGTGTACTCATTGCATATGTGTTTCATATGCTCTATCTGTCGAGCATCCATCCACTGCTATTTCATCTGCGAAAGAAGTTTTGAGCTGCACAAAACTTTGTGAACGGATGAACTTTCCGCCATGTACAATGTAAATCCATGACATACGAGCAACAAATGTTCTATGTCCATTATCAACTGTTAAACATCCGTTGTATCCTCTCTACATCCTCTGGGCATCCTCACAACTCACATCCGCTGCAGCTGAAAATGGAAAGAGGGAGGAAAGAAAAGGTACATGGAACATCTATACATCGTTAGTAGCACGGAAATAGAAAGGATGCACAGTGAACGGTTTGCATCTGATGTACATCCGCGCGGCATCCCCTTTCTTTCCTTTAGGCGTACATGATGCATCCACTTCATCCGCTATGCGTCCACTTCGCAATTATCCCCCGTAACCCCTTCAGAGATGTAATCCCCTTCCATCCGCTTTCATCCGCTAGGCTTCCAATGAACATCTGTTTAACATCCCCGCTACATACTACCCATGTCCGTTCTTTTCCGTTCTTTTCCATTCTTTTCTGTTCTGTTTATGCAAATTTTCACCACTGCTACCAATTCTCCAGATCTGGTCAAAACCTGCTGAATACTACCTCTGTATCCAGCCCAGTTAAACAGAGAAAGTATGTTATAGAGCCCATCAGTTAAAGAAGTCCAACTGGCAATGTTGAAGAAGACACCCTTCTCTGTCATTGCCACAAGCCTATAGGATATTCTCCCTTCTCCAGATGTGAGGCAGGCCCCCTCTTTCCTCTTTTCAAAAGGAGTCAAAAAATGGTTCTGTGGCCTCACATGGGGAGCCCAAAGGATGTTTTGAGAAGTAAATATATTTAAGAATTTTATTTTGAAACAAACGGGCACGGGCAGTGCCAGACGACAGTTCCAGTTGGCGAGGTAGAAAACCTAAGGCCTGGGACTTGCCAGAAAGCCAGAAAAGAGCTCCATTCCTCAGTAAATGCTCTATTCAAAAGTACTCGGAGATCTCCGATTCCTCCCATCCTTGACCAACATGCCAGTAAAGAACTCATTCCTCGGTGGGCACTAAGTTCGGGAGCACTCTATTCAAAGGCGCACAATGATCTGTGACTCAACCCATCATTGCTAGAAGGTAAGGCAGTGGGGCTCACCAGTACCAGGGGGCTCAACGATCATCCTTGCAGGGCAGTGAGATGGTGAGATTCATCCCATCCTTGCAGGGTGATGAGCACCGGGAGCTGTATGTCGGTCTTTGACATTTGCAGCCAGGGTGTGAAACAGACTGCTTCTCCCCTGCCGCCACTTCTTCCCTCTTCCATCTTCACCAAATTGCTAATCCAGACTTCCTCTTTAAAAGAACAATAACTCTGGGAGAAGGCGGAGCTTCGTCTCGGTGCTACAGCTGAGATCTTGGGGCTCTGAGATCTCAGCTGATATTTTCACCCCTGGTCGGTCCTAACGGACCTAAACCATCCCGTAGAGATGGGGATTGTGAAGGGCACAGTCCCAGGATCCCAGAGATATCGCAAATCTCTGGTTTGATCCGGGAGAAGCCCTTTTGCTGGCGGTGGAAAGGCAGCCTCCAAAGCTGCTGAAGTCGGGACAGCTCCGAAAAGAAAGTGGCTGGAGAGAGGGTGTGTCGGCTGGGTGAGAAACTTCTTTTGTATTGCAAATTGGCTGAGACCTGAAAGGATATCCTGAACAAAGAAGAAACCTGTGGCTTTATTTTTGTTTGACTGGAATCTGGTTGAGCGGCGTTTTTTAAGTGATGTCAAATTGAGGCTTGGATTCTTTCCTTACTATTTTTTTTTTTCTGAGGACTTTAATGTGACTTTGTAGGTAACCAGATTGAATTTTTTCTTATATATATTTTTATGCCTCTTTTGATTTTTTAATTTTCTTTAGGATAGAGGCCCCCTTTGTTTCTTCTGAGTTTTGTATACATTACTCTTTTTTCTGGCTGAGGGGGGAAAAAGTATTAAGAGATCTTGCAACACTGCCAACTAGAGGCTTGAAAGTACTTTATTTGAATTGGGGAGAAATGTATAAACACTCCTTCTCAAGGACATTTTAATGTGATAAGATGGAGGGAGAGCACAGAAAAATATTATTACAGGTGTTTTCCTGGACTCTTATCAATATCTCAACACTTGAGGCTTGGCTTTGAAGCTGCTGGAGAAGAGAGTCATAATAAGAGCCTTGGATAAATAAATAAATTGCAGTGTGCAGTCCATATATATCCTTTTTCTTCTTTGGTTTTTTGGGCCTTTTTATTATTGGATTTTTCCATTTTGGATCATAATTGACTACTCTATCAGATGGATTGAAGGTCAAAAAGAATTTGAAGTTTTTTGAAGCATTAAAATGAAAAAAAAAAGTGAGAAAAAGAAGAAAGTGTTAAATGAAATAGACTGTGTGTATTTGGATTGCTTGGTGACTTTGGGACTTTTGGAAATTCTTATTTGAATGATTAAAATCATTTGGGTCGTTTAATTTTTTTCTTTTTTTTACAATGGTATTACTTATGGATGAACTGAAAATGGAATTTATAAAATATAAACAAGAGAAACAAGAAGGGAAGGATTCTTTTGGCTCTATTTTTCATTTTTTAGAAATGGCAATTTCTACATATGAGAAACTACAAGAACAAGAAGATTGGGATGAAGAAGAAACCATCCTTAATGAACAAGCAACTTTATTTGGGGAAGAAAGGGGAAAGAGGAGAAAGAGAATGGAGAATTTAAGACTTAAAAAAACAACCAAAAAAGGGAAAAACAAGGTGAAAAGTGGACACAATACCAGAAAGCAACAGAAAAGAGGAATACACAAGAGGGTGGAGATTAAGAGACAAGGGGGTAAAAAGGGTAGAGGGGAGAAACAAGGGAGGAAAGAAGGGAAGAGAAGTTACAAAGGTTTGAAACTAGATGTAAAGAAACAGATTTTATTTAGAGATAATGGGTAAACATATAACTGAAAAAGAGATTCTGCAAAGGTACATAAGATTGTGTTGTTGTATCTGTATTTGAAATAATGTTAGAAAATTGGAATAATATATGATTATAAAATGGGACAAAATATTTAATGTAACTTAGCGAAAAAAAAATTTTTTTTTAAATAAAATAAATGAAATTAAATATGAGAGAATTGAATTAAAGAAAGTAACTAAGCAAAATCTATAAGTGTTCCCATAGAAGTATGATATTTATTTAGAAAGGATTGTGTAAAATGTTTAAGACTTAAATGAATATTAATTTTAATGATATAATTTCAATTGCTATGGATTGTTGTTTTAATTATATTATATATCAAAAAAAAAACTTTTTTCTTTCTGTTTTAAAATATTGAGTTTATTTTTAGAATGTACTACGCAGAATCCGAATGAAAATTATGTGTTATGTTAAGCTTTAAAATTAGGGGAAGGATAAGTATGACAAGGCATTATACTCCAATCAGTCATTACAGAAGAAATTTTGTGTTAATGAGAAAAAATAATAGACAGCTGAAACAGGACAGACAAAAGATATAAGTATAATGATTTAAATTGAGATGAAATAAATATGATAGAATTAAGAGAGTGAAAAGAGGGGAGAAGCTATATAGAAAATGTAAAATAGTAAACAAGAAATGGAATTGCTATATAAAAGTAAGCATGAACTTGAATTTATGTCTGTACAAAAAGATGTAACTCGGGATCAAACTGCCGTCCAAAAAGATATTTTATGTTTTCTATGTTTTGTGTTTTGTTGGTATATGTTTGTTTGTTAAAAAATTAATAAAAAAATTTTCAAAAAAAAAAAAAGAACAATAACTCTGGACTTTCAATAAGTAGGGAAGTATTGTTATAAATGAACTCCTGTGAAGATTGGAAGCAATTTTATTTCCTGTGATAGAAGCAGAAATATATTGAAGCCAGGAGCGAATGCTCAATACAAATCTGAGTCCACATAGTAAAAAATATAAACTGTTCAAATTGCCAGTGCAAGACTATCTTTCTTTCTCTTTCTCTGAAAAGCAACAAACTTTGAAAGTATATTTAAATTAACTAGGAGGGGGACAGAAATCCCATTCATCAAGGGAAAACAAAACAAAAGGTTTCCTGTTGCCTCCCAGTGAATTGTTCTGTTTATCTCTGCTGAAGAAGGGGCCAGAGATCCCCCCCTTCAGCAACTTTGCATCTTTACTATCTCAAAAACTCAATCTACAAAACAAGAAAGAGAATGTAAACCCTTGCTCATTGATTGTTTTCAAACAGCCCAGGAAAAGGGACCTCCTGCCAGTTTATCAACCTATTCTCAGATATCAGCAACAGTTAAGCAAAACAAAGCAAAACAAAATCCTTTACTTACCAACTCTCAATACTACGTCATACTACTTCATTACTTTTATTATCTCAAAAAAATCAATTTCTTTAAAATAATTAATTTTTATCAAATGATCAATTGATTTATTGTTTTTATTGCTTAGTATGATTGAGTGTTTAGTGCATATAGTGCAATTACTGAATATCTGATTAGTAAAATCAGTGATTTAGTGAATTTAATTGACCGGTGTGTTTAGTAATTATTGTTATAAATTAAGCTGCTTTTTGCTTAGTAAAATTATTTGATTAGAGTGATTTGAATAACTAATTGATTGATTGATTATTAGTAATAACAACCTTACTTTTGATTTGTTCTCTAATATATCAATTAACATTTATTATTAACCTATGTCTACCTATAACATTATAGGTAGTTATATAACATGTCTACCTATAACATTAACTAGCTATTGAAATTGATTACTGTACTATTGCCATTGACCATGCCAGCCAAAAACTCCAAACCAAAACAAAAGAAAAATATCTCTACCAATGACCTCCCAGACTCCTTCACATGTTTCAAATGTCTTGAAACTATCAATAAAAGCAAAATTTACATCAAATGCTGCCTATGCGATAATGTAGCCCACCCTGCCTTCTTAAATGCAAACAAAAACCTAGCTGATATGGTTAAAAATTCAGATACATTCTTTTCTCTATGTCCATCATGTTCTCCTAAGCTAAACAAACTGAGTACCCTACCTGACAGAGTTGAAAGCATAGAATCATTCATTCACTCAACAGAAGAATGCTTAGCAACATGTTTTGAAACAAGTATACAAGGAAGCCTAATTTATCTTGAAAAAAATAAAAAATACAGCACAGATAAGTGAGAACCTATCAGCTCAAAATCAAATCCCACAACAACTACAACCACAACTTCAACTACAATCACAACCACAACCAAAAATAACCACCAAACCACAGCCACAAACAATTACTATCCCTTCAAATAATTTCACAAGTAATATCTCCTTACTCATCAAAGACACCATGGAATGTGAACAGAGACATCCAAATGCCATTTTATTTGGTCTCGAAGAAACCAACAAATCAGATGACATCACCAAAGTTTGTGATATCATAAGCAACTCAAATACAAAAAACTTCTCTCCTGAAGATATCATTGAAATAATTGAATGAAATAATTGAAATAACCACAGATGGCCCTGGGTACAAATACAATGATGGTTCTGTGGCCCCAAGATTTGTATCTTGTATACAAAAATGAGTCCAGCAAAAGCAAATTCATTCATACAATAAATGCCATTGCAAAAACCAATCCCAACCACAAAAATCTTTGCTCAAGACCAGACTTATCTAAACTGCAAAGAATCAGCTCCCATGAACTCCGCACAGAACTCAAAGACTGTATAGACAATGGAGAAAAGGACTTATACATTGACTACAGAGCTGACTGCATCAAAAGAAAGTCACAACTCCTCATCCAACCACACCCTATTCAATCCAATATCACTCAAAACTAGGCATGCACACCCCCAAACTACCCCTATTAACCACAACGACAACTGGCCTTAAATGTAAGCTACTCAATACAAGAAGCCTTGTAAATAAAATACCTGAATTTCTCCTCTTACTAAATACAACTAAATTCAACTTTATATTTGTCTGTGAAACATGGCTCAATGCATCTCTCCCTGATTCCATTACCACAGTAAGAGACTATCATGTTAACTGATCAGATCAAGAAATCCATAGAGGAGGTGAATTTGCTATTTTTTATAAAAACTCCATACATCTAAAAAACATCTAAGTTACCCAGGAGCTTGCTATTCCTGAGACCATCATCTGTGAACTGTCCTCAAATATCACATTTCAGTTCTTACTATGTTACAGAGCCCCTGATTATGACATCGAACATGTAAACAAGCTAAATACACTACTAACATCGGCAGCATCCTACCCACACACTTTTATCTTTCTTGGTGACTTCAATCTACCTCACATTAACTGGACCCTTAATGAATGTGTAACTGAACCCACACATGCAACCTTTCACAATGCAGTAACAAATCTGGGACTAGAACAACTAGTAACCAACAACACTAGACTTGACAACTGCCTCAATCTCATCTTCTGCAACAGTTTGAATTCAATTTATGGAATACAAATTAAAGAACCCTTTTCCAACAGTGACAACAACATGATTGACTTTTGTCTTAACATATGTCCACACAAAAATCATCACAATAACGGAATCCCCAATTATAACTTCAAAAAAGGCAACTATGATCTGATAAACAATGATCTCTCATCCCTTGATTGGCAATTTCTATTCTCTGGATGCAAGACTGTTGAAGACCATTACAACATGTTTTTACTTGAAGTCAAAAGAGTCATCAAACTATATGTACCATTAACAACTCCCAAAACCAGAAAAAACAAATTACCCAAAACAATAAGGAAGCTTCAATCCAAAAAGAAATCACTTTGGTGGAAAAACAAATCTGGTCACTTTGCCAACTTCAAAAGCTGATACAAAAATTTATGCCGCAAGATAAAAACTGAATGCATCAATTATCACATCAAACAAAAAGAAAACCTTCTATGTACCAATTCCACCTGTGCTTTCTACAATTTTGTAAACAACAAACTAAAAGACTCAAGGTCCATCCCACCCGTGAAAGGACCTAATGGTAAAGACTGCAATGATGACACTATTAAAGCCAACTTCTTTAACACATTCTTTGGCTCAGTATTTGTAAACAGTAATGGATCATGCCCAGTATTTCCTTGTTGAACCACAGACAACTACAATGATCTAATACATTCCATTGTAGATAAGCTAATATGCTGTTGTCTGATTGACCTCCATC